>CM067504.1:7676755-7680406 GCA_034509495.1 Acestrorhynchus altus | reverse complement strand
AACACCCCTGTCCTGTGATTTAAGACTCATATAAACACATCTGTCCTGTGATATGACTCATATGAACACCCCTGTCCTGTGATTTAAGACTCATATAAACACCTCTGTCACGTGATATAAGACTCATATAAACACCTCTGTCCTGTGAAATAAGACCCGTATAAACACCTGTCGTGTGATATAAGACTCATATGAACACCCCTGTCCTGTGATATGACTCATATGAACACCCCTGTCCTGTGATTTAAGACTCATATAAACACATCTGTCATGTGATATAAGACCCATATAAACACCTCTGTTGTGTGATTTAAGACTCATATAAACACCTCTGTCCTGTGATTTAAGACTCATATAAACACCTCTGATATGATTATTTATTTTATTATGATTCATAATAATAATAATAATAATAATAATAATAATAATAATAATAATAATAATAATAATAATAATAATAATAATAATCACTGATCATTTATTGCTCCTGATAACTTTATTCTTCCTTTTTTGACGATGAGTGTATTCTCTTCTCTTTTATAAAGACTACAGCGGTAACTTTAGGTCTCACGCACGCACACACACACACACACAAACACACACACCTGTGTCCCGCAGGTAACCGGAGCGCGCAGAGCACAGTCAGAGGAGGCGGAGAGAAGGAGGAGGAGGAGGAGAAGAAGGAGAGTCGAGTGCAGCTAAAACACACACACTTCCCTCCAGCAGCGCGGGGTGTGTGTATGAGACGGTTTGTGTGTGTGATCAAAGTGTCCGAGAGGACTTTACAGCCAGGTAAGAGTGTGTTCAATCGTGCATTAAAGCTCGAGCTGATCGTAACCCTGCTTCGTCTTCTTTAAGGTGGATCTCTACGTTCCCCCTTAAATGCTGCTTCTTCTGTTTAGTCCGAACCAGAAGCAGAGCTACACGCCCCGTGCTGCACTCCTGCTTTGTGCGCGTGCACAGCTGCTCCTGTGTGTGTGTGTGTGTGTGTATGACAATACACAAACTTTATAAGACTAATACAGGTGTTATAAGACTTAAACAAGCATTATGCAATGTTTACAGATGTTATAAGACGTATATGTGTAATAAGACTTATATAATCAATATAAAATCATAAAGGTGTTTCAGACAAATAAGTATTATAAGACTAATGAAGACTTATACAGGTATTATATGATTAATACACGTGTAATAGGACTTAAACATGAGTCAAGATGTGCAAAGGTGTTTACAGAGGTTTTATTTATACAAGTATTATAAAACAAATTTTATAAGAGTAATATATGTGTTTTACTTAATATTATAAGATTTATAAAGTCTTTAAAGACTTGTAGAGGTGTTAAGACTATAGGTAGACTTAATATAAGACTTCGTAGTGTTATAAGACCTATACATTTATTACTAGACTTAAACGTTAAAAGCATTAAAACTTATATAGGAATTATAAGGCTTATGTAGGTGTCATAAGGCATATACTAGTGTTGTGTTACATAATAAGACCTACTTAATCACTTAATAACTGTGTGCTAATAAATGTTTAAATATGCTATAACCCCAAGTGAATGTACAAGGATTCCTGGTGGTGTATTTGTTTTATTTCGTTTATAGTTTAAAAGGGATTGTGCTGCTTTCAGATTTTCTTGTAAGCATCCTGTGTTTCCATTGCACTGGAATGCTGACACACTGGAGTGAATCCTGCAAAGAGCAGGATAAAAATGAGCTTTTTCCTGCAAACTGTCTGTGTAAGTGTGTGTCAGTGAGATGCTCTGCAGAGTGTGAGCTGTGCAGCTGGATCAGTGCTCCACTGCGGCGCTGTGTTAGTGAGCCTTGTTGACAGAGCGAGGTGAGAAAACAAACGAGTAAACACACTTCCAGCTTCATTACCGCTGACAAACAGCCAATCAGCCGCAGAGGAGCCTCAGGGTGTGGGTGTGTTTCAGTTACACAGTGAGTGCTCATTCCTGCGAAGAGCTGAGTCAGCTACAGGAGTGTGTGTGTTTTAACCTCTGATAATGTCACACACACCTCATGTGACTGGGGCTGCGTCTGAAGTGCAAGCAGTGTCTTAGGCTTGAGATGCTGCCCTAGTGGTACATCAGATTATACAGCAGTTCTGGCCTTGCAATCTGACTGGTTTAGAAATCTGGCTGTTCCATGTGCTTGCCTTTAACATCCCTGTTACTATGGGGTTGCTAGGTGGTTACTATGGTTTCACTGTTTGCCTTTGTATTTTTTCAAATGCTTCTTCCAAAAAGGTTCCACTATCACACAATCTGGGGCACTAATACAGGAGTTGTGAGCCAGTATCCTACAAAAAGGGTTAATATATTTATATTTATTTATTTATAGATATTTATATTGATATTGGCATCGCTCCATGCCCTCAGCTCCCTCCTTCATCAGGCAAGCCTCTGTCCCCCTCACATTCACACACCATGGAGTCAGAGCTCTGAGTTAGATTGTATGGAAAAACACCTGGGGAATGGTACAGAATTTTTTGCTGCTTTGAAGGTTGGTCACCTGTCCAATCTGAAATTTTGATTATGGTAGGAGGGGTTTGTGAAGTTAGGGAGGTGACCAGAACCCAATGAATACTCTGACAGAGCTCCAATTCTTCAGATTCTGAACTCTGATCTCTGGAGATATCTAGTGCCTTGCAACTAACACTCCCATTGAATTCTGAAAAGAAGAATGGGAGAAACTTCCCAAAAACAGGTGCCAGGCCTGTAAAGCATCATACCAAAAAGACTTGAGGCTGTAATTGCTGCCAAAGGGTGCTTCAACAAAGTATTGAGCAAAGACTGTGAATACGTGATGTACATTTTTGTGTTTTATTTTTAATAAATTTGCAAAGATTTCAAAATGCCTTTCTCACTTTGTCATTGTGGGCTATTATGCGTAGAATTTTGAGAGGAAAGTCTTAATTTAAGGCTGTAACAACAAAATGTGCAGAAAGTTAAGCACTATGAACGCTTGCCTGATGCACTATACAGTAAAAAAGAGGATTTCATGGTGTGTCCTATTTTTTTCCCATTGTATTTTTAATATGATGTATCGTACTCATCGCTATTCATTTTAAATATACATGACGTTGAGCCCTACTACAACTCAAACCATTTTTTGCTGCTATGCTCCCAGGAGGCTGCTACTCTGTTTCTAGGTAGCTGCTACAGTGTCCCAGGTAGTCACTAGATCGTTCCTATGGGATCTCTAGTGGTTGCTTGGGCGTTTCTGATCCCAAGCCAGTGCTTTTCACCATACAGCAGTATGTAACAGAGAATGGTGTGTGTGGAGTAGTGGATAATCTGACTTTGTGTTTGGTGTGAAATGTGTGTATTCTGCTTTAGGGAAATTCCTCAGCATGTAGATCACCACCCACACACACACACACACACACACACACACACACACACACACACACACACACACACACACAGAGAGAGAGCTCTAGATGTAAAGACCGAGACCCATCAGCAGCCGAGATCTATCAGATTTATGTAATATTTTATGAATATTTCACCTGTTTTTATGTCATTTCACCTGTTTTTCTCTGACTCCAGCTGAGCTCTTCTCCTCAGAGCTGATCTCTCAGATTTATCATGCTCTCCTTGAACAGATGTTATATAATTGCTTAACTTAAATCTATAA
>CM067504.1:7646755-7671755 GCA_034509495.1 Acestrorhynchus altus | reverse complement strand
AGGCCACTTCTGCCCCAAAACCCTGAGGAAATTGTCAAAAACATCACAGATAACAGAATCAGAACTAAGAACTAGTTCACTGAGGTAATCTGCTGTCTGAGCTACTGATAAGCCTTTTCCACCAAAAGGATTCTAGTTCTTGAACTGGTTCCGTTCGGGGTTATAAGAACCTTTTACTGTTTTTTAGTGAACCATCCCCTGTTTACACCAGTTTTACTGGAACCAAGGATACGTCACAGAATACATCATCAAAAGAGGGTTTTGCATAGCATCAGTAAATGGAAATGAGAAGATGGCAGAGCGTATTGTCTACCTGTGAGCGTTTGTGCTGTTACAAACCTTTGTTTCTTTCCAGAAAGCAAACATGGATCAAACATGAATCAAATTTTGGTAATATGACGCCATAGAAGATGACACCGTGTGAGAAACCTATGCCATTTCATCAATGTTCCAGACCTATCCATGTTTGGTGCATCTCATGTCATTTAAATTGTCAGATTCAAATGTGGCAAGTTGTTAAGAACCTTATACAACCGTATATACATCTTACACATTTTTACTTTGACTTAACTAAGCATCGTTAATGGTTCTAGCTACCATTAACCTGATACCGGCACACAAGGGAATTTGCCCTCCGCATTGAACCCATCCACGCAGTGAAACACACACGTATACACTAGTGAATTCACACATTAGCGGGCAGTGAGCACATATGTCCGGAGTGCTGGGTAGCCCTACCCACAGCGCCCGGGGAACAACAGGGGATTTAAGGGCCTTGCTCAAGGGACAGAATCTGGGGTCAGAGAGCAATCATGATATTAGAACTTTTTGCTAAACAGTTCCTTTAAGTCACATCCTGACTTACAGCACTGCCTGACTGAGTTCAGCCTCCACACTGAGTGTGTATCCCAGGCTGAGTGTGTAAAAGTAGGATGTATTTCAGGGGAAACCTCCAAACAAGCCTCTAGGAGACATACACACACACACACACACACACACACTGCTGAGGAAAACACAAAGGAGTAAACAACATGCCTTTGATCATTTCCACTCTGGAGGTCCCAGCAGAACCCTGTATGCTAATTAGACCAAAATACACAGCGTCCCTGCAGAGAGAGAGAGAGACAAATAGGGAAAGCGACAAGAAGGAGAGACAAGCATCACTCTCTCCAA
The DNA here is from genome assembly GCA_034509495.1 of Acestrorhynchus altus. Classification (NCBI taxonomy): domain Eukaryota; kingdom Metazoa; phylum Chordata; class Actinopteri; order Characiformes; family Acestrorhynchidae; genus Acestrorhynchus; species Acestrorhynchus altus. The sequence continues at coordinate 7,670,582 of CM067504.1, read as the reverse complement.
ACCCAGCTTGCTCATCCCTTCAGGCACAGAGATAGAGTGCTTAAAGGTTTTCCACCCTGATCTCTATCTGCTGTATTTCTAGCGTGCAATCAGGTACCACAGACCATCTTTTCAACACATTTTCATGAGCCTAGAAAAAACAGAAACAAACTCTAAACTCACTTATAATGAAAGTAAATGGACAGATGCTTTAAAACGGGGATTCTCACACGTGGGTCGGAAACCACCAGTGGGCCGTGAAGCACTGTGGTCTGCATATTCATTCTCAGGGGAAGGCAGTAAGCCATAGTGGGCAATTAATGGCACTTTATATTATTTAGTTTAATTAAAAATAGTTATATCTCACACTATAAACATATTAGTATTCATAGAAATGAACAAATAATAATATCACATAATTAACAAAAGGCAATTTAAACATGATCAGTTCCAGGCAACACAGCCACAGGCGCTTCATGCAGACAATTAGCTACCAGAGATAGTAGTTAGTTACTTACACTTATGTAGTACATAATATAGGACATGTAGAAAATGATGTACAAGTTTCTTAATGGAAGAGAAAATGACATAAGTGACATGAAAAGTTTGTTTTCTTGTGGACTGTTAGGCTTTCTGGTTATAAACAGGTGAGCTATGAGATGGAAAAGGTTGAGAACCCCTGCTTTAAAGAGTACTCATTTCTGATCTCTATATGCTGTATCTGAGGTGATGAATGATATGGTAAATATATCACAGCATTTGATTTTTAAAAATTATTTCACAATACAGAATATTTTCACACATATACAAAATAATATTCCATACTATCAAATAATACTGTTACAGATATGGTCATTCAAATTCATGCACTTTAACCACAATATCCACGATATATTTTTAACAATAAACAAAAGACACCCTTCATGGTATTTCCTGACTCAGCAAATGGCACTGTATTATAATGTTTGAGATTCAATAGTCATCACACTGCTTCTTTAAATCTGATATTTCTACAGCATCCTTCTGGAAACCAAACCATATCCATTCACATTCCTTTTTGGAAATAAATTCCAAACAGACACCAACCTGTGTAGCATGCATTATTACAATATGATCATTGTATAAAATTTAAAAATAGCAATATTTACGATATATTGCTCAGCCCTATTTGAGAGTACGGTTGATTCCCACAAACAACATAAATAAGAACTGAAACATACTGATTCTAATCTTGTACAAACGCTATCCAAACTTCCCCCATAGGCAGGATTAATCGCACCGGGGGATTAGGGGAACTGCAGCACTCAATATAGATTCTGGAATCTGTTTAAACACTGTTTATTCTACACCACAAATTAGAACAGCAAATATCATCTCCATCAACAAGATCTGCAGTACACTTCAGTTCCAGCTGTGTCCCAAGCATCCCAAACTCATTGTTTAATTTGGTGGTCTAAGTAACAGTTTCAATGTTAAACTTCCACCACCATGTGTGGAGGCTGTACTGTAAGACACTGTGAGTGTCTGAATATCTAACTGGTGGGAAAACTGGTAGACAGTGTCACTATGAAAATATGAGAACATGCCCTAAAGCATGTTCTGCTGAAACCAGTTTAAAAACAGAAAATACTCATGTTACATTTTAACGTGTGTTAGTTTATACATGACTCTACCAAGCACCCATCTCCTCTTCTCCGCTGCTATAGTTTATCATGTGTGCAGCTGTGAAGCACAGTTCAAACTGAAACGGCTGAGTCTCCTGATCCTGCAGGAGCCCAGACACGTTCAGATCAGTCAGCCAATAAAGGCTGAGTCACAGATTGAAGAGATAGTTTGGTGAAATTCAGCTTCCCCCTCCTGATCTGTCGGAGCAGGATTTGTATACTAGCATAAAGCTGAATGTCAGTTATTATTTTGTTATTTATGTATGCATCCGTGCTATCCAGTCTCAGGACTTTTATTCTGAAATTTGAACACTGTGTGAGCAAAGAAAGAGAGCAAACAGCCTTTTTCTTCTCATTTTCCTCTATAACCCAAAATCTGCTTCAGTGATGTCATTAGCCCCACCCCCTTCACTGATCAGTCAGAGTCTGCATGCAGGTTGAGCATGTATACCTGGTCAGAGCAGTGTAAAAATGCACTGCAAGGTTCCTTTGACATTTAAATTGGAAAAAAAAAATTATTTGGCAACGAATTGTAGTTTATGAACTGATAATCGACCACACAACCAATTCATAACCTCAATGGTTAGACACTGTAATTGTAGTCTTGTGGTTTATGTTATGTGTATCATGTCTTTAAGTTACTCTAATCAGGAAAAGAGCATGTAACTGCCCACCAAATACAGATATCGGGTTCTAAGAGTTAAAGCATTCTTCAGATTGGTGGTGAACCTTTTTACGGTTGAAACGGTTCTTCATAGCACCAAATAATTTGTTACTACTCTATTGTTCTGAGTCAAATACCACTGTTTAGTACTACATAGAACTATGCAAAACATGCAAAGGCTGACTGACAAAGTGGGGTCAGAGATCACAAAACTTTTTCATCAAACTGCTCCTTTAAATTGAATTAATTTAAACTGACCTGATGCAGCAAAGCAGCCTCAGAGATTAAGATGTAAGTCTTCTTCCCTCTCTCTCTCTCTCTCTCTCTCTCTCTCTCTCTCTCTCTCTCCTGTGATTGTGGTGATTATCTTGAGGGTGTAACACACTGATCTGTGAGACTTGCTCTGTCCTGCTGGCCATAAAGCTGCTTCCCTACTGTCCCGCCCAGGTTGTATCAAAGACTTAGGTCATTCTAGGTCCTCAGAGAAGGAACATTTTCTGGGAATTGGAAATTAAAAAGACCAATCAGGATTGTTCCTTCAGTGATTTCTGGAATACAGAACAAAACTGAGCCCTGTAGTCCAAAAGACAACAGCAACAGATCCTTTAAGTCTGGTAAGTTGTGAGGTAAGACCTCAATGAGCATTAATGAGCCTTGGGCACAAATGACCCTGTTGTCCTACCTTGTCCTTCCTTTTGGTAGACACTGACCCCCACACACTGGGAACACCCCAAAAGACCAGCTTGATGTTTTGGAGATTATTTGACCCTGTTGTATAGAACATCACAATTTGGTTCTTGTCAAAGTGAGATTCTTATACTTGCTCATTTTTCCTGTTTCAAGACATCAACTTCAAGAACTGACTGTTCACTTATTGACTAATATGTAGACCCAACTAGTGTCAGTGGAAGCAGACAGACAATGTTATTTACCGGTCAGTGGTTTTAATGCTGTGGCTGCTCAGTGAAGTGGACTAGCAGTGATATACACTATATTGAAAAAGGTGTTGGGACACCTGGTCAATCATTTATTCATCCCGAAATCAAGAGTGTTAAGAGTTTACTCTGCTTTGTTGGAGTAACTGCCTCTACTGTCCAGGGAAGTCATTCTCATTTCGACTTTGGAGCATTGCTGTGAGGATTTGATTACAGAAAATTAGTCAGGCCAGGATGTTGGATGATCATCCTTAAAGTATTGGATGGAGTACCTTCATTCCAGAGAACACAGTTACACTGTGTTGTGGGCAAATGTGAGCTGTAGTGCCTTAGCCTATGCCTGGCACTGTGCATGGTGCCAGTAGGTCCTTGTGTTTTTGTGTGAATCTGTTTTTTTTGTGTGTGTGTGTGTGTGTGTGTGTGTGTGTGTGTGTGTGTGTGTGTGTGTGTGTGTGCATTTGACACATCTATGTCAGCAATGAGTGCAAAGTATAGTAGCCAAATGCATTCATTCAGAGTGTCCAGAAACATTTGAACATCCATTGATCAGCCATAACCTTGTGACCACCTCCTTGATTCTCATTGTCCATTTTATCAGCTCCACTGACCGAACAGGAGCACTTTGCAGTTCTATAATTACAGACTGTAGTCCATCTGTTTCTCATACGTTGTTATCCTCGTCTGACCCTGTTCTTCTGACACTGACATGATGGTGGTGTCTTTGTGTGTGTTGCACTGGTACATGTGGACCACACAGCAGTGCTGTGGAGTGTTTACACACTGTGTCCACTCACTCTCCACTGTATTAGATACTCCTACCTAGTTACTCCACCTTGTAGATGCAAAGGCAGGGCTCACACTAATACACCAACACCATGTGAGTGTCACTTCAGTGCTGAGAGTGACCCACCACCCAAATAGAACCTGCTCTCTGACCATTGACGAACAGGGCGAAAGGATGCTAACAAAGCAGTGTAGGTGGATTGGGCCATGGTCTAGCACTGCAGAATGTGTGCTAAAGTAGGGTAATGTAAACTAAGCTTGTGTGTGTGTGTGTGTGTGTGTGTGTGTGTGTGTGTGTGTGTGTGTGTGTGTGTGTGTGTGTGCACAATTGAGGCTGTGTGTGTGTGTGTGTGTGTGTGTGTGTGTGTGTGTGCCAGTGTGTCTCATTGCCACCTACACAATGCACCCATTGTTAGCCAGGTACAGAAACTCTCTCTCTCTATCTATCTCTCTCTCTCTCTCTCTCTCTCTCTCTCTCTCTCTCGCTCTCTCTCTCACACACACACACACACACACACACACACACTGTCAGAGGTTTGAAATAACCTAAAAAAAGTTTAATATGTAAACAGACTGTACCAGTATTTAAAGCTGATGTAACAGATCCTTAAATGTGTTTACAAATGTGTTTTATCAGACGGAGTGACATCCTGTTTGCATTTACACATAAAAACACACACAGGCGTTTGAACACATGACTATGTGACAGGACCCTGACAGGTGATGTGTGTTAGCACTGATATGTAAATGTATCTGTGTTCAAATAAACCACTTTTTTTCCACAGCCGTCTCCTGCAGACTGCTACAGCAAAAATGTCTGCAGTTTGAGCATTTAATTATTAGTGCATAATTACATAAAAGCAAAAACAGCAGCAGGCTGAATATATGTGTTGTAGGCAAAAAATACTACACTATCCACACCCAGAAGTAATAAACCAATTGCAATACAAATCTGTAACAGTGTCATGACCCACTGCTGTGGAACCACTCAGAATGGCAGCAGGTCATCTTCAGGGATGAGTCCATTTTTTATCTTAGTGGAAATGACCAATAAATCTGCCATGGATCAGCGGCTTGGTGTCATGCATCCCATGTCCAGAAGGCCTGGTGTCATGCTGTTGGGCACAATTTCATACAATGCCACATCAGCTTTGGTCTTCATTACAGGCATGTTCAGTGTTACATTAACAAGGTCCTGCAACCAGTGGTCCTACCTTTTGTGAACGCACATTCCAACAGGACAATACTCATCCGCATACTGCTGGTTTCTCGACAGCTCTCCTTGAAGACATAGATACTATGCTACGGCCAGTTGCATCACCAGATCTATCATCGATTGAAAGTGTGTGGGATGCTATTGGACAAACTACCAACACTCCACCCCTACATGAAAATCTGAGGGACTAGGTGGGAATATTCAAGCTGTATGGAATGGATTATCACAGGACACCATTAGGAACCTCTACAACTCCATGCTGAGAAATCTGGCATGTTGCATTAAACATCATACTGAGAGACTATTTCTGTATGTGTAGCGCAATAAATATTGCTCATATCAGTCTAAAATGCAAAACACTTGTAAAACAGTCTAAAATCCAACACTTCTAAATACTTTTTGACAATAAGTGTACAACAGCATGTAGTCTGGGGTGAGTGCATGCTGATTTCCTGCACACCCCACCCTCAAGGACAAACCCCTCGTCTTTCTCCTGGATGTGCTTAAATGCCATCTTTAGCTCATTATGCCTGTTATCCCATATCTCACAGATTCACAGACAGTCTCCTGCTGCATAATAAAAGCTTATAAACATGAAAGCATGACACTATTAGGTGAAATAAAGGACATCCATAACAATTAATAATCATTAATATGCTGTAAACATTTAAACACTTTAAGCATCATAGAGGCAGGATAAAAAGAAAGAGATAAATCTGTCGGTGCAGTGGGTGGGAATGACCGCATAGGAAAAGGCAAAGGGAGGAAGGGTTAGAGGTCAGAGAACAGTACAGTCTTTCTGTATCCTCAGATAGACAGACACAATCAGCTGTTCATACTTGGCTTACATGATCTGGGCTTAAAGTGATAGTTTGGTCCAATTTGCATGCATTGTCACTCAACTTGTTAAAGGCTTTAACTTCAATCAACACAAGTAAGAAGTCTGTCCAAATAAGATACCACATAAACATTGCAGCGCTTTACAGAGTGCCCCCTACACTTACTGTAGTATATCACAATCGGTCAGAATGGGCATGTGGATCATATAAACATTGTAAACACTTATAGAACCCCACCTAAGCCAGAATGAGCATGTCAGGACTTCTCAGACTCAGCTCTATAGTCATTCCCACCGTGTGACATGAAAGATAACAAAATAACTGAGTTGACCATTCCAAAACATTAGCTTTAATCCTGTTAATAATTCTGACATTGTAGAATTTGCTGATATAGTTAAGAATTCAATGATGATGGCAAGCCTTCCTGCCCCAGATGCAGCAAAACAGGACCAAACTATACTATTACTACCAACAGTTTTCTGTGCCAGATTGCTGGTCTCATCTGTCCACAAAACATTGTTCCATTTTGTCTTCTAATCTGTCCATGAATTCTATAGCAAACCGATGGGCAGCAACTTTGAAGAGCAGTGACATTCTCCTTGTAACACTGCCATCCACTCCACTTTTGAGAGACAGAGAGACAGAGTGACAGATAGAGATATCATGCTACAACATTGAAAAGTCTCTTCAGGCCATTTCAGCTGTTAAAATCAGAGCTTTACTTCATAATAAATACATAACTAAATACATAAATAAATAAATTAACAAGAGCCAACTAAAGGAATTTGGGAAAGAGAGAGAAAGAGAGAGATGGGTGAACAGCATCTAGTAAAATTATATCTTTAGACCAACACACATCCCAGATAGATAGATAGATAGATAGATAGATAGATAGATAGATAGATAGATAGATAGATAGATAGATAGATAGATAGATAGATAGATGGATGTTACTTTCTGTGCCTTTCGATGTGCAGCAGTTTCAGTGTTAATATAAACAGTGTTTCAGTTCCTCTCTGAATTGATTCTGTGAAGCAGCTCTCCAACACATTCCACAGATGAAAGCAGCCAGGAAGTGCTTTTTCCTGCCTAATTTCCTTGCAATGAAACATCACCTTTAAACTTTTTTAACCCTCCTGGTGCACTGTATGCAGCTCTAAACTCTAAACTCTTTAAAAATCTTGGTTTCAGAAGAAACAATAAATGAGGAGGTGTCCCAATACTTCTGTCCATTTAGTGCCAGAGAGGATCAGTAGAATGTAAGAGCAGGTCCGACCATTCTGGTCCCCTTTAAATTGGGGAACACACTATACAGGCTATAAATGCCCTTGTATCTCTTAAATAAAGGATGTGATAGACCGGACACCCGTGTGTACCAAAAAATGTTCACCTTACCCAACAGCAGTTTGAAAGGCTGGTGGACAGCATGACAAGACATGAAGGTATGATTGATAAGTAAAGTTAAATCAAATTGTTCATCCAAGTGTGATTTCTGAATTTCTGAGTAAAACATGTAGTATGTTTTGTTTAGACATGAGTATTAGCTGAATTTCTTTGGATTGTTTGAGAGCTACAGCTCAGGAAAAAAATAGTGACTTGAAAAAAAAAAACATTTACAATTTTTAAATTTCAAATAAAAATGTTATTATTTATAGCATCTTCATATAATGAAGAAATCTAGTTAATATCCATGTCTAAACAAAAGAATACTACTGCTCTCACTTGAACAGAATTCACTCTTTGGTGAAACAACCTTGACTGTCTTGAAGCTGATGTGTTGGAAGCAGGAAAAATGTGCGTGCACAAAGATCTGAGACGAGATATAAATAGTGATGCCTAGACAAATCTGTCAGAACATCTCCAAAACATCAGGCAGGTTTTGTGGAGTGTCCCCTGGTCAATACCTACTAAAAGTTCTCCAAGAAAGGACAACCAAGTGTGTGTTAAATTAATGATGCTGTAGTTGAGTATTCGATTACAGAGCTTCTGCGCTCTCTCAGCGGCCCACTCAGTGGTCATACTGCATTACACATATAAATGTTTAGAGACGGTGGCTTTTAGTCCAAATGACTGTGTGACAGAAGCTGTTTTTAATCCAAAGGATTATCTGCTCTTTTATGATAGACTGATACCACACACTGCTGAGGTGAAAGAGGTTCCGGTTACTTCACCATTCAGTTCCGTGGAGAAGTATTTTGGTATTTATGCAGTAAGGTAAACCACACTCCTTGAAGCATTCCAAATCAATGGCACTTCCATCAACATGCTTCACAGCTGGTCTGAGCTTCTTACTTTGAAAAGCAGTGTTGGGTTTCATGGTTTCTCTGATATTACAATAATCAGTTTATTTATGTATTTGCATAAAGTGTAAGAAGTACTGCACCACCTCATTGGTCACCTCGGTGTATTTACTGTTTGTTGGAGTAACTGGGCCTGCTGTCCTGGAAAGGCTTGCTACTATATTTGGCTGAGACCCAGTACAGATAACAACATATTCAACACATCTTACTACAATAACACCATTTTACACTCGGCTTAAAGGAAAAACTGGAAGAACTTTGCACAGAGGGTTTGTTAATGTGACCAACAGCATGACTATCAAAACTTTAATGTAACAGTATGATTAGGTGCCTGACATCTCGACTACATCTCAGCTACTTCATATAAAGAGTGAAGTGTAATCCTGCTTTTCTATGATACAGTAAAATAAAGTTTTAAACTCATCATACTGCAGCTAGCCAGTGGAAGCCCCACCCACTTAGCCTGCAGCAGATTATCTCCTCCCATGCAGGCTACAACGGTTTAGTCTGCCCATTCAAATCGCCGCTTTGAATAAGGCACAGTGCACAACAACCAATGAGAACCAAGCTCATTTACATATATCAGTGTTAACAGTGTTACAGTGTGTTTATCTGTGCAGGAAGGAATAAAGGGATGTTGGTGCGGAAATGAATTATGACTCTTTTGGCTTTAAAACTCCCACAGACGCTGTAAGTGGAGCTCAGAGGGAATAGAACTGAATGCAGGATACGGGTTCTGTAATCCGTCTTTCCAGCTGAACTGGAGCAGAACGGAGTTGTGAATGCACAGTTGAGCTTAGCGAGGTTAAGAGAGATAGAGAACAGAAAGCCGGATTCACTCTCCTGTTCAGACAGGCCCTGAGGTGAGCGTGTGTGTGTGTGTGTGTGTGTGTGTGTGCACGCCTCTGGCCTGTAATCTTCAACGCTTAGATAACAGCCGTCTGACATTCTGCACACACCTCACCTCAAACACATAAAACACACTCAGCCATTCTAATGCAGCTGTGGGGTCAAAGGTCAGAATGGCTTTGCCCTGCATCAATAACGCTCTCCTTCAGAAACATGACGGATTTTAAACAAATCAAATCAAATTCCTCAGCCTGGCAGAGGCATGCATGGTGACGTTTATCATGTTAGCAGATAACAGTCATATAGTGTGAGAAATGTCTATGTACATGATATGCCATGTTGCACTTCCACAAACATGTGTTGTGAAGATCAGACATTGATAGATCCCTGTTCTTTAAGTAAAACTGACCACCCACCCACTCACACCTGACTGCCATCCTACTGACTGAAAACACACACACACCCACACACACACACCCACACACACACACACACACACACACACACACACACACACACACACACACACATATATATATATATATATGTACACTGAGGAATGGAGGTCATACTCAAACAAATAAAACCAAAGAAATGTCTTTGTAAATGTAATTATTAGAAATGAAATTTTGTTTGGAGAAAGTTATGACTCCTACATTTATTACGAAGTAAAATGCCCACATTAGAATCAGATGCACCAAATCACTGCAAATGATTAGAAAATCCTTAGAGAGTGCTTTGATCTTATTTAAACCTCAGACATTGATTTGGTTTGCCCTTGATTGTTGGAGTGGCATCACCATGGCGAGATCCAAAGACTAAGACTTTCAGAAAGGAGGGAGATGCATATGTAGATGCATATGTGTCTGTGAAGGGAATTAAAACAATCTTGAAATAATTAGAAATCAGCTGTTCCACCATTTGGAAAATAATTTACAAGTAGAACACATTGTAACAGTCACACTCTTTTACACATTGTAACAGTCACACTCTTTCTTGGGCTGTGAGCAACACCAACATAAGCAGGTTATAAGATTGGTGGTAAAGACACATATTACACACATATTTTGGAGGAGGCAAGTATTCTAATACTGTGCGACTTGGTCTTCACAGACATCCTGTAGTAAAATTACCTCACTCCTCCTCCCAGGAGAAAGAATCTCGGCCAAATAGGGCTTTACACTGTCACCAATCTGATCTCTGTACACATGCCCCACAAATGTCTCTCAACTCCTGTCAAAACTCACACATCTTAATTAGTTTGGTAAATGGATGTAAGTCCATAAGCACAAACCCCGACCTCTTCACAGAGCTGAGCAGTGGAGTAACAGGAACCGTTTTCTACTCTGTGTGTGGTATCACTCCCTTCACTGCACTACAGAGCAGGGCATGAATCACAAAATGAACGTTTTTATGGAGACAAGAATGGAGAAAGTCTAAGTAACTATAGAAGCACATCATCATTGCTCTTTACAAACTGTTCTTTACAGCAGGGGGATTTGACCACATTCCTTCTCCATTATAAGAACAACAAACAAAAGGCAGACAGAAAGGTTAACCATCCTGATTAGGTCACTAGACATATGTGCGTAACTATCCTGTGGTGCGTTTTACACCTGCAAGGATTACACATGCATTCCTCCGGAACCTGTTTAGGTCTAGCTTTAATTCCACAACAGCTCGTCTGCAAGCCTCTGCACGCACAGCACCCACCACAGCAGAGCTCTGGTGGAAAGACTAGAAAGTGTAGAAATGCTTTATTGATGGCATGAGAGAAAGCGTGTGTGTGCAGTTGCTAAGTTCCCTGTTGGTGGAAGGCGACGCAGATTCATTGAAGGTGGCTCGGCACGCCTAAATTAATTTCGTTCAGAGAAATTACACAAGGCAGGAGGCTTGTAAGGATGATGTTCTGGGTGCTAAATTAGTAAAGCTTCATCTTGGCAGATGCTGATTACACCCAGCTTTCCCTCTAAGCACACACTCATTATCTGCCGCGGCTCAGAGAGGTGTGTTAGTGAGGCCTTGTCTTTAATTAGCCATTATGGAGGCCCCACTGCGAGCTCCTGCACTTAAACAGGTAATTTATTACACAGTTTATTACGAGATTAATCCTGATGTATGTGAGAGCTGCCATGGACGAGGTGATGAGGACACTCTGCTTGCTGCCGTATTTCATGAATTTCATCAGAAGAAGAGAGACGCTCTGCATTAATACAGCACACACAGTAATATGAGTAATATCATTGCTGGAAGGGGAACCCTATTGTGTCATCCCATGAAACAGACCACCCACTATCTAGAACTCCCCCATCACATCATGGTACCAGTGCTGCGAGGGAAGCAGGTAGCATGTTCTTACAATTATAGAAACAGATCTTTTTCGTTTTCATTTCTGCTGCAGTCTCCTCACATGGTGTGCAGTATCTTGCAGCTCTTATGCACAAACAGGAGGAATGCAGCACAGGTGAAATCAAACAGACAGTGGTGCTTGAAAGAGTGTGAACCCTTTAGAATGTTTCTGCATAACGCAAATCAAACAAACGAGACACAAATGTTACACACGCTCATTTATTTATTGAGGAAAAAGAGCTAATGTTATATATGTGAGCGTCAAAAGTATGTGAACCTTTCAGATTACCAGAGAATTCAAAGGTGAAAGGTGTTTTCAATGAGATGACAGTTAAGTGTGAGTGGGTCCTGTTTAATTTAAAGAACAGGGGTCTATCATTCCTGACCTTCACAACACGTGTGTGGAAGATTTCCTGGGATTCTCACAATAAGAGTTGTTGCTAATCAGGCTGGAAAAGGTTACAAAAATATCTCTAGACTTTGCACTACACCAGTCCACCGATGGTGTACAAATGGAGGATAATGGAATGAAGACCATAATTACCCTCCCCAGGACTGCTCAACCAACAAAGGTCATTTCAAGAGCAAGAAACTCAAGGTTACTTCATAGCAACTAAAAGCCTTTCTCACACTGACTAATGTTGCTCTTTATGAGTTCACCATCAGGAGAACACTGAACAGATTGCATGGACAAGCAAGAAGGCTAATGGACCAATGTTTTGTAGATAGCTCACACCAAAATAGATATTTTCGTCTAAATGAGAAGCTTTATGTTTGGAGGGAAAAATACTGCATTCCACCATAAAAACGTATCCGTGAAACACAGTGGTGGTAGCACCATGGATTGGGCCTGTTTTAAAGCAATGCATTCTGAATTATACCAGCAAATTCTAAAGAAAATTGTCAGGACATCTTTCTGTGATCTGAATCTCAAGAGAATGTGAGTCATGCAGCAAGATAAGGACTCTATGCAGGTAAGTGATTCAACCAAAGAATAAACAACAATATAGTTAATGTTCTGGAATGGCTAAACAAAGACCTGACCTTAATCCAGAATATATGTTGTAGAAGGACCTGAAGGCATCAGTTCACAGGAGGAAATCCAAAAACATTACACAGCTGAAATTGTTTTGTGCGGAGGAATGGGCTTAAAGGGCTTTTATCTGAAACTTTAGAAAGATTTAGATCAAACTAATGCAGAAATCTTTTTAGATCAAACTAATGCAGAAAATGGAATTCCTATAGGGTTCACAAACTTTCAATCACCACTGTAGAGTCATTTTACACAGAGCACACCAACACATTCACATCATTATGTAATGCCTCTTTTCTTTTCCAGTTCCCTACAATCTAGAACCCCACTATCACACGATCCACACTATCACTCACGCTTTGCACAAACAGACCACTGTGACAAGGACAGAAGTGTTCTGCAAGTTAAATACCAAAACCGAGGTCATGGAACTGCTTTCTCCTGCCCGTTTGTTTTCTGGATATCTTGGTAGCTGGAGTGAATTCTATGAGAAGTATTTTAATAGTCCAAACAATGTTTATTGATAATTTCTTCCTGTGCTTGACCGTAGGAACTGTTACGAGTCACACGAGGAAACAAATGTGAAAATAAGAGGAAATTAAATGCTGAGAGCAGTAATACCACCATCCCCACCAACCCTTATAAACTTTATTCTGGGGGCAAAAAGGAAAACATGTCTCTTATGGATACAAACGTATTTTCCCTTGTGTGTAAACTTTCAGACTGGTGAAATCTGAATCTAGAACTTGTCGTTTTACCCCTGTGGCCTTCACAGGCACAGCAAAGTCACTGCTTTCTGTGCATGTGTGTGTGTGTGTGTGTGTGTGTGTGTTGACGCCGCTGGGTCTGAGAGAAACACACTGTAACACCCTCTAATCACTGCTATCGCTGTTCACTAACAGTAATCGACCAGCTTTTGCTGTACAAACACAGCGACCTACATCCCTGATACTACACCGTTCCTGAAGTGCTTTAAAGATACTTTTAAGTGCTTTAAAGATACTTTTAAATCATATTTACAGTTATTTACAGTTTCTCACTAAGCCCAATTATAGTCAATTTATTGAGACATTCAGCCACAGTCACAATAGACGACGTCACAAGATGCTGCTTAGTAAAATGAATGGATGTGACCGTGGTCCTGGGGGGGTGCTAAAATTAAACATAGAAGAAACACATTAAGGAGCAAACAAATGGCCTTTTAGCATAACCTCCTTTCTCTGCAATCTTCAGGTCCTGGGGGAATGGCCAGTGGTTGACGTGACATAATGCTGAGTGGGTCACATTGCTACTGTGGATTTGACAAAGCAGCTATTGCATTTGTCCAAAATCAGCACGTCATTAAAACTGGGGTTCGATTCCCAGTCTGGTCAACTATGCCATGATACACCAATGAGAGTCATTGGGCAAGGCTCCTAACAGTGCTCTGGCCCACCTCTGTAATACGAGTAAACTTGTAAGTCGCTCTGTATAAGAGCGTCAGCTCTTCTTCTTCATCTGCCTCCATCTTGCCCTATCCCCTGCCTCCCCTACTGTTACACCAACCATCTCCATGTCCACCTTCACTACATCCATAAACCTTCTCTGAGGTCTTCCTCTTCTCCTTCTGCCTGGCAGCTCCATCTCCAACATTCTTTGTCCAATATATCCATTATTCCTCGACAAATGTCCAAATCATGTCAACCAGGCTTCTCTAGTGTTATCTCCAAACTGTGTATAAGAGCATCAGAATAAGTTAATTCTTCACCAGCATAGGGCATGTTATCATTCGAATCTGGTGGTTTAGTTGGTCTGTCAGCATGGACCAACTTAACCAATTTGGTGATCATGCAATCAAACTATTTCACTAGTTTAGTAAAGCTGGTTCACCAGCACTACCCTGGTCAGCCTGGTTTGTTCTGGTCAATCACAGGCTGACAAAGCTGTTCCAACAGGCAACCAGCACTAGTATCTGTATTCAAAGAGGAGGTTTCCGCTAAAAGGTTACACAGGATTAGAGCAGGATTAGACTAAATCCATGTCACATAAAAGACATTGTCACAACTCTAATACAAGTCGTTCAGGATCTCTGTAAAGAAAACAATACACCTGACTTACAGTCTGAGATACTAATGATATACAGCTGCTTCTTTGTGGAGCATCAACACATTACAGTCATTTTACATTCACTTGATTTTATTTCTAATACAATTAGTATTTTACCACAATCCTATTTTTATTATTTGGAAGGTAAGTATTAATCTAAACTTTGCAAAGTGCAGACCACGCTCACAGTGGTTGAAGCAAGGAGGGAGAACTGAAGAAACCTGTGCTACAGTACTGGGCAACTTTGGCTGCTGGTGCCGGACCCCCTTTACCAAGGGCAGAGAGTGAAAGTGGAAGAAAAGCAGGAGTTGGGACGTTGATATGGTGCGAATCTTCATCATGAGAAGTTGAAAGAGAGGAAAGGTTATATAGAGAGATATAGAGAGATATATATATATATATATATTATATATATGAAATATATATATATATATATATATATATAGACATACAATACACAATAATGATGCAATAAATTGAGGAGTGTGAGAGGAGTTTGAACATTGTCCTTCCGCAAAACATGAATTATTAATTATTATTAACAACTCCATTCTGTGGTAAACTTCATTACATCACTACAGTTATGGAAGCAGCAGGAATTTCTGGACTCTACACCAACAGACTAATGGCCTAGATTACACATTGATACACTTTCAATCGATAGGATATGGGCTGCTTCTCTTACACTACACAAACCCATTTGTGGAAGGTGAAAGGTGAATGGTAAAGCCTCTGAGGCTCTTTTTAGCAACTTTAAGGGGGCTGGCCATATTGAAGCCACGTAAGACTTACGGGATTGCTTACCATAAAACCAGGTTCAGCTGCAGGTCCTTACTGTCACTGGAATCCCAACAGAGAGTCCATAAACAGTAGCAAAGTCAATAAATTTAACGACCTTTAGAAAAGATCATAGACATGGGCATTCCTTTGTAGCGCTGATTATATTACACTTACTGTGACATCCGGAGGGGTAATTGCATGAACACAAAAAAAACAAAGGCATTCAGCACAACATAGCCCAGGTATGACAGCACAGTAACATATAGGCTTTCTGCTTCTGCTGTTTAACACAGAGAGCACGCAGCATGTTTTTCTGTTTTATCGTGATAAATTAACTTCCGTATATAATTTAACTTAAATGAAAGTTCTACCATAACAGAAATACCCAACACTGGAAACGGGACCCACCAGGACCATTGCTGCCGCAGGAGTTCACATTCTGACGCATCTGGTATGTGATTATCTACTGAAAATGGCTACTGGGTTGAACAAACCATCTGATTTATCAGATTCGCGAATTCGGACCATGCTTTGTGATTAGTATGACGGCGAAACCGAATGGATAACGGCTGGTTCCTCATTATGGAGGCAGGAATGATGGAGAGCATGTGAACAAGGTAGAGATGGCATGGCCCCCCTCCCAAAATGTAGTTATGTCATAACTCTAGTTAAAGTGCAAACATCTCAATCATAAGTTAAAAGTGGATATATATCATTATTTACCATTAACTGAAATTGTGAACTGAAAGCTAACTACTGGTAATAATTGTGACGCAATGGACAGCTTGATGAAACGATTTTTGACAAAATTATGAACGCTTATAACGCTTCTCCAATAAGCTCGAATAGCTATTTGTTTAGCAAACTAAAGACTATTTCAGCTAAGGGTACAATGTTTTCTGATCACATTCTAGTACGATTGTGCGCTATCAGCACGCTACAATTACAGTGCACTGTATTATCAGAACTGCAAGCTTTCATGGTCTCTGAGGTGCAATCTGGAATCCCCAGCACTGTTTAATTCCACAGGTTTGCAAGTGAGGCCTCTGAGTAGGCAGCAACCTGTCCTTAACAGACAAACATCTCTTTTAAATTTTTTGTATTGTTTCTTTTCTTTTCACTTTTGCCACATGTGAGTACTCTGAATTGACCTGGGAACTTTGTGACAAAAATACACAGAAGTGATACATGGCTATTTAAACTTACAGCACGTTCATCTTTACTGTACATTCCCACACTAAAGGTACTGAAGATGTACCAACCGAGTGACAGCTGGCTCACACTGAGAACTGCAACAGCTCTGAAATGATCGTTGATCCACTGACACCCCCGACTGAGCAACTGTGTTATAGCGAGAGCTGCTGCTGTGGGGAGCTCGAGAGATTTTACAGACGAAGTTAAGCAATTATATATAACATCTGTTCAAGGAGAGCATGAGGTCTGAGAGATCAGTTTGAGGAGAAGAGCTCAGCTTAATAGAGGTAAACAGGTGAAATGACATAAAACAGGTGAAATATTCATAAAATATTACATAAATCACAGATCCACGCTGGGATGGGTCTCGGTCTTTACATCTAGAGCTCTCTCTGTGTGTGTGTGTGTGTGTGTGTGTGTGTGTGTGTGTGTGTGTGTGTGTGGTGATCTACATGCTGAGGAATTTCAAAGCAGAATACATACATTTACACCAAACACAAAGTCAGATTATCCAACACCTTAATACCCATTCTCTGTTAGTATACTGCTCGTGGCAGTGAAAAGCACTGCTTTGGATCAGAACACCTGCAAACACCAGAGATCCGTATAGGAACGATCTAGTGACTACTCAACACTGTAGCAGCTACCTAGAAACAGAGTAGCATTTCCCACATAGCAAAAATGGCTTGAGTTGTAGTAGGGCTCAACGTCATGTAGTATTTAAACAATAGCTTAAGGAATACGATACATCATATTAAAAATAACAAGTAAAGAGATAACATGAAATCCTCTTTAATGCAGCATCAGGCAAGCGTTCACAGTGCTTAACTTTCTGCACATTTTGTTATGTTACATCCTTAAATTAAGACTTTCCTCTCAAAATTCTACGCACACTAGCCCACAATGACAAAGTGAGAAAGGCTGTTGAATTGCAAATTTAGTTAAAAAAATAAAACACAAAAGGTACACACGTATTCACAGTCTCTTTGCTCAATACTTTGGTTGGAAGCACCTTTACAGCAATTAGCAAGTTTTAAGTCTTGATATGGATACAGTCTGGCACCTGTTTTGGGAAGCCTTCCCATTTTTCTTTCTAGATCCATGGGGAGTGTTGGGTGCAAAGGCACTAGATATCTCCAGAGATCAGGTTCAAGTCTGAAGAATGGAGCCCGCCAGAGTGACCATTAAGCCCTGGTCACCTCCCAACTAAGGCCCTCCTAATTATAATCATCCAGATTGACAGGTGATCAACCCTTTCAAAGCAGTGTAATCAAATTATCTCCCAGATCTGTTTTTCCATAAAACTTAACTCAGAGCTCTGACTCCATGGTGTAAGAATGTGAGAGGGGACAGAGGAGAGCACAGTAGAGGAGGAGCTGAGGGCATGGAGCAGTGCAATATCAATATATAAATATCTAAATAAATATAATATAAAATACACGCCTAACCCTTTTGTAGGATACTGCTCACAACCCTGTATAGTGCTTTGAATTGTGTGATAGTGAACCCTTTTTGAGAGAAGCATTTGAAAAGAAACACCAAGGCAAGCACATTAAAACCATAGTAACCACCTAGCAACCCCATAGTAACAGGGATGTTAAAGGCAAGCACATGGAACAGCCAGATTTCTAAACCAGCTGGGGATTGCAAGGCCAGGAACTGGGCGAATAATGATGTACCACTGAGGCATCTCCAACCTAAGACACACTGCTTTACTTATCAGACATGACCCCCAGTCACATGAGGTGTGTGTGGACATTATCAGAGGTTAAACACACACACTCTGTAGCTGATCAGCTCTTTCAGGAATGAGCATCACTGTAACTGGAACACACCCACACCCTGAGCTCCTCTATGCCATTGGCTGTTTGTCAGCGGTGTAAGGAGGCTGGAAGTGTGTTTACTCGTTGTTTTCACCGCCTGTCAACAAGGCTCACTTTAACACAGCTCAAAGAGTGGAGACCACATCCAGCTGCACAGCTCACACTTGCAGAGCATCCTACCACACACTTATGCAGACAGTTTGCAGGAGTCAGCCATCCACTGCTCTTTGCAGTGATTCACTCCAGTGTGTCAACATTCAGTGCAATGAAGTACAGGATGCTTACAAGAAAATCTGAAACGCTTTACAATCTATACTAAACTATAAACGAAATAAAACAAATACACCACCAGGAATCCTTGTGTACATTCACTTAGGTTATAGCATATTTAAACATTTATTAGCACACAGTTATTAAGTGATTAAGTAGGTCTTATTATGTAACACAACACTAGTATATGCCTTATGACACCTACATAAGCCTTATAATTCCTATATAAGTTTTAATGCTTTTAACGTTGAAGTCTAGTAATAAATGTATAGGTCTTATAACACTACGAAGTCTTATATTAAGTCTACCTATAGTCTTAACACCTCTACAAGTCTTTAAAGACTTTATAAATCTTATAATATTAAGTAAAACACATATATTACTCTTATAAATTTGTTTTATAATACTTGTATAAATAAAACCTCTGTAAACACCTTTGCACATCTTACCTATGTTTAAGTCCTATTACACATTAATCATATAATACCTGTATGTTTCTCATTAGTCTTATAATACTTATTTGTCTGAAACACCTATGATTTATATTGATTATATATAAGTCTTAGATATACATATACGTCTTATAACATCTGTAAACATTGCATACTGCTTGTTTAAGTCTTATAACACCTGTATTAGTCTTATAAAGTTTGTGTATTGTCATACACACACACACACACACACAGGAGCAGCTGTGCACGCGCACAAAGCAGGAGTGCAGCACAAGTGTGTAGCTCTGCTTCTGGTTCGGACTAAACAGAAGAAGCAGCATTTAAGGGAGAACGTAGAGATCCACCTTAAAGAAGACGAAGCAGGGTTACGATCAGCTCGAGCTTTAATGCACGATTGAACACACTCTTACCTGGCTGTAAAGTCCTCTCGGACACTTTGATCACACACATGGCTCGGCCCATATGCACACACCCCGCGCTGCTGGAGGAAGTGGTGTGTGTTTAGCCACCCCGACTCTCCTTCTCCTCCTCCTCCTCCTCTCTCCGGCCTCCTCTGACTGTGCCTGCGCGCCTGTTACCTGGTGGACACAGGTGTGTGTGCTTGTGTGTGTGTGTGTGTGCGTGTGAGACCTAAAGTTACCGCTGTAGTCTTTATAAAAGAGAAGAGAATACACTCATCGTCAAAAAAGGAAGAATAAAGTTATCAGGAGCAATAATGATCAGTGATTATTATTATTATTATTATTATTATTATTATTATTATTATTATTATTATTATTATTATTATTATGAATCATAATAAAATAAATAATCATATCAGAGGTGTTTATAGTATGAGTCTAAATCACAGGACAGAGGTGTTTATATGAGTCTTAAATCACACAACAGAGGTGTTTATATGGGTCTTATATCACATGACAGATGTGTTTATATGAGTTCGAAATCATATAGTAACACATGAGTCATATCAACAGTGATAAACTGGCAAGGTCTTATATCACACGACAGGTGTTTATATCGGGTCTTATTTCAGCAGGACAGAGGTGTGCCACATGTTCAGAATGCTGAGCGAGGTGTTATATGAGTCTTAAATCACAGGACAGGGGGTGCTCATACAGAGTCATATCACAGGACAGATGTGTTTATATGAGTCTTAAACAGTGACAGGGGTGTTCATACACGAGACAGCAGGGACAGAGGTAAGCCAAAGTGGGTATGAAGTCTGCATCAAGGTATAGGTTGGTAGGAGTCTTGCATCACATGACAGAGGTGTTTATAAGAGTCTTAAATCACAGGACAGGTGTCTATATGAGTCATATCACAGGACAGACAAATTAAGTGCTGAGTTCAAATCACAGGACAGGGGTGTTTATATGGAGTCCGCATACACAACAGCTTATATGGGTCTATATCACATGACAGAGGTGTTTACATGAGTCTTAAATCACAGGACAGATGTGTTTATATGAGTCTTAAAATCACAGGATAGGTAATCATATGAGTCTGCATATCACAGGACAGATGTGTTTATATGAGTCTTACATCACAGGACAGTGTTTATATGGAGTCTTGTATCACAGGACAGAGGTGTTTATATGAGTCTTGTATCACAGGACAGAGGTGTTTATATGAGTCTTATATCACAGGAAGGAGGTATTTATATGGGTATTATATCACAGGACAGAGGTAGTTGATGGGTCTTATATCACAGGATGATGTGCTATATGGAGTTCAAATCACAGGACAGGGGTGTTTATATGAGTCTTATATCACAGGATAGGAGTTTTTAAGGGTCTTAAATCACAGGACAGAGGTGTTTATATGAGTCTTTGTATCAGAGGAGGTGTTTATATGTGTCTTATATCACAGGACAGAGGTGTTTATATGAGTTTTATATCACAGGGCAGATGTGTTTATATATGTTTTATATCACAGGACAGATGTATTTATATGTGTTTTATATCACAGGGCAGGGGCCCATATGAGTCTTATATCACAGACAGAGGTGTTTATATGAGTCTGGTATCAGACAGAGGTGCTTATATGAGTCTTGTATCACATAATAGATAAAATATAAGATTTTATATCACATGAGGTGGCTAAGAAGGGAGTCTATCACACGACAGAGGTGTTTATATGGATCTTATATCACAGGACAGAGGTGTTTATATGAGTCTTATTTTTAATCTTCTAAACACCTGCATTTCTTATTATACCCATATAGGTCCTATAATACATATATTAGGGGTTATACTACCCGTATAAGTTACCTGTATAAGGTCTATAATACATGCATACATATACATCCACACTTTTGTACCAGTTTAGGTTGAAATTTTAGATCAAATGATCTATAAAGAGTTAGTGATAAAGGTCTTATGATATCTAGATATTATAAATGCTATACAAGCTATATGATACTTGTGCAGGTTAGCTGTGTTGCTGTTTTTGGCTTTACACACAGTAGAGCAGTTTGCAAAGGTGTGATTTTATCAGGGGTGTTGCCAGTTAAACCAGCTCCTTTTCCCCGCACAGTGCAGTGATGTGTTCCTGCTGCAGATTTCATTCAGCCTTTATTTATCCTTTTCCCATTCCATTCTCAGAGTCATAAAAATTTTCCATGCCTGTCTGAAATTCCAACACTACTTGAAGTGAATATACTTGTTGACCAACCACACAGCATAAATAAAATTGGGCATGCATCTTCAATCTGACCCAGTTTGGATTGCCCAAGAAAACACTGCATAGCTCTGTTCGCACTAAAATGGGGAAAGAGTGTGTGTGTGTGTGTGTGTGTGTGTGTGTTTGTGTGTCTGTTCACCAGCTGCAGGTGTTCAGAGCCAGTGCGTTTGTCTCTCAGAGCAGCAGATAAACCCACAGTGGGACCAAACCAAAATATGCTATATTTCAGAGCATTTACATAAACACACTCAGTGCCACTTTATTAGAAACACCTACTTTGTTCCAACCAGTGACTGTTAAACAGATGGGTGATGTGGTTCCATCCCTCCATCCTGTATAAAAATGAAGACGAAATTGTCTGACATGAAGTCAAATTTGCAGTTGGCAGAGGCAGTTCAGACTCATCTACTAATATTTAAAATCTCGCTAGCATCAATTCTCCTAAAAATACTCTTGTGAGAGCTCATGATTGTGTACCTGAAGTGGAACATGTGGTAAAACTAGATGAGCAACCAACCGCTAACTGTGACGAATGAAGTGTTTTAAAACCTATATGTGGTGTGACGGGCCTTTTTCTAGTTTTATGTAACTGTATGTGATCTTTTTAGCCATAACACTGTTTGACATTGTCACTGTCTTTTATTGTCACTGTTCTTCCTCAACTCCTTTTTAGCTGCCCCTCTGCCTTCTTTTTCCTCCCTGTTTCAACCCCTTATTCACTAGTCATTCCACCTTCAGGACCTCTTTGTTGATATTGTAGCTGCTCTGTTGTTGCTGAAGTTGTATCTGAACAGTTAATCAACAGGGGCTGCAGAATGACTATCATTCTCTTGGACTTTAACACATAACATTTCTTTATTAGATTTTAACAGCTGCCCATTTCAAATCTAAGTGTTGTGAGAAATAGAACGTCACTGTGGGGGAAGCGGGGTTGGTTGAGGGTTTTGAAAATACTAAACCTGAGAGAGGTTTCAACATCAGATGATCCATAAAGCTGTGATGGAGAATCTCTGAGGCTTCGCATAGGGTCACTGTGTGTGTGTGTGTGTGTGTGTGTGTGTGTGTGTGTGTGTGTGTGTGTGTGTGTGTGTGTGTGCGTATACACTGTGTGTGTGTGTGTGTGTGTGTGAGTGTGGTTATTGAGTGTATTAGGCTGTAGAGAGTTCAGAGACTGAAAATGCTAAGTGTGTGTGTGTGTGTGAGATGTTACATGGTTCATGCCATGTGTGCCATGGTGCTGGCTCAAATGGAACCATGAACCACCTCTCACCCTGTGTGTTTGAATGTGTCTCTCTGTGAGTGTTTCTCAGTCACTCTCCTAGTCTCTCTTTTCCTCACTAACTCACTCACTCTCTCACTAACTCATTCACTCTCTCACTCACTCACTCACTCACTCACTCACTCACTCACCTATTCACTCTTTGAGACACTGAATCACCCCTTTACTCCACTGAGGCACCCTTCACTCATTGATTCACTCACTCACTTAGTTAGTCCCCTTGTCCCATTTCTTGCCATAAGCCCTAAGCCCCTTTTGAGTGGGCACTTTAATGATGTTGACAAAAGGTGAGATAAAGGGGTGTGCTCAAGACCTTGGAGAGTTTAAAACAAAATTGGAACATGCTTCACTTCACATCCCTTCATCTGAACGTGACTGCAACCTAAATGTAGGAGACTGCAGTTTACACCAAGCAATTCTCACTTCAGTGGAGAAGTGGTTTACAGCATGAATCGTTTCATGGATAATCAATCATAAGAGCATCAGATTGGCGACACTGATGACCAAAGAACAGGTAATCAAACTATTAGCTGCTGGAGTTGATAACTACTTGGTTTATTACTTGATTATAATTTAAAAAGATGAAAGATTCAAATCACAATGGAATTCCTTTTTCTCCATTTTCAGATTGCTTTGTGTGAAGACTGTCAC
>CM067504.1:7204255-7641755 GCA_034509495.1 Acestrorhynchus altus | reverse complement strand
TACAGCAGGTTCTTATCATGGAATAGAAATGTTTAAATACAGAAACATTTAAGCATTTAATTAGAACATCTGATTGTTAGAAATAGAAGGAGAGAGATATTATCACAATTCAAATATGATGGAAAGGTAAACTTCATCACAAAAATATCAACTAACCAATTGCAATGCACAACTGCAATGGTGTTGCGACCACTGTCATGTCACTCAGAATGGCAGCAGGCCAGCAACGAGTCCTACTTTTGTCTTGGTGGAAATGACGAACAAATGTGTGTGTGAAGGCACCATGATCAGCAACAAGATCAACAGTTTGTTAGTTTACATGCATGCAGGGGAAATATATTGAATAATAAATAATTAAAAAGTTCTCCCACTTAAAAGATGAGAGAGGCCTGTAATTGACATCATAGGTAGACTCTCAACCATGAGAGACAAATGTGAAAAAAAAATTCGAGAAAAATAATTTTGTCTGACTTTAAAGAATTTATTTAGTAAATAATGGTGGAAAATATATTTGGTCACCTACAAACAAGCAAGATTTCTGGCTGTCACAGACCTGTAACTTTTTTAAGAGGCTCCTCTTCCACTCATTACTCAGAATACGCACCTGTTTGAAGTCATTAACAGTATAAAAGACACCTGCCCACAACCTCAAACAGTCACACTCCAAACTCCACTATGGTGAAGACGAAAGAGTCATCGGAGGACACCAGAAACCGACTGTAGACCTGCACCAGGCTGGGAAGACTGGAATCTGCAATAGGCAAGCAGCTTGGTGTGAAGAAATCTACTGTGGGAGCAATAATTGTAAAATGGAAGACCTAAGACCACTGGCTACTAATTCTCGATTCAAATGCCCACTCAAGATCTCTGGCCCCGTGGGGTCAAAATGATCACAAGAACGGTGGAGGAAAAATCCTGAACCACAAGGGGATCTAGGTGAATGACCTGCAGAAAGCTGGGACCAACGTTACAAAGGCTACCATCAGCGACACACTACGACGCCAGGGACTCAGATCTTGCAGTGCCAGACGTGGTCCCCCTGCTTAAGCCAGCAGTCCATATCCAGGCACGCCTGAAGCCTACATAGAGAGCATTTTGGATGTCTGCAGCAGGCAGAGAATGTCATATGGTCAGATGAAACTAAAGTAGAACTATTTGCAAAAACACAACTCAAGTCGTGTTTGGAGGACAGTGAATGGAGTTGCAATCCAAAATAAACACCATACCAACTGTGGAAGCATGGGGTGGCAACATCATGCTTGGGGTTGCTTCTGCAAAGGACCAGGACGACTGGTCCGTGTATGAAAGAATGAATGGGGCCATGGTCAGAGATTTTTGGGTGCAAACCCTCCTTCCATCAGCAAGGGCAATGAAGATGAAACATGGCTGGCTCAGCATGACATGATCCCAAGCACACTGCCAGGGCAACAAAGGAGGGCTTGTAAGAAACATTTCAAAGTCCTGGAGTGGCCTAGCTAGTCTCCCGATCTCAACCCCATCGAAAACCTTTGGAGGGAGTTAAAAGTCCGTGTTGCTCGCCGACAGCCCCAAAACATCACTGCTCTAGAGGAGATCTGCATGGATGAGCTGCAGCACAGTAAAGCAACTCGCAGAAGACTCATACAGAAACGCTTGACCTCTGTCATTGCCAACAGAGGATATACAACAAAGTGCTGAGATGAACTTTGTTATTGACCAAATAATTTATTTTCCACCATTATTTGGTAAATAAATTTTAAAAGTCAGACAAAATGATTTTCTCAATTATTTTTTCACATTTTGTCTCTCATAGTTGAGGTCTACCTATGATGTCAATTAACGGCCTCTCATCTTTTTAAGTGGGAGAACTTGCACAATTGGTGACTGACTAAATACTCATTTTCCCCACTGTGGTGGTGTCTAGGGAAGGCCTGACGTCTGTGGTGGGGTGCAAAATCCTACAATGCTAGGACGCTTCTTTTGTCTTCATTACCAGATCTTTGACAGCTCCAGCATTATGTTAATGAGGTCTCAAAACAGTGGCCCTGTGTTTTCAGTAATATATTTTTGTGCCTCTATTTTAATAGCCATCGTCATCTGCATACTGTCGTTGTCTCAAGATATTGCATTAAAGACACAGATACTATGACAAGGCCCATCACCTCACCAGACCTATCCCTGATGAAAATATGTGGGATGCTATTGAATGCGCTATCAACACTCCACCCCTACTGCAAAATCTGCAGGAACTGAAAGAATGAATTATCACACTATTACAACCCTTTAAACTGTCTCTGTGAGACACATTACTTCTGTATGCGTCACTCAATGAATATTGTCCATATCAGTCAAATATTTTAATAATTTATTGTTCCTTTTAACCTTTATCTTCCTTCCCAATAGAAATGCAGTTTGACACTATTGTCTACTTTTGTATTATTTATCAGAGATTTTGACATTAGAACAAGCAGAGAAACAGTGCAGACTCGTTTGTCTAACTATATAACATTTGAATAGTATTTAATTATAGAATAACGATTCTAGATGTCTACATGTTAAAAGAAGAGTACTATAAAGTGTACTATACTACAATATTATACTGTACTGTACTATACTACTACACTGCAGGTCTACAGTAAAAGCTACAGTATTGCCTGGTACGATATCGAGCTACAACGCTATGCTGTATGATTCTGTATTATAACTTTGTGTGATTTTACAGTGTGGCATATGAGTATTTGAGACCCTGACAGAGGACAAAGATGGACAGAAGAGTGGTGGGAAGTAGAGGAGGGCCGAAGAAGAGCAAATACATTGTACCCCGTTTCCTCTTTGTGGAGGTGAGTTCGGAGCTGTACAGTGCACTCAGTGTTACTGATCATTACACTCCTGCATTCCATAATACACCTCAACATGTATGGTTTTAAAGTAATAGTTCAGCCAAAACACCTAATTCTGCAAACCCCCCAGTGTTCTAATGTGGTGCCAAAACCAGTTAACATTGTGCTATCTTTATGCCATCGCACACAAGAAAGCTTAGGTTGGCTTCTTTTTCAAAATTTCCATTCCACATTAGATGATGCTCTGTGCAAAGCACTTGTATATCGCTCTGGATAAGGGCGTCTGCTAAATGCCATAAATGTAAATGTAATGGCAAAGTAATCTTGCACCATTTAAGGTGGAACAGAAAGTTTAAAGAAGTAGCTAATTTCAGCATTGTCTCTCCTTAAATGATGTGGAAGTATTCAGTAATCTTTAATATGTGGTTAAGTGGTTTCTAACACAGTGTGACTCACTGTTATCTAGAACATGGATGACGGAAATAGGTCAGCTGCTTACATTGTTAGCTCTGTGATGTGCTATAGTTCATTGTTTTGAGAAGGAAAACACAAAACTGTGCCATCTGCTGTCCATGTTCAATACAATTTCAGTCTCCATTCATTTCTCTATAGATGTAGTTGCACTTAGTTGTTGTATTCAGGGATGGAAAGACCATTGGCAGAACCAGGAAAAATCCTGGTGGGTCCCTGAGAAGGGAATTAAGAACCCCCCCACCCACACACACTTTAACTCTGAATTTCTGGCTTTTAACAAAACATCAAATTACATTATTTACAGTAAAATTTAAATAAAAAATTATGCTAATTTGTGAAGACCTGTAACACCAATTAGTCACATTACACATGTCCAAATATAGAGCATATACACTCATTATCAGAAAAGTAGTTGCACAGATAGTTGCATCATAAAGGCAAGAGCCGATTGCATTGCTATTCGGAAGGACTGATATGGACATTTAACTAACACGGGCAATATTTATTGAGTACTATTGCAAAAGTAGTGTCTCTCTGTATTTCGGGTATGAGGCAATGGAGTTGTAGCAGTTCCTAATGATGTCCTGTGATAATCAATCCCATGCAGCTTGAATACTCTCATGCATTTCTTATGGAATTTGCACCTACTAGCACTCTGTGTCTTCAAGGCATGCTTTTGAGACAGCAGCAGTATGTGGACAGACACTGTCCTGTTGGAATAACACTAGCAACACTGGACTGTCAAAGTGCCTGTGACGAAGACCAAAAGTGATATGACATTGTACGAAATTGTCCTCCACACCATGATGCCAGACCTTCTGAACATCTCCGCACGGATTTGTCCTCTTGCCACTGAAGATGACCCACTGCCATTCTGAGTGACAGTCTGACACAACACCATTGCAGTCGTGCACAAATCAGTTGATTCCTCTGGGTATAACTATTAATTTTCATAATGTGTGTATTTTACTTATTTTATTCTTTTTAGCTAATTGTTTAATTATGTTAATATCTTTAATTACTTGATTATATTTAGTTGTATATTTTGTTGTACTCTCATTAATTATATTTTGGCTCCAAACACAAAGTTTTAATTGGGTTAGATAGTGGTACAGTACCCATACTGGAGAGTCATCCAGATTAGACTGTTTCACACACTATTCCCTCTCTCTCTCTCTCTCTCTCTGTCTCTCTGTCTCTGTCTCTCTGTCTCTGTCTCTCTCTCTCTCTCTCTCTCTCTCTCTCTCTCTCTCTCTAATCCCTTGGTGACGCAAAGGACTGCCTCAGAAGTGCTTTTAATTAGCTCTCTAATTAAGCTCTGCACTACGTTAGTGTGTTTATTCTCTGATTGCCTGCCATGCCATGAACAGGCCCTGAGGGCAACAGGAGGCTCTGACCCAGAACAGCATCAGCCATGCTAACATCTCAGCAGCTTTGATTTCAGAGCAGGCTTAATGCTGACTTTGAGCATCTAAATGGTAGAGTCAGTTCAGGCAATGAGGGTGAATTCCAGACGTTTACACTGTTTTACAGCACTAATTTTATTCTCTGGCTTTCAGCACAAACCCTAGACAGTGTTTAATGATTAGGATGGATCTCATAAGCCTTTAGGTACTCAAAAGCAGAAACGTGATGGTGAAGGTGTTGGAGTTATTGGAGTTTTGTGGTGTTGTTTTTTGTGATGATGGTTATGTTAGTGATGATGGTGTTAATGGTGTTGATCACGATGTTAGTGATGTTAGTGTTAAAGAAGCTGTTATTGATGATGTTAATTTTAGTGATGGTTATGATTGTGATGATTATAAGGTTGATGCTTATGTTGATATTGCTACAGATAGGGATGGTGTGATCATGTTAATGACAAAGTGATATTACTTACGTTATTGATTATAAGGCTAGCACTATTGGTGAGGTAAATTATGTTATTTATAGTGATGTTGGTGATAATGGTGATATAATGTTAGGGATGATGGTGATGTTAGTGATGGTACTAAGGATTGTAATGTAATGTTGGTGAGGATGCTGATGTAAGTGATGATGGTGATGTTAATATGTTGGTCATGTTAATAATGATGGTGATATTAGTGATAGTGATGTTAGTAATAATGGTGATGTTGATGTTGGTTTTAGTGATTGAGGTAATGTTAGTAATTGTTAGTTGTTGGTGTCAAAAATGTTGCTGTTGACAGTGATGTAAGCAATGCTGATGATCTTCCGGTTTAAAGTATTGGTATTCTGATCTCTTCCTTGCTCCTCCTCTTCCTTGTACCCCTCTTTACATAGTGCTCCCTGGGGGTGCAAATCCTTTGTTCCAGTTTTGCATATCATTACGACATGTGTTGATGAAAGGGCTTTCCCTCTCTCCTCGTTATGTCTTGTATGGATCATGCTCATTCAGTTCCGAGAGACAGTGAGATGAAGAGCGAAAGGCTGGATGTTATCTGCTTAGTGGATGTGTGTGAAACTTCTCTCTGTGATTTTCTCTACTGCTCTCAGGGCTTTGCTGATGCTCTAAGCTGCTCGCTCTCCCCATGGCACTGTAATCCAGCCTAACTCAGAGAAACTCTACAGAGCACACTTGGTGCCCTCATTAACATGAGGAGAAACCATGCAGGCTGCATGCTGCTCTCAGCAGGGTCCTCTACTGTATAGTCCAGTGTGATTAGATCAGAGCATTCACAGTATAAAGGCACCAACGTGACCAACACATCATCAAATTTCTAATTTCCAGGAAATTAAAATGGTTCATTTCCAGGAGGAGGAAATCCTTATTTAAGCACTAATCCACTTCAATACATCTCTCTTCTTCTTAGTGATAGTGATTTTATTGATAGTGGTGGAAATGAGGATTGTGATGATAGTAACTATGCTTATGTTAGTGATGTTTGTAATGGTGATATTAGTCATGATAATGATTGGTCTGTTGCTAAGAATGTGGATGAGGATGATGATGACACTCAGGATAGTGATGTTATTGATTATGTTGATATTACTGAGGATGGTGATTGTTGTGATTGTGGTGATGTTAGTTATGGTAGTGTAATAAATGTAGATGTTAATGATATTATTGATAAAGTTGTCAGTGGTGTTGCTGTTGTTGATGTTAGTGATGGTGATTAGTGAGTGTTATTAGGAAAGTGCTATTAATGATGTTAATGATTATGTTAGTGATGGTGTTTATTGTGCTAATGATGATGTTACTGATAATGTTAGTGTTGGTAATGTTAGTGATGTAGTAACATTGATGATGTTAGTGATAATGGTGATGTTAGTGAAGATGTTGAGGATGAAAATTATGTTTTTAGTGGTGATTGATTAACTTTTTTTGATTTTCTTTAACATTTTCCTTTTACTGATCTTCAGAGAAAAGTTTGTTACCTGCTCAGATCTGAGGTCAGATCAGGAAGGTGTGTGTTTGTCCTGATTTGTGCTGCTTGTACTCTCATGCACAATTGAGATGTGGTTCAGTCTGTTTTGCTTTCTCCCTGTAGGGTTGGAGAGGGTGATTTCTTATTCATTTCCTATGCTATTTATAGTATAGTGTGTGTGTGTGTGTGTGTGTGTGTGTGTGTGTGTGTGTGTGTGTGTGGATGTATAATGGTGAACACCGGTTCTGAAGGAAATGTAGAATGGTTGCGCAGCTTAAGTGGCTCTCACCTCCAGGCAGCTGCTAGGCTGTTGCTTTGTAGTCACTAAGGTAAAACTGTTTTTGCTAAGTGGTTGCTATCGTGATCCCATGGATGAAAAGCCATGCTGTACTTCAGTGCTCCTAAGGTGTTCCAGGTGATAGCTATAGCAGTTGCTATGGTATTTCAGATGGTTGCTAAGATGTCCCAGGTCATTTCTAAAGTATTTTAGATGGGTGCTTTGAAAATCCAGGTTTTGGCTCATGCTCAGACATGTTCAGGTCCAGTGATATTATTGGTCACTATTATTTGGCTGGTGAATTATTACATCATCATCATCTGAAAAATAAAACAGAAGCTGTTTTAAAGGTGGCAAGGTTATTACAAACGACATCTTGTTAATTGGTGACTATTAGAGTCCATACATTTTTAGCAACAGGCTAGTTGAACTACTCTACTGGTTGAGCTCATTTAGGAAACTAGTAAACTCCAGCTTTGTATGCACCTTTAAAAATGTAATTTAGTAAAACAACTTACATAACAATAAGTCAGCTTAGGAGAATGAATCTTGTTCTGTGAATCAGTTTGGTTCACCTTAAGGAATCCTTCAAAAGAAGCAAATGATTCATGAAGGACACAACACTACCACACAGACAGAGCAGAGGTGAGTTTGAGGCAGCCAGGTGTCTTTAAGTGTGTGTGTGCATGTGTGTATGCAGAAACAGACCTCTCCAGGGACTGCAGCAAATTCATGCTGGGTGATCCACTTTCATACTATCCCCCATCTATGCACACACACACACACACACACACACACACTCACACACACACACACACTCACACACACACAGACACACACACACACACACACACACACACACACACACACACACACACACACACACACATTTTCTCTATTGTGTGATGTATAATATCCACCTGATGTGGCCTGTCTAATAATAGCCCCACAGACCTAGCCTACTAAAACAGAACTGGTCTGTACTCAATGGGCACCAGCACTACAATTTAGTGCAGCCCGAACACTCATACACTCAGCACTGTACTGATCTAAGTGTAGCAAAACTTTACAGTCAACTCACTGAGTAGCTGATGACAAACCTACTGACGTACTGAGTAACATCTAGAACTGCAGTGGAACTTATCGCAGGCGCTATTCATCTAGGATTTATTTAGTATTCACACAGTTGACACATTAATAGCTTTTGAATTTTCTTTTCCACCTTAACCAGTGCAGAAAAATTCAAATGATCTTTCCACCTTAAATTGTGTAAAAACTTCATAAGCCATTTAGAAATTTTATATACACAGAGTTTGTAGCAGAGGGCAGCAGTGTACTCACCATATTCAACTCAGTGGCTGTCAAAAACATAAGCCAATTCTCAATCTGCATTGTTATCTGTACTTATGTTGTTATGGACTAGTTAAACATCCCCAATTGCAGCCCAAGTTCTATTCAGAAGTCCTCATCTAGCCAGCACCCATCCAAACGGCCAGATGTGTTCTTGTTTCACTCATTTTATTAAGTATATATCAGTGGGTGAAAACCATTCGTTCCTATATGTTTCAATGTCAATTATTTTTCAAATTTTATTTATCTCCTTTAAACTGTCTTTTTAATTCCGAGGTGGGAAAAAATCTCAGCAACCATTTGCAGTTTTGATATTTTATGATGCTTTTAACTTGGTAAACAGATGCTCCATTTTTGTTGAAGTAATTGAAGCAGTAATTGAAATGTCTCCAGCTGGAATGATAGTGAGAGAAGTAAGCTCTGGAGAGAAGTAATAAAGAGATTGGGACTGTAGTAATCCAGTTATGGGCAACATTACTTGAACAGAAACTTACTTGATGTCATGATGAGCTTCA
Source organism: Acestrorhynchus altus (assembly GCA_034509495.1). Taxonomy (NCBI): domain Eukaryota; kingdom Metazoa; phylum Chordata; class Actinopteri; order Characiformes; family Acestrorhynchidae; genus Acestrorhynchus; species Acestrorhynchus altus. Next base: position 7,632,952 of record CM067504.1, on the reverse strand, counting down.
TTAATTTTAAATTTATTAATCATTATATATAAATAGTAATAATAACAATAATAACAATAATAATAATAATAATAATAATACATTTGTAGATTTATTTTGAATAATTTAAGATTAATGCTTAAAAGTTTGTTTGTGCTAGTGTATGGTTTGCTGATGCAAGTGATTTTTTTTATGTCTTTAATTTGTCTTAATTATGTCTTAAATGCACTGCAAACCATAGAACCATACTTTTAATGTCTTTTTTTTTCTTCAAAATATATGAATAAAGATGACACTGAGTGGTTCAGCAGTCTAATGCACTCTCACTTTGATTCACGGATTGAATCCTGGATCATGCCATCGGTCTGAGGGAGCAAAATTGGCCATGCTCTCTCTGGGTGAGTAGATGAGCCTCCCACTACATAGTGTGATGCTGGCCGGCACAGGCATCTGTTAGCCATTGTATCAAAGCTAGGTACCTGGCACTTTCCTCTGAGCAAATTAATTGACCAGCAATGATGCAATGGCACCAGAAAAGAGGTGGTGGCACTAGTGCTGAAGCTCACTAAAGGTTGCACAGTGATTAAGAAAGAACAGCTCTTTTCAATTTTTTAATTGAGATAATTTAATTTTACTCTGCCACTTTATAGCATTCACCTTGTTGTCTTTAAATAATTTCTGTGTAGCTTTGGCTGTATGCCTCAGGTCTTCTCCCAAGTCGTACTTCTTTTTCTGACTGAATCTATCCAGGATTTAATATTACTGCACTCATTTTACCCTCTACCTTTACAAGCCTTCCAGGGCCTGCTGCTGAGTGTGTTCTTAGTTATGTACTGTGTTCAGTGTCTTGGAGTCTTCATATGCCTTTGGGTGAACTGCAGTTGAGACTTAAAATGAGTGTTAACTGTGAATTTCTCTTTGCCACTCTCCCATAAACCTCTGATTAGTGAAGAACCCATGCAACTCTAATAGCATGCAAAGTCTCTCCCATCTCAGCTGCTAAAGCTTTTATCTCCTTCGGACTAATCGTTAGTGTCTACTCTAGGCAGATTTGCATGTGCTTTTTCTTGGATATGGTGTAGGCTGTGGTCAATCAGCTGTGGTGTGCAACTAAGTGTTGCATGCAGTTGAGTTGTGGAGAGTGAGGGCTGGATTTAAAGAGACTGAATATGAAAATGTGTACAGGCTAAAAAGAGAGGTGGTTCTATGTTGCATCAAGATAGACAATGGAGAATGGATCTGCTATTCTAATCGATGCTTAATGATATTTAAAATGAACATAAAGCATGTCACCTGTGTGCAGTGGTCTGTGGGCCTACCCTCACAATCTGTAATTGGTCTCCATAAAATTAATAACAGATTATTAGAGTGTCTGATAAAAATCTAATTTATTCTAATTCTTCTGAGACCCTCAGCTCTCCTGTGCTGTATTTCATTAATTCTCATGTGGTTGCCCTAGACAACATCAGCTTAAAATTAAATTATGAAAATGTTATACATTGATACAGATTTATTATTTTTCTCTCATTAGATAAAAATACTCATTATTGTTTGTTATATTTGCCAACTGATTAGCAGCACAATGAGGGCGAGAGGAGAATAGTGAGAGAGAAGTGCAGAGAGAGCAGGTTGGTGAGCAAAAAACAGGTGAGGCAGTCAAATGCCATAGTAGCTCATTCTCTTTGGAAACTCAGCGCACCTAAAGCTCTGAATATAGAATTGCCCCTGGCTTGCACATTTCTGGCATGCTGCTGTGATCACACTGTTTAACAAAAATCAGTTTTTTCAGAGATTTACTCGTCATTTTGCAGTGTTGCATGAGCAGCACATTCCAAAACTCACAAGATTATGGTCAGTATATAGTGGGTTTACTTAGGGGTCACCAACTGCTCCTGCTCCTGGAGATCTACCTTCCTGCAGGTTTAAATCCCACCCAAATCTAACACACTTCATTCAGCCAAACAAGAACATCTGAAGGCTGAAATCAGTTGGATCAGGTGGGGTGGATTATGGTTGAATCTAAAGTATTCAGGCACAAAAGAGAGTTTAGTGTATTTGTTTCAAAAACTCAAACAGACAGTGTACTAAAATAAGACACAGAGCGGTGTGGGATGTGAGTTGTTTAATGTTTCTGTTAGTCCTGTCTTTCCAAAGTTTTCTGACAGCACACTGCCCCCTACCTCTGAAGTGATTGTAATTGATACAGACTGATAAAGAGAGAAGGCCTGGAGTCTTAAACTCACCTGTAGGAGTTTAGAAATTCACTAACACACATATACAAAGAGAGAGAGAGAGAGAGAGAGAGAGAGAGAGAGAGAGAGAGAGAGAGAGAGAGAGATGCTGCTAAAGCAATGAAAAACTAGAACAATGAACTGCAGGACACAAACAATACAATAATACAGAGTGTCTATCAGCAGTTTCACCAATGCAGAATTATAGTTTATGTTCTGAATTAGAAATTTTGAACATTAGGTTTTAATTTCTAATTTCTTGTGTATGAGAATGATCCGTCATTTTGGTGTCTGATGAGCTTGTGTGTAGAATATGTAAGAATTTTAGAAACAAGATGATTAACTACATATCTCTCGCACCTTATTCCCACCACAAACATTCCCTTCATTGTACCACTCGGCATTGTACTGTCCTGTCCTGTTTGTTAAACTGTCTCTTGTTCACTGTATTTATTGTATTTATTGTAGTGTTTGCACTTTATGTAGTCCTATTGTATTGCTGCACCATGTAGCACCGTGGATCCGGAGGAACATAATTTCATTGCACTGTGTACCTGTACTCGGTTGTAATGACAATAAAAATCCTTGACCTTAACTTTGACCTAACTGCATAATCATATGAACTGTTTTCTCTGCCCACAGCAGAGACATGTTGTGCCAGCTGTATTTACAGTATTGAAAATGTGACTGGTGTTTTGCAACAGATAAAACCAGCAGTGAGCCACCACACCATATGGGAGACTGGGGTTTGATTCCCAAGACTTCTAACACTAATCTGGCCCACCTCTGTAATATGAGTAACTTTGTATGTTGCTCTGGATAAATGACTACAGATTGGACAAAGGGATATTGGTCATTGTAAAAAACTGTAGGAACATTGACAGTAAGGGTATGTCCTTATAATCATAAGGATACTATATAGATACTGCTAGCCAAAGTTTGTTTGTTTGACTTTCTCATTGACTTTCCTCCCATCCTATTCTGGCACACATGCTTGATGCTCCAGGCTCTGTGTGTGTGTGGGTGTGGGTGGCGTGTGTGTGTGGCTGTAAAGTGTAAACAGGAGAACAGGTACAGATATAGGTATAGAGCTGAGCTGGTCATGCGGGGATCACAGAAAGGTCTACCGTGGCATTAGCACCTGGTGTGTAAATGATGTGCCAATGTTTGGTAATGGTGGTGCTAATCATAGTGATGATTATGATGTTTTCACAATAGTGACGACTATGATTACAGTAACAGACCTCAAATATAATTGGTGATGTGGTGAAGCTTTTTCAGCTTGTCTAGTCTCTGTAGAGATGTATTGCCAATAGAGTAGGACTGAATGGAGAAGACGAACAGGAATCTACTGGCACCATGTCTAATCCCAGGAATGGTCTAGATGGATATAAAGCCCCATATCATTCAGCTGTGCAGCATGGCAACTGTATTCTCTTGATGGGATTGATGGTGCTCCAATACTTTTTGGAAGAGAGGTTAAGTTAGACTGTATAGACTATTAGATCAGAGAGTGCATTCAGATCAAGAAGGTCCACTGGTTGCAGGAACTTAGTAACATAACATTGTGTTGTTAAAGTGTCTGTCATAAAGGTGATCTGGCATTGTTCAAAATTGTACACATTGTACACCATAACAATAGACCTTCTGGACTTCTGTCACATAAAACAAACAATTGATCTTGGATTTGTTGGTCATCTCCAGCAAGACAAAGTGGGAGTCGTTATTGAAGATGGCCTGCATGACTGTCTGGCACATTATGCATTGCAATCGGTTGGATTTTTCTGGATGCAACTGTTTTTTAAGTTTATATTCACCTATTGACAGGTGCCACTGAAAACAGATGTCATTCACTTCAGCTGGCAGTGGTATTAATGTTACAGCTGATATGTGTATGTGAAACTGGTATAGCACTGTCCTTACACAGCAGCTCCATACACCCCAACAACCAACAACCCCCCCTTCTCTCTGTGATTATTATTTTATTTCTTTTTTTATTTATTTGCGCATTGCTCATTATAAATGAGTGCATCCCTTATCACTCCTCCCTCCCTCCCTCCCTCCCACATGTTCCTCTTATACTCCTCTCACTTTCTCTTTTTACTATCACTTGTTCTTTCTCCTCTCTCTCTCTCTCTCTCTCTCTTTTCTAAGCTTCCAGGTTTCAAGCTCTTTCTCCTTCCTTCCTCTCTTCACCCCCCCAATCCCATCACCTGCTAAAGAACTTCTGCATCTTCACAATTCATGTTTCATTGACACTCAGCATAACTTTACCCTCTCTCTCCCTTACCCCCTTTGTCCTTCTATCTTCCTCGCTCTCTAAGCTGTGTGACTGTCTCTCGGTTCTCTGTATTTGACAGTGATGTTCTATTTTCAGTTGGTGATCATGTCCGGGACGGTTCTGCTGGCATACTATTTCGAGTACACGGACACATTCCCTGTCCACATCCAGGGCTTCTTCTGCTCGATTAAAAGCTTTCTCCAAACAATCCCTGGGCCAGAGGACTCCAGCAGAGCTCCTCTGTTCTCGCTTCATTCATCACTTGCCACTGCCATCCCACGTGTCATGGTGTAAGACCACTGTTTCATTTTTATGCTCAGTGTGTGTTCATGCTCTTAAAGCAATGGTTCAGACATTTATACCATCGGTACCTTGATGCAGCCAATCAGAAAAGGCTTATGTTTGCTGCTTTGATTTTAGAATCTGAGCTGACACAAATGTAGCTGAAAAGTAATGAAAATTCCTGTCCCACCATTTAGCTATGGGACAAATGTAGCTAACACGTAATAGAAACTTGTACCCCACCAATTAGTACCAAAGGTACTAGGCTCGTGGTAACAAGCAGTGGTTGCTAGAACGGTAGAACTATAAGTTTATACCTACTAATCCCAATTAATTAGTTAGTATTGTATATATATATATATATATATATATATATATATATATATATATATATATATATATATATATATATAAGTATCCATCAGAAGTGAGCTATTTCATGGTTTTGAATGCAGAGGTTTAGGTTCTAAACATCAAAAAGTAAAAATGGGTTGAAAAATTTTGGTAGCCTGGATTTCTCTGTGAATCTAGGTCTAGTTAGAGGTTCTGGCAATGAGCCTGGTTCCCTCAGTGAGACACAGCATTTTATGGTCCAGCAGCTTGTCCTGTGCGGATATTAATATTGGTCTGATGGTAGATAACAGATTAACGTTAGCACCCTCAACATAAACAATTTATTGATAATTGATTAATGTATCTTTCTTTAATTTATCTTTATTAAATTACATCTTTTGTAAATTAGTTTAGTTTAATTTTCAGCCAGGACAGCATCAACAACAACATTAAAAAAGTATTATGTCAGATAGTCTTTGTTTTTCCCATCACTGTTGTTTGTAGTATTTCTCGTAGTTCATCTCTGGAAATAAAAGTCTCTGTGCAGTTAAAATTTGCTTTTAGGAAAAACTAGTACAATTTTGTTTGCAGGAGAACATCCAAAGTTGTACCAGCAGTGGTCAGCAGTCAGTGGGTTGCTGACCTTATCAAGCCAGCAGACTGATATGTGCTTGCTGGGTGTGATGTTGACACTAGTCAGAGTGACAAGTGTTAATGTTATTGCTAGTGTTAGTGTTAATGCTAGTTAGTGTGTGTTAATGTTATCATGAGCTTTAATGTTAATGTTAGCTCTCGTGTTAGTGTTAGTTCTAGTGTTAGTGTTAGCTCTAATGATATTGTTAGCTATAGTATTAGCTCCAGTGTTAGTTCTAGGGATAGTGTTTGCTATAGTATTAGTGTTAGCTCTAATGTTAGTTCTAGTGATAGTATTAGCTCTAGTGTTAGTTCTAGTGATAGTGTTAGTGTTAATGATAATGCTAGTGTTAATGTTAATGTTAGCTCTAGTGTTAGGGATAGTAGTGTCAGTTTTAGTGTTAAGGTTTGTGTTAGCTTTAATGTTAGTGTTAATGGTAATGTTAGTTCTAGTGCTAGTGTTAATGTTAGTATTAGCTCTAGTGTTAGTATTACTGGTAGTATTAGTTCTAGTGCTAGTGTTAATGTTAGTGTTAGCTTTAGTGTTACTGTTAGCATTAGCTCTAGTGTTAGTGCGACTGTTAGCATTAGCTCTAGTGTTACTGTTACCTTTAGTGTTAGTGTTACTGTAAGCATTAGCTCTAGTGTTAATGCAACCGTTAGCATTAGCTCTAATGTTAGTGTTAGTTCGAGTGTTAGTGTGACTGATTGCATTAGCTCTTGTGGTAGTGTTAGCGCTAGTGTTAGAATTAGTATTAGTCCTAGCATTAGTGTTGGTGTTAGCTCTAGAGTTAGTGATAGTAATAGTCGTAGTGTTTTTGTTAGATCTGGGATTTACACTGTTCCTGAATTGTTAGTCCTAGTTATAGTGTTGGTGTTAGCTGTAGTGTCAGTGTGAATGCGAGTGTTAGATCTAGTGTTAGTGTTAGGTCTAATGTTCTTTCCCGTTTCTTTCCCTGTGTGTGTGTGTGTGTGTGTGTGCATGTGTGTGTGTGTGTGTGTAGGAGTCTTGAACAAAAGGTGGGGCTTTAATCTGGAGCTTACTGAGCCTTAAGCAGTTTATTCAATAAGAGCAAAGGGGGGTGGGGAAAAGGTAGAGATGCTATAACAGTTTTCCATTTCAGCTCTGAGAGAGAGGGGGGCGGGAGAAAGTGGAAAAAAATACTCATGCAAAGATGGTTATGAATAGTTGGTAATAAATATTTTTTTGGTCAATAACCACACTTGCTTACAGTGTTCCTGCTGCATGAGTGTGTGACTTACTCTTTCCTCTGCTATCTGATATATTGTACCAACCACCTAACAAGCACAGAACCAGCAGTGGGGATTATATGGAACTGGTACCAATGTAACAACTTGGAGCAGCCACCTATTTCTTTTGGTTTATGTCAAACCTTATTTTGGCTCAGAAATACAATGCTAAACCTTAGCAACCACCTGACTGTACTCTGTTAAAAGTAAAAGCTCCCTGAGGAACCTTTGGAGGTTTTTCAGTTTGAAACTGTGAAAGAACCTCTTAAGGTGCTTCGATTTGCTGAAGGTTCTTCAAAGCACTTTAAGAGGTTTTTCTACAGTTTCAGTCTGAAGAACCTCCAAAAGTTTACAAGGATCTTGTAATTTTAACAGTGTATGTACATTATGGACTTACAGGATAAATCAGTGTTCTCTCACGAGATCAATAACCTTGCTTCCAGTAATCAGAGAACTTAGTGAACAAAGAGACATGATGTGTGTTCTTGTTTGTTTATTTGCCAATCAGCAATCTGTTTGTGTGCAATGTTTTTGTGTGTGTGTGTGTGTGTGTGTGTGTGTGTGTGTGTGTGTGTGTGTGTGTGTGTGTGTGTGTGTGAAGATGTACAGTATCTTGTCCTCTTTGTGCTTCACTTTGAGTTCAGAGCTTTTGATCAGGAAATCCCTACTGCTTCGGAAGCCTTCACACACACACACACACACACACACACACACACTCTTCTTCAAACACTGCCGTAGTGTGTGATGAACACACTTCTGCCTCTGTTCTACCTTCACACTGCTCAAAATCAGTATGAAGGTTTCAGTAAAGAAACACTGCAGCTATTTTACAGAAACTGTACCCAGCTTAACCCCCCATTCAGCCTACTGCAGTTTAGCCATGCCCATTCAGATTTAAAAGATCAATCTACACAATAATTTACAAGCGAAAAACTGCCAGCATGGCCACGTCAAGACATCCTAGTTCAGCCCAGGAGCAGATCACAAGATGCATAAGGATGTCTTCAACTGGATCTACTGGCTTTTCAGTAGAATATAGTTTGGTTTATCTGGTTTATCTCTGAATATAGTTCAAATAAGATCAAATTTCCATGCTTAAATGATAAAAAGGTTTTCACAGGGTGTCATATTTTTTCACATAACTGTATGTGGCAGTAAATATGAACAAAACTCAACCTAAACTATGTAATTCATTGTCCCAGTCAGACTTGATAGGGAATGCAAGTGCTAACCACAGAAACCATTGATGCCACAGAAACACTGGAGAACATCATGTCTTAATTGAAATCCAAGATATTTGCTGTCATATATTGACTTTTGTTCATCATCTATCTTAACCTGACCCCTGCTGTAGATCCTGATAGGTGAGCTGGCATTGTTCTTCTCAAAGCCTGAGGCCCTACAGGAGAGAACCATCGTATCTGTAGACTGCTGCTACTTCAATCCTCTGTTGCGCCGTATTGTTCGCTTCCTGGGTAAGAAAACACATTTGAAAGTCCAACAGTTCTAAAATGTAATCACAGAACCGTTCATGTGACGCGTGCAAGGAGGACAATGAAAAAAAATATTTGTTTAGTTCTATGTGTTTAGTTATATCAGCTCCATCTCTCAATGTAGTTAAAATGAAGATTATATGTTTAAATATGTTAAATATGTTAAAATATATTTGGACCCAATAGGGAGGGTGGTTATTTGCAAAGGTTTAAAAAGTCCCCAACAAAACCCAGAATATACAGTAGAAAACCAACCCAGCTAGAAATGTGTGGTTAGTAGAACATGTGAACGTGTATGTTAATTCTATCCAATTCTCTGGAAGTTCCTAGAATGTTTTTTATTGAACCTTTTTATGTTTATTTGTTTATTCTTACATTTGATTAAGGGCTTTTCTCATTTTCAAGAACTACTGCAAGTAATGTATTTTATTTATTATATGTTTTGGTTTTGGGATAGTTGTTTTCATAATGTTTGTACATCTCCACATCTAGTAAGTTAGAGATGTTTTCATAATGTTTCCATATTATTTTAATCTGAAAGGAAATGTTGCATGAGAAATATTCTAATAACATTGTAATTTAAAAAACAAATATTACACGCCCATGTTTTCAGAACATTCCTGGAACATTTCTGTAACATTACAGGCTTCCCAGGACCTTTGCTGAATGTTCCATTCCCTGCTAGCTGGGAGGGCAAACAAAGTCCAAATCTAAAACCATGATCCAAACAGACTAGTAAAAAAGAAAACAGATCTATGTAGTCAGAGGTAAAATATTTGCTCAGCAGGTAAATCAAAATGATAGTGATGATCTCTAGTGGCCATTTGTAGAAACTGCTGGAGTGGCTGTGTCATGTAGTCTTTGTAATATTGTCTAACCGTTCCATCCACAGAATAACAATAAATGGAAGTTTTGAAGTACTGTGTATTGTTATCATAAAACTGATGTTTTCTGTTACCACGATACCCTGAACATTTCAGATTAATTGCCCCACTTATAATTTTATATTGTAGTCATTTACATTTTCCCCTATTAGCTAGAATACATTACATTTTAATAGAGCCATCCTACCCCACCAAAGAGAGAGAGAGGGCAGTTAAGCTCTCTGGGAATCCTGGACACTGACAGTTGTCTTTCTCTTCATTCATGTTTGTCTAATGTCTCTGTCCTGTCATTCCTTCAGGAGTGTACTCCTTTGGCCTCTTCATCACCACCATCTTTGCAAATGCAGGTCAAGTGGTGACAGGAAACCAGGCGCCCCACTTCCTGTCTGCCTGTCGTCCCAACTACACAGCCCTGGGCTGCCACTCCCCACTGCAGTACATCTCAGAGCGGCGGGCATGCACAGGGAACCCCTACATTATCAGCTCTGCTCGAAAATCGTTCCCATCCAAAGATGCTGCGCTCAGCTCCTACTGTGCCATCTATACAGTGGTGGGAGGACACGGGGGAACAGCTTGCACAATGGACACCCCTTCTAATGAACATATTTGTCTACTTTAATTTCCACTTATTTCTGACACAGATGTGCAGATACACCCACACTTGTCAAATCCCTATAGAAACGTACTGCCGATAAAATAGTACTCTGGAACAGATGAACAAGAACCTATTGGCATCATGTCTTATGTCATGCATGGGGTAGAGCGGTATAAAGCCCCCATGCATTAATCTGTGGAACAGTGGAGCACCATAGGAATAATGGTGCTTTTAAATACTCTTCATTTTGGATGAAAAAAATTAATGAGTAGTTATCCCATTAATTTTGTTCATTTCATGCTCTTGGGAGAAGGCAAAAATTTCACTGATAACTATCAGAAGGAAAGAGATAATTGGAGACAAACATCACATGGGAGGAGAATGAATGCAATAAGGAAAATTAGCTAATTCTCTGGGAATTATAATATATTGGAAAAGTACTGTAATATAATATAAGTATATTTTTAATAAAAAGGGATATAATTCGAAAGCTTACTTAATGTGGAAGGTAAGATTTATTTAGTGTAGTTACACAGAGACATGTTGCATACCTGAAGCCAAATAAGGTACTTGAAATGTCAGTGGAAAAGGAAGGTATTTCAGGCTTTGCAGGATGTATGATACCAGTATGATTCAGTATCAAATTCAGACAGCAAAGGCAGCGAGAAGAGATCTCCATGTGGTGTTTTTGGATTTGACTAATGAGACTTTTTGATCATTAGATGATCACTCCATGTTCATCAAACGTAAAATAGAAAAGCTTGAAGATTGTCATTTTACACATGATGAGTATAATATATATGATGATTTAGCCTTTTGAATTAAATTAACTTTTTCTAATTCCCTGAGATGCACTAGTATATACAGATTTACATGTAGTAACCCAGCATTGAACTTTTTGTATATGTGTGTCTTCTGTAGATGTACGTCACTTTAGCATGGAGGACTAAAGGCACACGCCTGACAAAACCCACACTCTGCCTCACTCTGGTTTCACTGGCTGTGATGGTGGGTGTGGTCCGCGTGGCAGAGTATCGGAACCACTGGTCTGATGTGTTGGCTGGTTATGCCACAGGGGGAGCTATAGCTGCTTTTCTGGTGAGGTTAAGTATGAGCATTCTTTTAAGTAGCTTTAGAAGAGCCACATGGGATGATTGTAACAGCTTGTAATTTGTCTGTGTATAATCTTCTTTTATAGGTTTCATGTGTGATCAACAATTTCCAGCAAACACAATCCGCACCAACACTGCACCACATTCGACCCCCCCAGCCAGAGCCTCCCCTCAGCATGCCCATGGTGTCCATGCCCAGTGTGGAAAGTCCACTAGAAAAGTTAAGTGCCCCTCAGGTAAGGGGTGGCCAGTAGAGGGCTGTGCAGCAGGAGTGAATAGAGGGGTCAGTAGGACTGCAGAGGTGAAATAGAAGGCATTGCAGATTTAGAAAACAGTAGAGAGAGTAGAACACACAGAAATTAGGATAGGAAGTTACTTGAAAGCAATTATAGCAATTCAAACTTGAAACACAGAGGAATCAACACTAAAACTAGGTTCAGGGATTCCTCAGTTGCGTTAATCCAATACAGTAATAACTATCCAACTACTCAAGTGTTAAACTTCCACAGGTCTCAACCCCAGGACATGTACATGGCGTGTGCTGTCAGAACACTGTACTGTTCTAGTTTATTAAGTCTAAAGTTATTTAAGAATTTGTTTGAAGCATTTACTGAAGCATGACTGATTTTCATGCATATCACTTTGTTATTAACAGTTAGTTCTAGCCTTCTTTGGGTATCATCATTCCCTACAGGTGATGCAAGTACAACACAATTAGTCATGTTGCACATCAGTCAAACAGGTTCTTTCCTGTTAAAGAATGCCTTGGTGACGTTAAGCAAGACAATAAAACTTGCCAGACCACCAGACTATAACAATAGCCAGAAGTGAGCCTTTCAAGATTTGCACATGATTGATTGATGTGGAAGGGCAGAAGGCTGTAGTAGTGGTAACACAAGACCAGCCATAGCCTGAAGGTTAATGAAGGCTTGGTCACCATTTCCATTCCCTAAACCGTATCTCTACCATTTAGGCCACAGCTGTCTCAAATGTCTTAAATGTCAAACTCATTAAAAGAACAAATGAATAATAATACTAACAATAAATCTCTTTCTTTCTCTGTAGGTTCCAGTCTCGGTCTATTCAGGGGTCACATGACCATCAGCCCTTCCTAGTCCCCGCCCCACCCGACGTCCTCATCCACTCACGACACACCATTTCCAGCGCAGTCTAGACCTGCCCTCAGAATGCCACAGTCACTCCAGTGCTGAACCCCATGTCTTACGAGGTTACTGCACACAGGTCTAGACACACCCTGTCAGTGTTGCCCCCTACTGGATTAGACAGCAATATTATCATTCTTATTTCCCACCAGCTGACACTACTATAGCAGTTCTTTATGTCTCATTTATTCCCTTGTCTTTTTCTCCTGTTTTGGATTTTCATAACCTGAGCTGTGAAAAAAGCCTCAAATGTAGCAAGGAAGCTAAGACTAGAACAAAACTAAACACTTTTATGGACTGGGATTGGAAGTAAATGAGTAAACAAGATCATAACCTAAATTAAACCTTTATAAATAGAATAGAATATGTGTTATTTCTCACCTACACCACAAAAAATGATCTATTTTACGGCATGCATTAGTGCACTTAGAATATTATTGAACTTACTTTTCAAGCCATTTAAATGAATATTTAAATTATATTCTGCATATATTCAGCTTTATTTCCTCAAACTGTGAAAAATGATACTTACTCCAGGTATAATGACTTAAAACAATGAAAATTATTTTATAATACAGCCTGTAAATGAGAAATATTTAGATTTAAGATAAGTGAACTCTATAATATAATAATTATTTGTAATGTAGTGTGGTCCTGATTGTGTTAATTTACTGTGAAATCCAGCATTGAGGGTAAGGAGTAGATTCTACACAGTTTGTTTAAATGTCACCGTTAAATTTAAGGCATATTTTTATATTTTTGGTTTTTGTATTTGTATGTATTTTGTGCTCATTTCAGGGATGTAAGTTTCTGAATTTACATAAACTATTATAATATGAAACATGTTAAGACATAATAATAATAATAATAATAATTATTATTATTATTATTATTGTTATTATTATTATTATTATTATAATCATCATCATCATCATGAGTAAAAGATATATGATGTAGCAAGAGTTTATATGTGATGATCATCTGATTGTTTTTTAGTAACATTTAACAGTGTAGGCTTCAATTCTGCTGGAGAACCCTAAATACCCTGTAGGTAGAAGAGTTGTCCACAAGATTGTGTGTGAGGAATCTCTAGATTCTAGCCTTGTCTTTTAGCTACGGATATTTTCTGAGTGAAGAGCAAAGCACTTTTGTAAGTTGCTCTGGATAAGGGTGTCTGGTAAATGCCATAAATGTAAATGTAAATGTTTTCCAGTATTTTATCTCTTTTATGCAGAACATGATTGATTACCACCAGCAAGAGTCAGTGAGTAGTTGATGGATTACAGCAGTAAATTTCTATTTTTTAGGTTCCTCAAGGGATCTGTAGTAAACACAGTGGTTTTATTTAGAATCATTACTCCAAGAACCTGCAGTGTCCATCTCTGGAATAAGATTATCTACAATAAACAAAATTAAAACTAGACATAATTTCAACACTCCATCATCCAAAAATAGTTGCAATGCTATTTGGAAGGAAGATAAAAGTTACCAGGAACAAAAAAAGGTTGCAGGGCATTATTAACATAACGTTGGGTTGTCAAAGCGCCTGTAATGAAGGCCAAAAGTGAACTGGCATTGCATGAAATTGCACCCCACACAATGACACTAGGCCTTCTGGACATGTGACGATTGACAAGAAAACCTTTGATCTTGGCGTTGACCATGGTGCCTCCACACACAAATTTGTTGGTCATTCGATCTTATGTTGGTCATTGTGCCAGACACCATTGCAGTTTTCAATTGCAATTAGTTGATTCCTTCTGGGTGCAACTATTTTCTGATAAAGAATGAAATTAGAGATTTGAACAGTGTGGAAAACAACAAAACATAACATATTTAATGTGCCAATACTTTTACACACCACAATTGATATTTTAATTTGTTAGATTCAGTAAATAAACAGATATTGTGTATTAAAATGTAGAGCCTCTGTAGAGGATATGACTCTTACACTTACATTAATTAAACATGGAGTTCATCCAGGGGCTAGGGTTAGGGTTAGGGTTTTGCACATGACTGTGAGTGAGTTTAAAATCAGTGTTTTCTGTACTTTTTAAATTATTTTTGTTAAATTATTGTTTTGGGTATTCAACCAGACAGAGATCCAAGTTAAGCTGGAGCATCCCTTTAACACACATTTGGGTGCTAACTCTGGCCACATGGTGGAGTCAGTGGGAAACAGCACTGCAGAGCTCTGTCACTTAGCTCTGCCATTGTTCTATTCTCTCAGTATGTCCTGTATGTTTCTGTGCGTGTTCTTTCCTAAATGACTGATGTAGTTTAGACTGTTTAAGAATGATGTCACTGCAAGACATTGATGGCATCTGTGTACCAACGTCATTTGTACAGAACTGTAAATAAATATTTTTAGCAAAATGCTATTTTAATGAAAGCAATGAATGTCACTCCAGGATCTCTAGTGGTGATTAAACCACAGTGCCGCTCTGTGTTAAAGGTGTAGAGGTTTAATTTTACATTAAAGCATCCATATCACATAAATCACTTTCCTCATAAACTGTTTAAATTCACGTTTTACATGATTTGCATATATCCCTGACTCAGCATGGAGAAGTTTTACAGTTTAGCCCCACCCATTCAGTCACCAGCAGTTTAGCCCCATTCAGCCTACAGCAGTTTAGCCTTTACAGCTGTGTAACCCCATCCAGAGCCAGCCCTGACCAGCGTGGTACGATAAGCAAGATTTTAGTTGGTGCCCCTTGCATTTCTTTGAGAATTCTTTATTTTAGTTAAAAAAAAAAGTATAACACAAAATAAAAAATCTATAAAGTACAGTACATGAAATGCAGTAGTTTATACCCACCCATTCAGCCTCCAGCAGTTCATAACCCACTCATTCAGCATACGGTAGTTTATCTCCATCCATTCAGCCTACAGCAGTGTAGTCCTGCCCATTCAACTTACACCTGCTACACGCTACATCTGAGCTTCTGTCGTTAGGGTGAACTGGTGATGAAGTGACATACAAGAAGATCAATGATAATCAGTTTGTTTTCTTGTTGACAGTTGATGTTTTATCAGTGTTTTCCTACATACAGTGTTGAATCAGAACAGGAATGGGTTCACATAGTGCTGTTTAAGTGTTACAAATTTAATGTTCCTTCTCCACTTTCTGTTGGATATAAAGATAAATTGTAATAAAAACATCTTAAGAACAATCTGAACTCTTCAGTTTCCTTCAGTGGACATTATTGTCCATGCCAGTCTATGAGTGTCCAGTAATTGTCCATTCCTGTCCATCAGATTCCAACATTGTCCACAGGTGTCCAAAATTGTCCATGAGCGATCCTCAGCTCCCTAATGTCCATCAGTGTCCAGCATTATCCATTACTGTCCACCAGTGTCCATGACTGTCCATCAACATCCTCTGTTTTTGTTTACAAATAAAAAAACAGAAAACAAAATCACAAACAGAAATATGCGTGTTCCCTATTCCCTATTCAACTGATTCCTATTCTTCCAGTCCTCCTTCCATAGTCATAGCTACTTTCCTCATTAGAGACCAAAGACAAGAAAGAACATGACTTGTTTCACTGAAATTTCCCAAGATCTTCAGGAACTCCTGCCAGACTGAAATGCCACAAACTAGCTTAAACCAGGACTGAATGGCCTACAGAAGTTCCTCATTAACTTCACCAATCTCTAAAAGACTTGCTTATGTGGTTTCTGACAGTGGGATATGTTTTTCTAATGTAATTCAGTTTATGTTTGAGATAAATCATATATTACTGAACACCTCCACACAATGCTAATATGCTTAAACACAAGCTACCATTACATTAACTACATAAACTTCAAAGCCCCAGTGTGAAGCTACCATGTCTCAACTGACTGACATATTTGGGGTGATGGAGAAAACGGGAGATTGTTTTATTCAGTTTTATTGTTCAGCTCTCAGCCAAGAACATTATTTTTCCATAAGATATGCAAGAAGTAGACAGCTTTTGAAGTGAGGGAAGCAGATTTTCCTCACACATATACCGGAGCTATTTTAAGCAAGACCTGCTTGACCACTTTTTTGTTATCTTCTCCACTGACCTGCTGCAGGCTATGAAAACACAATGCTGTTGTTGAACACTGTCTGACTTATAAGCAGCAACTGAAATTTATTTAATACTTTGTACAAAAGCCTTTGTTGGCAATGACAGCTTCAAGACGCCTCCTGTATGGAGAAACTAGTCGCATGCATTGCTCAGGTGTGATTTTGGCCCATTCTTCCACACAAACAGCCTTCAAATCTTGAAGCTTTCGTGGGCCTCTTCTATGAAGTCTGATCTTTAGTTCTTCTATAGATTTTCTATTGGATTCAAGTTGGATTACTTGGGTTGTTACCGACATCTGATGAAAATTTACTGTCAATAGCATCTCTAGAAATATATTTACTGAGAAAAATACTTATTTCACCCACTGTGTGTGTATATTATATATATATATATATATACACACATACACACACATATACATACACATACACATACACACACACACACACACAGGTTGGACAATGAAACAAACACCTGGTTTTAGATCACAATAATTAATTAGTATGGTGTACTAGGGCCTCCTTTTGCGGCCAATACAGCATCAATTCGTCTTGTTAGCACCCCAACATCCCTTTCAGACAGCTTCCCCTTGCATCCACAGTTAATCCTGCTGGATGTTTGTCCTTCTTGCTGACATTACCCTGGATAACGTGGCTCTTGATACATCACAAAAACTTGCTGGTCAAAGATGCACCAGCAAGACGTGCACCACCAATTTGTCCTCTTTTGAACACTGGTATGTCCCCCATAATGTTGTGTTCATTGCAATATTTTGAGCAAAACTGTGCCCTTACCTGCTAATTGAACCTTCACACACTGCTCTTACTGGTGCAATGTTCAATTAATGAAAATTGGCCACCAGGCTGGTCCAATTTAGCTATGAACCCTCCCACACATAAATGACAGGTGTTTCAGTTTCATTGTCCAACCCCTATATATATATATATATATATATATATATATATATATAAATAAAAGCATACCACTAATATTTATGTCAACCTGCTGAAACCCAGTTACACCAAATGGAGATCAGATCTCCAGTGTACAGTCATGTGGAGACAAGTCTGTTTGTGGCATTTTATCTATTTATCTCTGCAGTCAGAGAGAGAGAGAGAGAGAGAGAGAGAGAGAGAGAGCGAGTGCGCTTGAGTAAATGTGGATGAAACCCAATACCTTGCACAATGGTGCACTCCTCCACTCACTTGCTCTCCTCTCCACATGCTGTTACCTTATAAGGCAGGATGGTCCCACCTGGCTGCAGGTGAGATCCTTCCAGACTTGCTGCAGGCAAGGGCCTGCTGATCTTTTATGTTATGTTCAGACTGCCAGCCCAAATCCAATTTGTGGCTTATCTACATTATATCCAGGAAAAAAAGAAAAATCTATCTGAACATAGCCTTTGACCTTCTGATGCTACAAGAACCAGACCACCATATATGCTCAGTATGGACATTGTGCAAATTAATGAAGGCCCCCCTTCTCACCCTTTGCCTCAAATTAGGGAGTAAATGTCTCAGATTAATCTGATGATTAAGTGAAACTATCCTTCAGGGCATCAGAAGCTGAAAAAGGCTCCATAAAACTGAACTGCAGTCCAGTCCCTCCAGTCCTTCAAGCTGTCACATAGTTTAATCACGTTTGGCTTTAAGATGTAATATTTTATACTTTATATTGTTTGTCCAAAAACATTGTCCCCTCCAGGCACCATAAAAATGTTTCTTTGGACAGTATTTTGTGCCCTCCATCCTTCACCACTGTAAAGATAAGCCCAGTTTAGAGCAGTCTCAGGCAGTGTATTCATAACCATTGAGTATAATAACTTTCTGTGAGGGAGCTTTCAAAGATTCAGATGTCCAATTCTGTTCACCACCATTGTGAACAAATCTGAGTACAACTGAATTTATATATATATATATATATATATTCATCATTAAAATCAATTACACCTAGAAGGACATGTCAGATTACAATGCTGTTCAGAAGGAAGATAAGTTAGTCTTGTCTCATGCAGTCACCTGCCACTGTGGATGGCACTAACTGGATGAATCATAAATAGCGTCACTGCTCTCTGATTGTCCCCAATTGTGGCTGTTGGTCACTTAGCGCATGTGAGACAATCCATCCTTTCCTCCTCTCTATGGTTTATGTAGGTCTCAGTTCTTTCATGCACTGGTGTGTGTCTTCTCTCTTCTGCTACCAACAATGTGCTATGGTAATATCCACACGACTGGTATTGCACAAAATTCACTGATAAAACCACCCCAATTCTGGAGGCCTACGATGTGACCCCTCACAAGCACTTCATCACTTGCTGAATGGAAAGCACAGACTGACCCTATATAGTCAGTCAGGTACAGCAATAAGGCCTGTATGTGTGTGTGTGTGTGTATAATATCTATCTATAAATCTATCTCTCTCTCTCTCTCTCTCTCTCTCTCTCTCTCTCTCTATATATATATATATATATATATATATACACACACACACACACACAGACACCCACACACACCTACACACACTACGGTGGAAAATCATCCCACAGACACAGGTACAGACAGATCACTGCATTCCTCAACACAAACACACACATATATACACACACACCATGAGTCACCTGTCTCTGCTACTGTATTTCATAATCTATTAAAAATCCCTGATTAAAATGAATTGCACCCTCAGATTCACAGTTTCATAAGCAGAGAGAGAGAGAGAGAGAGAGAGAGAGAGAGAGAGTGTATGTGTGTGTGTGTGTGTGTACGTGTTAATGCTGCCTGAACAGAGCAGGCCTGGGCTCAGTCTGATTGCTCCTCCAATCAGATCATTTCTACCTTGCGCCTCAGCTGGTGTTGATCAAAGGGGTGGGTCTATTTGGAAATGGCTCCACCCACTCAGCTGGAGCGTGAAAGAGTTAGAGAACCTGAAAGAAAAGAGGAAGGAGAGAGTGAGCGAGAGAGCGAGAGCGAGGTTAAAGCTGAAGAGGATTAAAGTGCAGCTCTTCCACCGACAAACACTCGCTTTGGAGGAGCAGAGCAGCAGGTGAGTATACACACACACACACACACACACACACACTTAATATTCCACCTGAGCACGCGCCTGCTTTCTTCCCTACTCGCGCTGAGGTGTGAGTAGTGTTGTGTATTTAACTGAAACTCCCGTGTGTGTGTGTGTGTGTGTGTGTGTGTGTGTGTGTGTGAGTGAGTGAGAGAGAGAGAGAGAGAGAGAAAAACTACAGACAGTTCTGAATGGCTGAATAGACAAACTACATCTTCCCTTCACTGACCACACCCTTTTCTAACTACTGACCTTTACACTACGAACTGCTGAACACTCCCTTCACTGTTAGACTGTCCTCTTCACTGTTGTAGTTGGTTATGATGCTCATATCTGTAGGTTACTCTGATCCTGAGTCATGAAGCCTAGAAAACGGCATGTAATTGTCTGCCAAGTGCAGCTCTCCGGTTCTGAGCGTTAGAAAGTACTGGTGACTCTCTCTTCACCTAAAAACTGACCCCTTCATTAGAACTACCTCACGACTTCCTCCCTTCATTAATAACTACTGACCCGTCCACTATTAACTGTGAAGAGACAATTCAGTAGTTAACTACAGACCTTTGTCCATCCTCGTCACTATTTACTACTGGCCAATATCTACTGAACATGCCCTTCATTGCTGACCGCTGATCACGCCCTTAACTTCGAGCTACTGACAATATATTTAACTCCTGACTTTATGTCCTCTGCGCTCATTGATTACTGAAGCCTTTACTAATAAAGTCTTTATCATTTCTTTAAATGCTGCCTGTTGGCCCCTTTCCTTGCTACAGACCACTTCAATGCTGACCACTTGTTTCATTAGCAAGTAACTACTGACCCTTTTCTCTTGACCACTTTACAACAACTTTTTAAGTCTGCTGTTGCCCTGTTGGTGGTCATCTCTACTGACCATTTCTTTTAATTATTGAGGCATCCTTTCAGTACTTAATTCTTTTAGTGTTGACCCTTTCCTGAAATGCTGTTGGTAGTAGGTGGTTGGGTTGTGCATTATAATGTGCACACTATCAAGATTGCAGGACACACCCAGCTTTACTGTGCCCTTAGGAGACACATTCAACAGACACACACACACACGCACACGCACGCATACATACATACAGAGTACACACTCAAGCTACAGTGAAACTGCAGTATTTAAACAGTTCAATCTTAAATATCCATCCTGGTGTCTATAAGCAGCTGCTACATATAGTGTGTGTGTGTGTGTGTGTGTGTGTGAGAGAGAGAGTGTGATCTTCACATTCAGGGAAGTAAGTGTGTGGTAATCAAAGGTTCTCTACAGAGACAGCAGATAGAGATCAAGGTAGAGTTCTCCTTTAAAGTGTCTGCCCATTGACTTCCTTTTGCAAGTGACTATAGAGTCTAGAAGTTGCTTCCCTGTCCTGATCTTTGATGGATCGTCCTGTGAGAGTTTTAGCTCTGTTCCTGCCAGTTTCTGAGATTTCAGGCAGGATTGAGCTGCAGCCAAGCGTGAGGGATGACCCATGTTAAGTCAAGGGAGTGTGTTTCTGTAGCCTGCTTAATGATCACTGGACAATCAGACTAATGTATCTAGCAGTTATTGGAAGCTTGTCCACCACTTGTAGACCAGTTTGGGAAGTAAATCACTGGAAGTTGCATGCTTTGCAAAAACAAATGAGTGAAACTTGTGAAAACCATAAAATGACTACATGATTGGGTGTCAGAATTGGAATGTAAAAACAAATTACCGTAATTTATTCCCTTTGTGTTAAAAGCTGTTAAACCTACATACCTGAATGATAAAATATTTATACCAATAAGTAGAAATATTTTCTATATACCCAAGTAATAGTAGCAATAGTTATTGAAGTTATTTTAACATGCATTAGAATTCATACTAATCCAGCCATGCAAGTTCATTTTGAGCCTACTCTTAACTGAGTAGGCCTTACATCAGTCGTCTTGGTATTCAAGGTTCTGGACATAAACCACAAAGTACAAAATTGTAACAAATGAGATTTGCTTTGAATGTGTCTTGCGCACATGCTGGCCTTTTCCCTACAAGGTGTACACTGTAACTTTGGCCATTTAATTGGGTCCCACAGCGAGTATGGGTCAGGAAACCTGACCCCATTGCTAAGATTTGGCTCGTTTGTGTAGGACATGCTGCCTTTTGCTAGTAAGTTATTAAAATTACAGATGTCTTATCTATTATTCCATTTGTTCCTACCCTTGCTACTATGTGAGCTTTCTGCTACCAGTTAAGCTCCACCCACAAAACGTGTCCTCACTGTGAATAGGCCAACATGGCCTTGAGCTACAAGGCCAGTGTAGCTACCAGTACCGGAAGCTTATGCACCACCAGTTTGCTTCACTGGCCTCATAGCTTCAGTGCGAGCAAGAATTGAAGCTCAAATCTAGTAATTACAATGGCAGCCATGTAGGTGGTTCTAGGTCAAGAACCTGAGTTTAGCAGCCTTATCCTGTCTTCTCCTGTTGCAAACTGAAGACGTACATGTTGGATACCAAACATGTCTTGGCTGATCATCTGAATGCGGGATCAGAGATCATGTGAGCTGCGCCTGTAAAGAATTTTGCTTCGGACGCTGTCTTGATCAGCTGTGCTTGTGACACGGTTGAATTGAATAATTTGTGTAGTGTGGTGGTGGTGGTGTGCGTTTGTGTAGAGGTGGAGCAGTTGAGCTTGTCAGTGGTGACTGATCAAGATGTCTCCATTTTTTGAGGAAGTGTGTCAACATCATGAGCAAATCCTCTTCCTCATTGCTGTTCTCATGTTTTTACTTCATGTTTTCACTTGTTTCCTCTCGTTTGGTTTAACAATGAATTGGGCTGGGCTGGAGGCTTCCAACTGAGCAGCTGTTCTGTTCCAACATGCACATGTACACACACACAAACACAGACCATCCTCCAGTGCTCCAGTCTGAGCTGTTAATGAACTTACAGGCACACAAATGACTCTGCATTCATTTAATCTCTTTATCTCTTCCTCTCACACGTGTGTTCTCTCTTCCTCACTCCCTGCTTTTTCATGCTGACCTTTTAGCCTTTCTTTTCATCCAGCTGTATTAAACCATCACTTTTATTGAAGAGTCCTTTGAAACATGAAGCCTGATTGCAAGGGACTTATTTGAATATTAAGTATTTTGTTTATGGAATCTTTTGTATGTGTGTATGTATGTGTTCTTACTAAGAACAAATTATTAAAACTTAGACTGATATGGGGAATATTTGAGCTACACAAAGTGTATATATGTATGGTGTTGGGTTGCCATGTTTGCTAAACCAACATGCCGGACATCTTTGAATGGGCTTGTAGAGGTTCCTAATGGTGCTAATACATCCCATGCAGCTTGAATATTCTCCCTCAGCTTCTGCAGATTATGCAGCAGAAGTAGTGTCGATGGCCATTCCAGTAGCACCCCACAAATTTTCAGTCAGGGATACATCTGGCGGTGCGGCTTTTGGAATAGTGCTCATGGATTTGTTTATCTCCAAAGAAAAAGCAGGCCTAGTAACTGAAGATGACCCAGGTGTCTTATTGTCTTATGGTTATTCACACATCTCACAACCTACCCACCAAGTTTCATTGCTGCCAGTTATTTCCAAAACGAGTGTATATGGCACCAAGATGGGTTCCCTTATTGCAAGATAAAATACACCTCTGCAACAGAATCCAAAAGTGCTGTGATGTTGTTTTTTCTGTTCAACATCATTAAAGTGATATTTCTTAAACACCTACCTGCACATACAGAATTAGTGTTAACAGCTCTGTTTAAGGTCTGAAGAGTTATCTATAGTTATTCACTCAAGTAAGCTGTGCATCATTACTACTAAAATTATTGCGTTAATGACAGGACGTCATCTTGCCTCCCTCTCGCTGAGATCTGAACAATCACTGCTCCAGTTGAGTTTCTGTTGGTGTTTTAATGAACATTCATTTAACACAAACTATTTTGGCTAAAATAAGACTCAACGCAGAGTATTCGCCACTGTGTTAGTAATCGTGCTGCAGATCAGTTATATTCAGGACTATTCTGTGCTTTAATGGGATCATTTCTCTTTTTCATCCAAATTTGGTTTAAAGTGCAGCGTCTGTGTGGGGTGTGGTGTGTAATGTGACTTCTCTCTGTCCAAACTTGCCCAGGAATTTTCCCCCTAGAGTGATGCTTTCTGTCTTGCACTGCGGATGTTGTTCTGTTGCTCACAGGTTCTGCAAAAAATCATGAAAGATTAAAAAGAAAAAAATGCCTCCAACCAAAATGGCCCTGTTGAAGTGACCTGTCATGGCATGTTTGCTTAGTTTTACTCTGGAGCTCTGAGGTTAATGTATAGAAACTTGCACTGATCATCCATAATGTTGACACCACCTGCACAATACGGAGTAGTTCACCCTTGTGCTGCCACAACAGATCTGATCGTTTGACATGGTCTCCATAAGACCTCCTGCGTCCCCTGTAGTATGTGGTAGGAATGTGTTGGCAGCAAATCCTTTGAGTCCTGTAAGTTTTTGTCCTGTCTTGGACCACTTTTGGTAGGTACTGACCACGCCATACCAAAACAATCCCACAACCCTGCCTGTCTGTTTTTGAAATGCTCTGACCGAGTCATCTAGACCAGGTTTGCTTAACTGTATCTGCAGTGGAAGAGCATGGCTGCAGGTTTTGTTTCAGCTAATTGGAAGGACGCAATAGTTGTTTAAAGACCGGCCAGTTGATGCAAATATGTTGACATCTGATTTAATCTCGCCCTTTCTCCTGCTTCCAACACAACTTGAACAACTAACCGTTCACATGTCACACACAGTGTTTTTTTTTTGTTTTTTTTTCCCCTGAGTTATTACTGACATTGGCAGAGTTTGAGTGAAGCTTTGAGGGAATGCTGAGAGTGAGCAGGGAATAATTGGGTAGGATTTTGAATCGGGATATGTGGAATGCCTGGAATTCAGCTAATGACAGTGTGAGACATCTCATCTGGGATGGGGTTTTCAGGTGAAGCAAGTGAAGGAGTGGTTTGTTGGTTAATGCTTTGACTGTAGTAAAGGGGTAGGCATCTGTGGTCCTGGAGTGCTAGCTTCCTACACAGTTTTGTGCTCCCCCTGCTCAAGCACACCTGATTCCACTCACCTGTTAATTGCCAGGTTTAGTAGCTCTGTTGCAAATGCTAATTTTCTAATGCTAACTTTACGAGACAGCCGCAAATAAGGGCCATTTCAAGTTCCTATGAACCAGTGGTTATATTTTCAGTGACTTTTGAGTTGGGGGCCCTCTCAATATTAAAGCCTAAGTTTATATTGAGAGGGCCCCCAACTCAGTCGCTGAAAATATAACCATATTGTACATTGTTACTGATGCTTCTTGACTTGTGCAATATTTGCTTTTAAACAATCCCAGGATGTTCAAGTGGTTTTGATGGGAAACATGAACAAATATCACATGGTCCTCTAAAGTCATAAGTAGGAACTAAAAAAGGACGCGAAACATCATACCACACTATTCCTATTAATGTAGCAGACAAGAAATTACACCACAAAAGGGGCTCTGGTTCAGTTTTTTTACATTAACTTACTGGAGTCCATGTTACTAGATAATGAATTATCCACATGAGCCCCCTTAGCTCCACAGGAGTCAAGAATCAGATGTTCAGTGTGTTGTCTAATCGTCTACATGCTGTAGTAAAGTGGGAAGTAAATTGTGTAGTTTTACAAAATCTAATTTACCCCTATGAATATAACTGACTTTGTTTTCATGAAACTTTCTTTCCTCCAGCCACCATGTCGGATGCAGAGAGGTTCCTGTATGGTGACCGCACTGCGGTCACTGACCCGCTGGCCCAGGCTGACTGGGCCTCCAAGAAGCTGGTGTGGGTCCCTTCTGAGAAATTTGGCTTTGAGGCTGGCTCCATTAAGGAGGAGAAAGGAGATGAATGTATGGTGGAACTTGCTGACTCTGGTAAGAAGATCAAAGTGAACAAAGATGACATCCAGAAAATGAATCCACCCAAGTTCAACAAGGTGGAGGACATGGCGGAGCTGACCTGCCTGAATGAAGCTTCTGTGCTGCACAACCTGAAAGAGAGATACTACTCTGGCCTCATTTATGTAAGTGACCATTGATTGACCATTGCATGTAACCTGTTACACTTTTTTTAATGTAGTAAATTCTGCAATGCTCCCAATTGCATTGTGTTTGGTCAGTCATATTCTGATGGTCAAATCGTCTTCTCTGTAGTCCCAGTCCTGGCCAAGGAAATGACTGGTGAAATGGAATCTCCAACCATAATATAGTAGCTATTATAGTGACTCGGTAGCTTGTGTCCTACAAACTGGCTTGGTAACTATGTTGAAAAATGGATTCAATGTTTGAATAGAATGTGTTCAGCTACCTGTTAGCGAGCAGTGTAGGGTATAATGTCAGTATAGCTAACAAGCAATGTTTATTGTTCCTCTCTCCTGTGCAGACATACTCTGGCTTGTTCTGTGTGGTCATTAATCCATATAAACATCTACCCATCTACACCGAGGAAATAGTGGAGATGTATAAGGGCAAAAAGAGACACGAGATGCCCCCTCATATCTACGCTATTACCGATACAGCTTACAGAAGCATGATGCAAGGTTTGTATTTTATAGAAATGTGATCAACACTTTATGATACGGGTAAATTGAACAGTCTTAATGACAGTAATATATACAACGGAATGGTTTAGTAATGTCTCAATTACTGACATTTAAACCTGACTAAATATTTGATATTTTGGAAGCGGCAGCCAATTGCCCACAACTTACTCTCTACCAATAACTAGATATAGCAACCAACCTTCACTGTATGGGCAAAGGTTTTGGGACATATGCTCATTCATTGCTTTTTCTGAAATCAAGGGTACTGGCTGCCACTTACCCGTGTGCTGATGGTAAAATATCCTTGGGCATTTTTGTCCCTTCGTTACTAAATATGAGTATCTTGTCAATTAACAATGAAACAGTTTAGTAAAGTAACTTCCATAAGTATTGTTTTGCCACCTTATATTGTAAAGATGTGCTTGTCTGCATAAACGTCTTAATTTTACTGCGTTTGAAACTGCTGTTAAATTATCAATTTCTAGTTTCTGTAGTTAGAAGTAATGTTTTTGTGAGGTAGTGTTCTGATATGTGCAACACTTTTAACCACCAGTTAGAATGGTAAGTGTTGGTGTTTAAGGTCACACATTGATTTCTTGATGCTACCCAATGAGCTTGATTTGCTTGATACAGTTTAATGAGGAATAAAATACTAAGGTTATACTACAGAAATGGATATTGTGTAATATATATTAATAAATAATATATTAATTAATAATAAATAAAGTAGATACTATACATTTGATTTGTTTATACAGATCTTGCAGATAATTGCACAAGGGGAGATGGAAGTATTGCACATTGTTGCATTGAAAAACGAGTGTGTGTGTCGGTGGTCTGCTGAGAACAATGCTGGTTGTACAGTCGAACCGCAACAGGAAGGAAGGAAGGACCTGCGAAACCGCTCCTTCACACACTGGCTGCACTGGGCGACTCCTTCAGGGACAGCTTGCTTTAGAGTCTCATATATGGAGTGGGAGTCATTCTCCAACATGTTAGCCAAGTTGGCAAATATCCTTCCATCTCCCACCACATTCACTGGGTGTAAGCAGTTCCCAGACAGAACTGGCCCTTTTTTTTCAGTCTCTTGTCTGCTGTCGAAATACTGCTGCACCAGCAGACCACACAATAAGAGTATATGCCACCACTGTGTCAAAGACGGTCCTCAGGGGTGCTCCCTGCACTCCAAATGACCTCAGTTTCCTCAGTAGATGGAGTCCGCTTTGACCTCTTTTGTAAAGGGCTGTGGTTTTAACTGACCAGTCCAGTTTGGCATTGAACACCCAGGTATCTGTAGATGTTCATTTGCTGAATGTTCACTGGTGTAGGGCTGTGTCTGCACCTGTGGAAATCCACCACCAGGGCTTTGGTCTTCCCCACGTTTATCTGGAGGTGGTTCTCTAGACACCAGTCCAAAAAGTCCTGACTTGGTCCTCTGTACTCACTGTCCTCATTATTTAACATACTGGGTGTTGGTGGACAAGCTTTAGGAGCATTTGCAGATGGGGGGAGACATGCAAAGCTATCATGAACATGCAATATTTCCCTCAGGAGGTAGCGACAAGTTTTGGTTTTTATTGTGGTTGAAGATTACAAGACATGAGTTGGACACTAGAATGGAGTTTCCTGCAGATCTTGTGGTAGGGATGGAGTGTTGATAGCACATCCAGTAGTATGCCACATGATCTGGGATGTGTCTGGTGATGCAGCTGTTGGAATATCACACATTGATTTGTTGCCCACCAAGACAAAAGAGTGACTCATTGAAGATGACCTGCTGCCATTCTGTGACTCCATGACAGTCTGGCACAACACCGTTGCAGTTTTTGGTGATGCTGACGTGGTCTTAAGGGTAATTGTGGTAAAGGTTTGTGAGCGTGTACGTACGTGCATACATACAATGAGTCATGGGGCCATTATCGCATTTCTGAATGACCAATTGTGGATGTTTGGTCCGCCAAAGTATGTCAGACACTCCGTCAGTTCACCCTCTGTGGTTCTTGTAGCTTCTCCAAGATCCTTTTGTCAGTGGTGCATGCCTTATACTATCCACTGCATATTTGGGCACCTAAACTAGAATTAAAATATGCTTATCAAGCAGCAAGGGTAATATTAGAATAATGAGTAAATAAAAAATAATAAATGAATAAATAAAAGAATTCATAAGTGTATTGGTTTGTTTGCCGCTGTTCCTTAAAACATAGATAACCTAGATCACATGACAAACTTTTGCCAAAATAGGTTTCATATGTGCTAATATGGTGTGGTGTTTTCACATCTCATTGCTGAGATATAAAAGCTTTTGCTAAGATCATGTTTCGGTGACCAAGTACTATGTGTAGAACCTTTTCTCCATGCCTCTTGTTAATCTCGTCCTCTTTCCTTTCTCTAGATCGTGAGGATCAGTCAATCCTCTGCACGTACGTATCTTGTTTGTCCAGTGCACACTTGGGGTCAACGCATTTATTGTCAAGTGTATAGCTGTAATGGCTCTCTTTCACTGACTCTCTTTCTGTTGTGATCCCCAGTGGTGAATCCGGAGCTGGAAAAACCGAGAACACCAAGAAAGTGATCCAGTATCTGGCCCACGTTGCATCATCCTCAAAGAACAAGAAGGACCCAGTGAGTCCCATTCGCACACTTTGATCTGCTCCCTCCAGCAGTGGGGTGGGCATCATGGAATTACACACCAGTGTGCTGATGAGATTATGCTAAGGATGACCTTTTATGATGTGGTGTTGATGGTTTGTAACTTGTTTGATGTGTATAAAGGTGATTTAATCACTGGGGTCAATGCCCACTGAACGTGAATACATGATTGAAGACAAGGGACAGTTCAGATCTACACTGATATCGCCTGGGTGTAGGATTTATCTCACTGTAGTTTGATGTGATGAAATGATGTGTCTTAAAGATTTGCACACCTAAAAATTTGCACAAAGAGGAAGTGTGGAATTGCAGTGTCACTCAGTGATAGCGTCAAGTGTAATGCAAGGTTCCTGTTGGTGTCCTGCTCTAATATTTTCTCACTCAGTTCCTGCACACTTTGCAGTGGGATGAAGTGTTGATGATGCCTCCAACAGCATCTTGAACATTTTCAATCAGGGATGGGTCTGGCAATGCAACTGGCCATGGCACCGTATCTGCCTTCAAGGCAAGTTCTTGAGATATCAGTGTTGTCCTGCTGGAATGGTGCCTAGAGAATAAGTAGGGCCTAGTTGCAGGACCTTAAGATAACATTGGGCCGTCAAAGTGCCTGTACTGAAGACCAAATTTGATCTGGCATCATAGGAAATTGCACCATACACAATGACTCCCTGCTTTTGGACACGTGACTGCAAACCTTTGATGTCCACACATCGTTTCTTTGGTTGTCTCCACCAAGACAAAAGTAGAATGCTGCAATTTTGAGTGGCTAACTTTATTTACACAAGGAGTGTAAAAGGAAGAATTTATAAAAATGACTTGCTGTCGTCATCTCCCTCTGTGTTCACCTTCCTCTTTCTCCTCTTTTATCCTACAGAGCAGCAGCAGTCTGTCCCATGTGAGTTATCCCCCTCCTCTGTACTCCCATTCCTCCTATTATACACTTTCACTGTTCTGTGCTTGATTTTGCATATTTGTAGACACCACTACACAAGTAAATGTAAGATCACCCCTAATATTGGGTTAAAGTTGTGTAACTGTCCTCTAGGGGGAGCTGGAGAGGCAGCTGCTGCAGGCAAACCCCATTCTGGAGGCCTTTGGAAATGCCAAGACTGTTAAGAACGACAACTCCTCTCGATTTGTAAGCTGATGTTCTTTCCTCAACTAATATTAGAAAGCTATAAGCTTTTTATTTTCCATTCTACCTTACATGTTTGTAGGAATGCTTGCTGCTTTATTTAAGGTGGTTCTACTGGTCCTACTTTGGACAATGTGTTATCGGCTCATTCTGATAAAGTAGAAATACAGTAAAACTGACGTTCATCATCAGTAAGTTGGTTAGTTTATTATGGAAGTGATCTCCTTTTTGACTTTTTAAATGAACGATTAAAATTTGGGTCTTTGTCAAATATTCAGCTGTTTGTGGGTAGAAGCAGATGGGTATTCTCTTACTGAGAGAAACAGAGCTAGGGCTGATGGATCATTACTCGTGGATGGGAATGGATATACTGCAGGTGAATTTAATTTTAATACTAAACTAGTTCTATATATGTAGAAGTGTTTAACTTGGGCTTATTTATTGCCATGAGACAATATGTTCAAGCTATAAATCATTACACTGTCTTAACTGTACTGTGGCTTCATCCAATTAACACATTGTTGGAGTTGTGTGGTTTGGGATGCAGCCTCAGTAAATGAAATCAGAGTTGAAGCGCACACGTGGTTGGGCGAGCACAGGGACTCACCAATCTTAAAGCAAGGAGTTGCAGATGGCATAGTGGGTGGATGCGGGCATGATTGATGCTAGATTTGGCAGATGTGGGCAAGTGTGATTGTGTGTGGATGACCACTCCCATAAACTCTTGATTTCTTCCCACAGGGTAAATTCATCAGGATCAACTTTGACGTCAACGGCTACATTGTTGGAGCAAATATCGAGACCTGTATCCTTTTTGCTTTACTAGGTGTACTTACTTGGTAAAATAGTAAAAGGTTGCACTGTTGTAGATTGGAGAGCTTTTTTATTCTATTCTTCAAAACAAAAATGCTTCTATATAGAACACTTTTAATATCACAAATAAAACAGGTTATTTTAACCACAAATAAAAACAGAACTGTTATCAATAAGGCTGTTTTATCCTTTACGGGCTGATGATTAGACCTGCTGGAGAAGTCTCGTGCCATCAGACAGGCTAAAGAGGAAAGAGCCTTTCACGTGTTCTACTACCTGCTTTCTGGAGCTGGGGACAAACTGCGCTGTAATGAACTTTTCCATTCAGCCACTAAATGCCATCTCTAATGACTTCGCTGTAATTAACCAACAGGGTTAATGTTGCTCTGCAAGGGCTGAAAAACATTCCAGTCTAATATTCTGACATCCGGTTTGCGTCTTAGTGATGTGGTTTTGTATCTGCTGTGTGTCCAGCTGAGCTGTGTCTGGAGGACTACAGTAAATACCGCTTCCTGTCCAATGGTAAAGTGACCATCCCTGGTCAGCAGGACCGGGACCTCTTCACAGAGACCCTGGATTCCTTCAGGATCATGAGCATCCCTGAGGATGAGCAGACAGGTTTCAGAACCCACCACACTGATGATCAGATAATGCTGTGTATGAGAGACTGTATCTAATAATTCCAAATTATACTTAAAATATCTCTCTCTCTCAGGTCTACTGAAGGTGGTTTCTGCAGTTCTGCAGTTGGGTAATATGTGCTTTAAGAAGGAGAGGAACTCTGACCAGGCTTCCATGCCTGATGACACGGGTACTTTTCACATTTACAATGGACATCTAATAACATTAAAGGTTCAGAATAAATTCTGCTACTTTAGAACAAGACGACAAAATACTGCATCGACTCCCTGCGTTTTAACAGTGATCAGGTGTTTCACATGCTAATTGCAATAACTGTTACTTTGTTCAGCTGCACAGAAAGTTTCCCACCTGCTGGGTATGAACGTGACCGACTTCACACGGGCCATCCTTTCTCCACGGATCAAGGTGGGCCGGGATTATGTACAGAAGGCTCAGACTCAGGAGCAGGCAGAGTTTGCTGTGGAGGCTCTGGCCAAAGCCACATATGAGAGGATGTTCCGTTGGCTCGTCATTCGTATCAACAAAGCTCTCGACAAAACCAAGCGGCAGGGAGCATCCTTCATTGGCATCCTAGACATTGCCGGCTTTGAGATCTTCGAGGTATCTGTTAAGGATGGGGAGCAACATTATAAATAGCATTAAACTTAGTTACTATGAATAAGTGCTGTTATGTTCAATAGATCCACACAGTCAATCTGCAGATTCATATTTACATAGCTTCTCATTTCTCTCTCCAGCTCAACTCATTTGAGCAGCTGTGTATCAACTACACCAATGAGAAGCTGCAGCAGTTGTTCAACCACACCATGTTCATCCTGGAGCAGGAGGAGTACCAGCGAGAAGGCATTGAGTGGAGCTTCATAGACTTTGGGCTGGACCTGCAGCCCTGCATCGACCTCATTGAAAAACCGGTAATGCTTTCTCTAGGGAGATAAATCGGATGATAGATTCATACTGTTAAGGTAGATCAAACATGCTTTGGGCTTTTGTTGCAGCCAGTGGTAAAACATCTGACTAGCAGAGGGAAGAATGTTTTTAATTAAATGCCAGCAAAAAACTAAAACCTCACATTTGTGTGAAGGGGAAAATCTACTTTCTAGATCCTTGTTTCAAGAAGCTGTTTGTGTCCTCCTTTTACCATCATCTCTTATTCATGCCTTCATGCATCCCCCCCCCCAGACGGCTCCCCCTGGAATCCTGGCTCTGCTGGATGAGGAGTGTTGGTTCCCCAAAGCCACAGATAAGAGCTTTGTGGAGAAAGTGGTTCAGGAACAGGGAAACCATCCCAAATTCCAGAAACCCAAGAAGCTTAAAGATGACGTTGACTTCTGTATCATCCACTATGCTGGAAAGGTAGGATCAGAGTCTTTGAGGGGTGGGAAAAGCATAGTTTATTTGGGAAACACAATTTTTCCAACCCTTTTCCCTCTTCCTCAGGTTGATTACAAAGCAGATGAGTGGCTGATGAAGAACATGGACCCTCTAAACGACAATGTGACCACTTTGCTCAATCAGTCCTCAGACAAGTTTGTGTCTGATCTCTGGAAAGATGGTAAGATCGCGAGATCACATGACAATAAGTCTAATGTAGCAAAGTTATACTTTTTTTTTTTTTTTTTTTTTTTTTTTTTTTTATTTGACTAATAAATTCTGAATTCGTGCTCCTGTCTCTCCACAGTGGACCGGATTGTGGGATTGGATAAAGTGGCAGGAATGTCAGACTCTGCTCATGGAGCTTTTAAAACTCGTAAGGGAATGTTTCGGACTGTAGGACAGCTTTACAAAGAGCAGCTGACCAATCTGATGACCACGCTCCGAAACACCAACCCTAATTTTGTCCGTTGCATCATCCCCAACCATGAGAAGAAGGTATGACTGGAAAGTTAATGCACTTGCTATCACATGGCCAGATAGATTTCAGATATTGTCCAAGCTTTCTCCCCAGTTTCCCCACTATCTAGCACTCCACTGATCACCGAAATGAAATGAAAGCAATTAGAAGTTACATTCTCCTCCTACAGGCTGGTAAGCTGGAGCCTCACCTAGTTCTGGAGCAGCTGAGGTGTAACGGAGTTCTGGAGGGAATCAGGATCTGCAGGCAGGGCTTCCCCAACCGCATCGTCTTCCAGGAGTTTAGACAGAGGTACACAACTTGTAAATGGGATTATTGCAGTACTTGCACACTTTTAGCACCAACATGTTTAATTTGCATGTATAAATATTCCCCTTTTTATCGTCCCAGAGGACTGGAAGTTACAAAAAAAGTAACATTGTCAATGTCCAAATACTGACACACCAGTCTTTAAGTGAACACATGTAAATTGTGCATGGAGTACTCGTGAATATAACCTCTGTTTTACCTCAGGTATGAACTGCTTACCCCAAATGCCATCCCCAAAGGTTTCATGGATGGAAAGCAGGCCTGTGTACTGATGGTAAGAGCTGCTGCAGACCTGTATTTTTAATGCATCTTTAAACTAAGGTGTCAACAGTTAAAGTTCCTACCAAATCACTTTATTTCATCCCAATTTCCTGTCAGATCAAAGCCCTGGAGCTGGACTCTAATCTGTATCGGATCGGGCAGAGTAAAGTCTTTTTCCGGGCTGGAGTTTTGGCTCACCTGGAGGAGGAGCGGGACATTAAGATCACTGATGTCATCCTTAAATTCCAGGCCTGGTGTCGTGGATATGTGGCTAGGAGGTAAGATTCAAATGTCATTCATAAATTTAAGTAACTTTTACTCTTTGGCATTAATGTAGTGATTATCTTATACTATATGTTTAGTGTCGGTATCTGTTTTTTTTATAGTTGTGGGTTAAAGCTTCTGTGTTTGTATGTTCATGCAGGGCGTTTGCTAAGCGGCAGCAGCAGCTCACCGCTATGAGGGTGATCCAGAGGAACTGCGCTGCGTACCTGAAACTCAGGAACTGGCAGTGGTGGAGACTCTTTACCAAGGTTTTTCTCTTTTAGGAAATTCTCCTTTTAACTTCCCCTTCTAACTAAACCCACTCACTTTTTAAATGGAACACTACAAAAATTGGAGGCTAAAACGCAATTTTTTTAAACATTTAAACATTCTTGATTTGTGCATATACGTCTTACTGTAAATGCCATTTAGAGCAGGGTTTCTCAACCTGTGGGCTGGGGACCACCAGTGGGCCATGAAGCATTTCCTAGTGGTCTGCAGGCCCATCCATAGGGTGAGGCAGTAGTCCAAGGCCAATTTAAATGAAACATTATTAATAATTACTTAATATAGCTACAAAATGATACCCATGTTTAACATTTAATAGCGTTTAACATTTAATAGGAACACAAATAATCACAGAATACCATGTGCCATAATTATTAGCAGGTTAGCCAGTTCTACAGAGTTGTAGAAGTTTCTGAAATAGAAGAATGTTGTCTGTGTTTGGGTGTTTTCTGAGGAACAGTAAGTACAACCCAAATTACACAGGATATAGTGTGACTGCATAAGCAGTCAGATTGTGTCTAAAAGTTGTTGCTATAAGTCAGACCCCTTGTCAAAGACGTTCAGATTTTGTAGCTAGGTGTGTCACCTGTTAATGTACCCTTGATTTAAAGGACCGTATGAAAATCTAATTATCATGATGATTGTCTACCAGAATCGATGCATGCTTGTTTGATATCTGGTATGTGCTTCTATAGTTTACAATGAGACTCCTGCATTGCTAACAAACACTGAGCCTAAACTGTCACTTATCTGGTCTCTGTAAACATACCACCTTAAGCCTTCATCTCATCATCTCTTAGAAATCAACCAGCTCTTCATTAGTTTGGTAAATTGATGTTTTTGAGCATACGTGACTCTACTGAGGTGAAAGTGGTTGCAGAATTTGTATTTGAATTGTATTTATAGATTACAGAAAGTGAGAGGTGCTGCTTACAAACATTGGTCTTGCTAGAAATCCCCCATTCTATACTAAAGCAACACATGGAAAAATGTCAGATCAATTGTTACTTTCAGTTTTGAGAAAAGGGGTGTGTTTTGAAGGCTACTTTGTTCTTTATGCGCGTCTTTGCTTTTCTCACTAGGAATGGGATTGCAGTTGGATATTGACTTGGTGGTTCTGTTGCTCAAAATGTATTTAGGACTGACTTGCATTTTTACTAGTGCATGTCAATTTTAAATGAAAGTAAATGTTTGTACATAATTTTGTTTTATAGTGTTAAAATATTTCATGCAGAGTTTGAGTGAACTAAAACATGCCATAAATTCATTCAAGCCAACAATTTTAACATGATACAATCTTTTTCATATATAACTATTTGACTGATTTGTAAAATTTGAAGGTTGATGGGGGAGGGGGGGGGCGTCTAAGTTCTATAACATTAGTGGGGAAAATATATAATGCTAGTCAATGCTTGTTGGAATAGATTTTCATTCAGGAAGAATACATTTTTAAACTGGATTTCTGATTTCAGAGCTACAAACTATACTAATCAACAGTAAAACAAAAGCTTAATGTTCCACTCTACATGTAATGAAATGTAAAATACCTGTTTCCTTTCTGAATGGAGTTATGAACACACTTACACCATTTATTGATCTTGAAATGCACTAGTAAGTTTAATTTGTGCATCAGTACTAAGACTGGTCTGCTAGTGCACTTGAACAAATGGGACCTGTTTGAGAGTAAACATGGAGTGTGTTTGTCTCCCACAGGTGAAGCCTCTGCTGCAGGTGACTCGACAAGAGGAGGAGATGCTGGCTAAGGATGAGGAGCTGGAGAAGGTGAAGGAGAAACAGCTGCAGTCTGAACAGCAGCTCATGGAGTACATGCAAAAACAGCAGCAGGTACATGCTCACCTAGAACTCATCTGCATTGTCCACGTTGACCTTGTGCAAACGTCTGACCTGTGCACATTGTGGTTTTCTGTCAGTTGTCTGCAGAGAAGCAGGCCCTGCAGGAGCAGCTGCAGGCGGAGACGGAGCTGTGTGCGGAGGCTGAGGAGATGAGGGCCCGTTTGTCTGCACGACAGCAGGAGCTGGAGGATATCCTACATGACCTGGAGTCCCGTGTTGAGGAAGAGGAAGAGCGGGTTACACACATGCAGACTGAGAAAAAGAAGATGCAGCAGAACATCACGGTAAGCTGAAGGAGGTGGCTGAATAACTGGGCTGGACAACATGGCCAAAATATTCAAAATGTGTTGGAGCATATATTCTCAGAGTATTCTATCATTTAGCCATTACATCTCCCCACCTCACTCTCAGGATCTGGAACAGCAGCTGGATGAAGAGGAAGCTGCTCGGCAGAAGCTCCAGCTGGAGAAGGTCACCCTGGATGCTAAGTTGAAGAAGATTGAGGAAGATGTCATGGTGCTAGACGACCAGAATGCAAAACTCAACAAGGTTGGATTGCGATGTTCATTTTCCCCGTCTTACGCTCAGTACCTGGAAACTAAACTGTAAAAACAACCTCACTTTTAAACTGTTTTTCTAAAGTCACAAGAACTTTTTTTTTTTTTTTTTTTTTCTTTTCCCCCCCAACCATTCAACTTGCAGTGCTTTAGCTCCACTTATTCTTATTGTAGTTCTTTGTACCTTATTTGAACATTTCAAACAATACAGGACAGACAATTATAAGATTGATTGTGTGCACCTGCAGGAGAAGAAGCATTTGGAGGAGAGACTCTCCGAATTCAGCTCAAACCTTGCTGAGGAGGAGGAGAAGTCCAAGAGTTTACAGAAGCTGAAGAACAAACATGAGGCCATGATCACTGAACTGGAGGGTGAGTGGAATGAGTGTGGATGCTAATGTATCCTAGCTAGGCTTGACTGATACAATGAATGCTTAAATTTCTACTTTCAAAGCCCTACCAAACAAAATTTCAGTCCGCATTGAGTGGAAGCACATGGAATTTTTTTTTTTTTTTTTTTTTTTTTTTTTTTTTTTCTTCTTTCTTCCAGATCGTCTAAGGCGCGAGGAGAAGACCCGACAGGAGTTGGAGAAGAACCGGAGAAAGTTGGAGGGCGACTCCACAGAGCTTCAAGATCAGATTGCTGAGCTGCAGGCCCAAATCGCTGAGCTCCGTGCCCAGCTAGCCAAGAAAGAGGAGGAGCTACAGGCTGTGCTGAGCAGGTGGAGTGACCATCCTCACTAACCAATGTAGTTCGAACACTAAATGTTGGGAGCTTATCTCCTCAACTTTCTTTCCTGCACTTTATCACAGATGTGCTAAATGGTGCAACTTTACCTTATTTAAGCTAAATGCTAATTTAACACCTGCTCAATTTCCCCCTGCAGGATGGAGCAGGAGACAGCTTTGAAGAATGCTGCCCAAAAGAGTGTTCGTGAGCTGGAGGCTCAGTTGTCCGAGCTTCAGGAAGACTTGGAAATGGAGAAATTGGCTCGAGCTAAAGTAGAGAAACAAAAACGAGATCTCAGCGAGGAGCTGGAGGCCCTAAAGACCGAGCTGGAGGACACACTGGACTCTACTGCTGCTCAGCAAGAGCTCAGGTACACCAGCCATAATGCTACTTGCCCTCCTCATGGTGAAGGAGTAAAGAGCTGGCTTAGTATTCATTTCCTAACATTTTAATGGACACATCATAAATGAGTAAATTGGATTTTAAAAGTTATTTAAAATGGACCTTTTTAGGTTTGTAAATGGAGATTACTTGTGTTGCAGGTAGAGCTTTAATTGTCAGTGACCGCATAGCGGTGTAGAGTATACGAAAATGGAAATCTGAATCATCCAGATACCTTCTCCAGTTCTTAAGATTGTTAGCATGGACTAATTGTCCTACACTGATGAGCTGCAAGGTCCAGAAGGTCTGTCTGTTTTATAACCTGAAACCATGTGTCTGGTTACTCACTGAAAAGTTTAAAATAAGACCAAACGCAAAGATGAGTAGAACAAAAAGATCAAATAAGCAGCTGTGACTTTCACATGTGCTTCCAGAGCTAAGAGAGAGTCTGAGGTGACCCAGCTGAAGAAGACTCTGGACGATGAAGCTCAGAGTCACGAGCAGCTTCTTGCTGAAGTTCGACAGAAGCACACACAGGCCCTCGAGGAGCTCAATGAGCAGCTGGAGCAGGCCAAGAGGGTAACACCATTATTATTTTGCTTTAAAATCCACAGTAACATCTAGAAAACAAAGTCTTGGCCTTCCAGCTCAGTTGACTATAAAATGCTGGACCTATAGCCCAGGAATCGCAAAAATTCAAACCTCTGGCCATATTGCTTCATCAGCAGCTGGAACCTGAGAGCACACAATTGGCCAGGCTCTCTCTGGGTGGGTTGTTTAATAACAAACCAATGCTGGTTCCCTCTAATGATGGAAAGTGAAACATCTTGTGTCTAATTTTGTTTTTATTTTGTCTGAAATTTTCAGAATTTTTATATTTACTATTGTGTGTCCTGCAGAACAAGGCATCGGTTGATAAGGCCAAGCATGCTCTGGAGAGCGAGCGCAGTGAGCTGCAGATAGAGCTCCAGTCTCTTACCCAGAGTAAGAATGACTCTGAGCACCGCAGGAAGAAAGCAGAGGCTCAACTCCAGGAACTGCAGCTCAAACATGCTGAGAGTGAGCGCCAGAGGAAGGAGTTCAGCGATAAAGTCACCAAAATGCAGGTACGAAGCAACAGCTGACTTCCTGATCCAGGAACAGTGCTGTGTAAAATAAACACCATCTTTCTGAGAGAGGAACTTTAAATTTTTATATTTGAGAGAATTGTAGAGTAATTTTATAGTGATGGCGAATGGAACCAGGTCTCGGCCACCTGGTCTACAAGATAAATATAGCAGTTTACCATTCAAACTCACCAGTGGGCCCTATGTGTGAGTTTTCTATGGAATGTTGATGGTAAAATAGTAGCACAGCTCAAACAATGCCTTTTCTTTTGTGACTATTTCCCATAAAATGCTGCATTAAAATGAGGTGATTTGATTTTCTTCTGTTTCTGGTTTAGTCGGAGTTGGACAGTTTGAGCGGCACTCTCACCGAGGTGGAGAGCAAATCCATCAAAGCTACAAAAGATTCCGCTGCTGTCGAGGCTCAACTACAGGACACTCAGGTAACACACATCTTCAGTTATGTTGGTGGGATAGAAATGTCAGTCTGAATATACTGTATATACACTTTAACTAAAATAACCTTGAGAATTCCATACTGAGAATAACCCAAGTGTGTGTTGTGCAGGGCCTGCTGCAAGAGGAGACCCGTCAGAAGCTGGCTCTGAACACTCGTCTCCGTCAGATGGAGGAGGAGCAGAACCGGCTAAAGGAGCAGCTGGAGGAAGAGGAGGAGGGCAAGCAAAGCGTAGCGAAACAGCTCAGCTCTGCTCAAGCACAGGTCAGAGCCTCAGCAGCAGGGGGAGCGCTCAAAGCATGATCACTATCTTCACACACAATAAAATGTTGGCACGTTTTTAGATAGTATTGACTGCAACCAAAAATGACACTTAACTGCATTGTAAATTGAAATGAACGCCATCTCCTTTCCTCAGGTGTCTGATTTGAGAAAGAAGTTGGAGGCAGAAGCACTGTCACTCGAGGGCTCTGAGGAGGTGAAGAAGAAGCTGCAGCGTGAACTGGAAGCACTGAATCAGCGACTGGATGAGAAAAGCTCTGCCTATGACAAACTGGAAAAGACGAAGGTCCGTCTTCAGCGAGAGCTGGATGATGTCCTGGTGGGACAGGACCATCTGAGGCAGACTACCCAGGAGCTTGAGAGGAAACAGAAGAAATTTGACCAGGTTTGGGAAATATTGCTGCATGTTAAGTGAGAATATTCACTAAACATACAAAAAAATGAATGTAAATAAGAGATGTAATCCACCTCCTCTTCCACTGTAACTTTTTTCCATTACTGAAGACAGTATACACAGTGCAGAAATCTATAAAGTAAAAAAATATAAAAAATATATATATAAATAAAAAAATAGTTGGCCCCAGAATGATTCAACTGATTGCAGCCCACACCTGCAATGGCATCATGCCAGACTGTCAGTGAATCTCTCAGAATGGCAGAATCCCTCTTGTCTTTGTGTGGAGTTATGGTCTGTGATCAGTGGCTTGTCATTAATCGCACGTGCAGTGACCCTTCCTTTTCTGAACGCACACTGTTGTGAAATTCCAACTGGACAACACGCATCTCTTAAGAGCTTGCCATGAAGACATATACTATGCCATGGCTCGTTGCATTGGCAAACCTGTCCCCAATTGAAAAATGTGGAATGTTATTGGATGTGCTACCAACACTCCAAACCTGCTGTAAAGTGCGCAGGAAAGAAGTATATTCAAGGAAAGAAGTGAGCATATTCAAGCTGCATAGAATGGATTAGGAACCTGTGCTAATGCAACATGTTAACGACTCCATGCAGAGACATTTAGCATGACTTGACACCGTATTGACAGACGCTACTTAAGTTTTGTTCATATCAGTCCAAATTTTTAAACATTTTGCTCCTGCTAACCTTCCTTTCCAAAAGCATTGCAGACTGTAAATGAATTGTTGTACCCAGAAGGAAGCGTCAATCATTTTCAAAAAAAGTGACCCGAGAGTCCGCCTCCACCAGGAAAAAAATCTGCTCAACACATGATCTAATCCAGTGAAATAGTAAATTCAGGTTTGCGAACTGTTTTCTGCTAAACCATCAAAACTGTCCTACCCTAAACTGTGTGTGTATGTGTAGATGCTTGCAGAGGAGAAGAGTGTATCGGCACGTTATGCTGAGGAACGTGACCGCGCAGAGGCTGAGGCACGGGAGAAAGAGACAAAGGCACTGGCTCTGACCCGTGAGCTGGAGGCCATGACTGACCAGCGGAATGAACTCGACAGAGCCAACAAGCAGCTGAAAGCAGAGATGGAGGACCTGGTCTCATCCAAGGACGATGTGGGCAAGAGTGTACGTATATATAACTCTCCCTCCTGTGTTACAGGGGAAAAGGATATGATGGAGAATATTATTGGATTGTATTGTCTCTTTTTACCAAATATGGATTTTAACCATTTCCCATTCAGATCCTTTGATTTTTGCTGCCGAGACACTGTCTTGGTGCTTCAGAAGCAACAAAAA
Source organism: Acestrorhynchus altus (assembly GCA_034509495.1). Lineage (NCBI taxonomy): Eukaryota > Metazoa > Chordata > Actinopteri > Characiformes > Acestrorhynchidae > Acestrorhynchus > Acestrorhynchus altus. The sequence continues at coordinate 7,591,708 of CM067504.1, read as the reverse complement.
ATCCCTTCTACAGTATTATTGAATTATTGAGCCTCATTCATAGTCTGCAGTGTGGAATCTCTTGGTTGATCTTGGCAGATACTCAGCATTTAGGTGATTTTGTATTGCACGTACAACACATCAGTGCAACCCATGATCTTTATTTTCCTTCATTCAGGTTCATGAGTTGGAGCGTGCTAAGCGTGCACTGGAGCAGCAAATGGAGGAGATGAAGACACAGCTGGAAGAGCTGGAGGATGAGCTGCAGCTCACTGAGGATGCCAAGTTGCGTCTGGAGGTCAACCTTCAGGCCCTTAAAGCTCAGTTTGATCGTGACCTGCAAGGCCGAGACGAGCAAGGAGAGGAGAAGAGAAAGCAGCTGATCAAACAGGTGAGCTAATATGACTTTAACAAATATTTTTTATAATAGTTTTTTATAACTATGATTTTTATAATTGTTTGGATATGACATTGATTCTCAAAGACCAGTGTTGATGTTTTTCAGTAAAGAAATTAAGTTAATTATCTTAATTACCTAGCACCCTTCATACATCAGTTGTGCATCTCAAAGTGCTACATTTATTGTTTCTTTTAGTTGATTGTGCATTCATCTTTATAGATTTACAAAAGACCAATAACTTTTTCCTTTTAAAATATTAATGTATAACCACACCACACTTGTTAATTTTAAGCTTTGTTAGATCAATCTGAAATAATTTTAAAGAAATGTTCTTATTTTTATTGAATCAACAATTTGAGTTGGATCCATTTTTAAATGGCATATAGTGTGTTAAACATTATGCAATACTGGTAGTCAACTACTGTTAGTAGTTCATCATTGCAGTAATAATGTGCACTACCCCCTCCTACAGTACTCATTTTGCATGCACCGTTTATGATATTTTATATTTATCAAGTATTGTTTACCCACAATCCAGAAATAAGAACTAATTTAAGGAAACTAAAGCGCTGCAAACCCTTCAGCATAAACATTTTCCATCCGTGGTTTTGAAGTAAGGTATTTCTGTGCAGTAAAATGTACCAATCTCCGAGTTGACTTTTTTCAGGTGCGCGAGATGGAGTCTGAGTTGGAGGATGAGAAGAAGCAGCGTGCTCAAGCAGTGTCTGTGCGGAAGAAGCTGGAAATGGACTTGTCTGACTTGGCGGCTCAGATTGACCTCGCTAACAAAGCCCGAGATGAAGCTTTGAGACAGCTAAAGAAACTACAGGTGCGTGCACACACCTACACCTACATCTGCCTTAAAATATAAAAGCTACAGGTTTATAATGGCACTGCTGCTGGTGACTAATCTGAATCTGTGAACGGTTCAGTTTATGTGGAACTTGAAACAGACCTCAGCTTTGGTTCTGTAATCTAATGGAGATGTTAAACCTTTTGTAACCAGTGAAATTTTCATGAAACCTATTTAATTATTTGTGACGAACTGTGTTGAATAAACACTGGGCTCAAAGGCGTGCAGAGTGTTTGACATTGTTTTGGCAGCACATGTTTGTGATTATAGCAGAAATGGTTTAGACATACTTGCAGAACTCGGTGCTGAACAAAAAACCTAAATGTGTAGTAATTATCTAGCTGCCTAGTGGTAAACTATGTACGTGATTGAATAATAAATCAAACCTTTATGGAAAGATAGGCAAGTTCTCCAAACATGTTTAGGGGTTGTTGTTGTTTTTTTTTGGTCCCCTGCCCCCTAGCAGCTGTTGTCAAAAATTTGTCTTGGTAGCACTCTATCTAATAAATATATATATATTTTATTGCCTATGAATGCTTGCATTATTAGTAGATTAATTTCTGTAAAGGTTCCATTTGTCACGTACATAGTTATACACAGTACAACATGCAGTGAAGTAAGCTGAACAGGCTATGACTGCTTTGTTGATGCTAATGGCATTACATTTAACTTGACCAGATTTAGAACTTCAAGTGTCAAAACTAAAGTCATAGAGACTGGTTACTTACAACGTAGTGATTCATCTCTGCAGGGTCTGCAGAAGGATCAGCTGCGGGAACTGGATGACATACGGGTGTCCCGGGACGCAGCACTGAACGAGGCGAAGGAGAACGAACGCAAACTGAAGAGTCTGGAGGCAGAGAACTTCCAGCTACATGAGGTGCATTTGCTTGCCAACAGTATTAAACATTAACCCATGAGGACCTTTGCGACTTATTGTCGGGAAAGCCTTTGAAGCCTATGGAAAGTTTTTCAGCACTTTGTCCTTCACTTTAACTCATGAAATCCCACACACTGGACATCTTGGATGTGTTGGACAGTGTGTGAAAATGTAACATTTCAAATGAGCTGGTTTTGTCGCAAGGACTGACCAGGCAGTCATTTTGTAAAAGTCTATTTTGCATTTAAAGGTCTGTTTCAACACATTCAAGCACATTAATAAGAGGTGAGATTTAATTTAACCACTTCTGACCTAATTCCCAAACCATATGATGAAGTACAAGTTATGAAATTGTTGAGAAATATTGCATTGCCTTACAGGAGAAATCATGTGACCTCTATCACAATAAGAAACTTTATGGCTTCTCAGTTAATACAACACGTTTACTTTTTTCAGTAGTTTTGAGCAAAATAAGCTGGGCTTTCAACTGACCATTATGATCTCTACAAAGATTTAGGCTTTTGATCCATCCATCGACTAGGGTATCTATTCAAATATGAATTGTTCTAATAATCTCAGTAAGAACTTTAAAACAAAAGCATAGTAAGTGTAATAAATAAACTATTTATTTATTTTTATTTAAACCACCCAATTGAGGTGTTCATGATAACAAAAATGTTACATTTTAGAACTCCTACCAAGTGCACATGAGATTTTTACTATTTTAATAAAGTTAATTCTGTGTGTGTGCTGACACTTTCTAACCCCACTCTGCATAGGACTTGGCATCTGCTGAACGCACCAAGAAGCAGATCCAGCAGGAGAGAGATGAGCTACAGGATGAACTGAACAGCCACAACTCCAAATCGTGAGGAGCCTTATCAAATTTGTTTTAATTAATACATAATACAAATTACATTTGCTTTATATAGTTCCATGTAGAAGAAAAATTAATTGCTGAGCAGAACAAAAACACATTCAGTTTGTGTCTATGTTCTGAATAATGCTGTGGTCCATTTCTTTAAGTTCAGAATCCAAGAAGGCTGCCCACACTTTAACTGTATATTGTATAGCATTATACAGTTCATTAGCACTTCTATTTCTCATTAAATTAGTCGTCCACTCCGGGCTGTCTGTGCATCCAAACACCATGGAAACATGTCCACAGATACACATAGTATCGCAATACATTAGTTTGACACAGTGCTAACCTGGGACATAGAATGTGGGATGTATTTTGGTTAGATTAACCACTGCACCATCAGAAAGCACCATTGAACTTTTAAGTGTTTTGAAATGGTGTGCAATTATCTGAATGTTTTAACTGGAACGGCAGTTCCAGTTAGTAGTACAGATAGTAATTGGTGTGCATAAGCAATGAAATTGTTTGTGTGTAGGTCTCTGCTGAGTGAGGACAGGAGGAAGCTGGAGGCTCGTATTGCTCAACTGGAGGAAGAGCTGGATGAGGAGCAGTCCAACATTGAGCTGATCAATGACCGGCTTAAGAAAGCCACAATGCAGGTTAATAACTGGAACAAAAATTTATTTATTAATTCTCCAGATTTAAACAATAAGGGGCCCAAAAATTGAGTTTCTTCATTTCAAAAAACTTTTTTTATTCATGAGTTGATCACACACCACTCTGCAGGGTGATTATTTACACCAGTAGTGTTCACAACTGGTCAAAATTAAAGGATGTTTCAATGTGATCCCTCAGGCTGAGCAGTCAAGCACCGAGTTGGTGGCTGAGCGCAGTAACAGCCAGCGCCTGGAGGGGGCACGTGCGCAGTTGGACCGCCAGAACAAGGAGCTGAAGGCAAAACAGCAGGAGCTGGAGGGATCCATCAAGAGCAAGTACAAGTCCACTATCACCGCCCTGGAGTCCAAGGTTGCACAGGTGGAGGAGCAGCTGGACAACGAAATCAAGTGGGTAAACTTGCAGTCTGAAGTGGACCAAGATGATAAACTTTAGCTCTCACATTTACATTTGGTTTTTTTTGGGGTTTTTTTTAACTGTTGAGAGTTCATGTTTGTAAATGATGCCAAGGTTTACATTTGGTCTGAAATTAATGAACACCTTATTCTCTTGTGTGCATCAGGGAGAGGCAGCAGTCAATCAAGTTATCACGTCGTACAGAGAAGAGGTTGAAGGAGGTGCTGCTGCAGGTAGAGGATGAGAGACGCAATGGTGAACAGTTCAAAGACCAGGTGAGTGAATAAATCACCTACAGCCTTACCTGTAAACAAATACTTGTATAATCAACCAATAAGGCTAGCTAGCATTTAAAGTGACAGAACAAACTGAATGGGTGTGTATTTTAGATGGAGAAGGCTAATGTCCGCCTGAAGCAGTTGAAGCGGCAGCTGGAGGAGGCAGAGGAAGAAGGTGCCCGTGCAAACGCCTCCCGCAGGAAACTGCAGAGAGAGCTGGAGGAGGCCCTAGAGTCATCCTACGCTATGAACCGCGAGATCACCAGCCTGAAGGCTAAACTTAAGTACAAAAATTTCTCAGACTAGTATCACCACATCATAATGCAACACCTGCCCACATCTGATTTTTTTTTTTTTATATATATTTTTTTGTTTTTGTTTTTTCCCCCTCCTGCAGCGGGCCTCAAAATCTCTAAGGCTGCATTCACAAAGCAGGTAAAAGTGGTCCAAATCCGATCTTTTTCATCATCCAGATGTGTCATTTGCGTGGCAGTGTGAACCACAAAAACACATTGAATCTGACACTTTGAAATCCGATTTGGGCCACTTTCATATGTGGTATTGAAATCCAATTCCTATTAGAATTGGGCTACTTGGCCCAAGTCATTTGTGTTCTCATGTGGGCAATGTTCCCATAGCAAGAAAACACTTGTGTTTATCAAGCCAGCTCAGCAGGGACACTAAAACCAAATTAGTTGGGCGTCAAATTCAACATGAAGCAGCATAATGTCCAAAATGGACCTGAATACAGCAGCACAGTGTGTCCTTAAGCCGTAAGAGCGCAGACCCAGATTTGTATATAGATAACTGAATCAATTAAACTGAGCAGCTCATTTCATAACTCATCACTTAGTTTTAGAAACTGGTTAAATGAAATGTTGGTGTTTTTGAATGGTTAAATGGTTTGGAACACAAGTGTCTGGGACACCATGAGCACTTATGGGTCAATTCCAACTCGCACAGACTGCTAATAGAAAATTTAAAGCTAAAAAATGGAATTGATTACGTTGCTCCGACCTGGAGAAACGGGCATCTTGTGTGGTTAATATTCATATTTATCATTCTCCCTAGCGACACTAGCAGATTTCAAAACATCCACTTAAAGAATATTTTAGTATCGCTAGTGGGAGGAATAGTACCTTTTTTAAATAAACTGCCAATTTAGTAGTATTAAGACAAGCTATTACTACAAGTTATTCTACTACCCCTGGCAAAAATTATGGAATCACCAGTCTCTGAGGATGTTCCTTCAGTTGTTTAATTTTGTAGAAAAAAAGCAGATCACAGATATGACAAAACCTAAAGGCATTTCAAATGGCAACTTTCTGGCTTTAAGAAACACTAAAAGAAATCAGGAAAAATAATTGTGGTAGCCAGTAACATTTTTAGAACTAGCACAGGGAATAAATTATGGAATCACTCAATTCTGAGGAAAAAAAATTATGGAATCATGACAAACAAAATAACACATCACTAGTACTTTGTTGCACCACCTCTGGCTTTTATAACTGCTTGCAGTCTCTGAGGCATTGACTTAATGAGTGACAAACAGTATTCTTCATCAATCTGGCTCCAGCGTTCTCTGACTTCTGTTGCCGGATCAGCTTTGCAGGTTGGAGCCTTGTCATGGACCATTTTCTTTAACTTCCATAGATTTTCAATTGGATTGAGATCCGGACTGTTTGCAGGCCATGACACTGACCTTGTGTCTTTCTTCAAGGGATTGTTTCACAGATTTTGCTCTATGGCACGATGCATCATCTTGAAAAATGATTTCATCATCTCCAAACAGCCTTTCGATAGATGGGATAAGAAAAGTGTCAAAAATGTCAATGTAAACCTGTGCATTTATTGAAGATGTAATGACAGCCATGTCCCCAGTGTCTTTTACCAGACATGCGGCCCCATATCAATGACTTTGCATGTTTTCTTCAGACAATCGTTTGCATAAATCTCATTGGAATGGCACCAAACAAAAGTTCCAGCATCACCACCACCTTCCCAGTGCAGATTTGAGATTAATCACTGAATATGACTTTCATCCAGACATCCACAGTCCATGATTGCCTTTCCTTCACCCATTGTGCTTTGTCTTTCTTAGTCTACCAGTATGCTTGCCTTTTAACCACCTTCCCATGTTTGTACTTAGTCCAGGTTTTAGACACAGCTGACTGTGAACAACCAACATCTTGTGCAACACTGCATGATTTACCCTCTTTAAGGAGTTTGATAACCCTCTCCTTTGTTTCAATTGACATCTCTGGTGTTGGAGCCATGATTCATGTCAATCCACTTGTTGCAACAGCTCTCCAAGGTGTGATCACTCCTTTTTACCTGCTTACTAACGAGCAGCTTTAATCTGATGCAGGTGTTGGTGTTTTGTAATGAAAATTTGCAGGGTGATTCCATAACTTTTTTTTTTTTTTTCCTCAGAATTGAGTGATTCCATAATTTATTCCCTGTGCTGGTTCTAAAAATCTAACTGTTACTGGCTACCACAATTATTTTTCTTGATTTCTTTGTGTTTCTTAAAGCCAGAAAGTTGAATTTGAAATGCCATTAGTTTCGTCATATCTGTGATCTGCTTTTTTTTTCTACAAAATTAAACAACTGAAGGAACATCCTCAAACTGGTGATTTCCATAATTTTTGCCAGGGGTTATAATGTGTTGCACACAAGAACACCAGTGAAAGCATGTAATGGTTCAGTGCAGATGGTATTTAAACCTTTTGAGGGATTTTTAAATGTCTTTTCACACGTTGTCTGATTACTTACAAAAATCCCATAGCTTGACTGTCAACTAACCTATTTCATTGCTGAAGTAGGACTAACCGGCATAACTTACAGCTTACTAACGCCTGATTTTTAACACCGCCCTTTAGCTACTGTTTGAAGTGTTAATTTTTGTAATAGTGGAGTGACCACAGTGAATTCCTTTTTCTCTTTAGGCATGGTGGAGGTACAGATTTCACCCTGAATGTCCGGCGTGGTGTGGTGTCCCGTGGTGGCGCAGGCAGTGAAGAGGACATGGACTTGACAAGCGAGACGTCAGAACCAACACCTGAGTAACCTGCTAAAACAAAAAAAGCTTCATCCTGCAGTGGCTGGATCTAACCCACATCTTTTAGTGCACCATCACCAAATGATTTATTTAGATTTCTCACACCCTCTCGTGGTGCGAACACATTCATTCATACAAACTAAATGAATTTCTATGTCAAAGTCTATGAAAAAGTATTCCTTGTGTTTAAAATAAAACCAACATTTTAGAATGAAAAGATCTGCCCATCAGATACAACAGCACTTAATCTGATTGTTTTAAAATGTATTTAGAGCCACAAGACCAAATTATATCTACTTCTGTCTAAAATTGGTGTAGACCCAGCTGCTCCAGCATGACCTCTCCATATTATGGCTTTTTTTTTTTTTTTTTTTTTTTTTTTTTTTTCCAGCTTATTTTCCAACAAGCACCACTTTTGCATAAACAAATTGCTTCTGTGCTGATTAATCCAAACCAAATCTGCTCACAATTGTGTTCCGAAAGCTTTTGGTTTTTGTTCATTAAGACAGTTTTGTTTGACAGCACTAGAATACAGTATTGCACTCGTTTCCACACATTAATAATCACGTGCACATTTTGAACATGCCTTGTAATTCTGTCAGTGTTCTCTCAGGAACAGCTGGACCATGTGTCCAGCATTACTGAACTGGTCCAGATTACGGTTTATTTAGCCTTAATGTTTTTCACTGTACGGTTCTCACCTCGTATCTGGTTTCAAATATAAGAAATTATAGGGGTTTTTTTTCTGGGTGGTGGGATTCACATGAATTGTGTGTTTATTTGAGGGTGATTGGTCCGTGTTGGGGTCTGCTGCCTTCATGAATCTCCTTTTTGACATCCAGCTTTGCTTTTTGATTCCTCTCCTCCTTTATTCTTTCTGAAGTGAAAATAGACATTTGTCTGTTGTGCTTTTCTCATAATAATGCAACTTCACACCTATTTTTGTATGGAGCTGTCTTTATGCATTTTGTACCTTTTTATTGAAACTTGATCCCAATTTCATTAAATATGTGTCCTAAACATGAGTGTGTACTGTGCTAATGTGAGCTTTGTTACATATGTGTCAGGAGGGGGAGGGGGGGGCATTCTTGTTAAAGGGTTAATCTACCACTGTCTTTATAAATTTATATTGTGTAAAGTTCTCCATTGTAGAGGAACTTATCACTTTTTACACAATTTAATTTACTTGACTAAACCCACCAGTGAACAGTGTTACGGGCCTGTATGCATCCCTTCACCACAAGTTTTGTTTATATACACTAAGTCTCATACAAAAATTAAAACCACTCATTTTAACTAACATTTTAGAAATGTGGAAGCAAATATTAAGCAAATAAACAGGAATGCGTCTTTAGAATGTACAGTGTGCATCTAGAAAATGTCTTGCTTGTGTTAACAAACAAACCCAGATAGAATTGCTACAAAACTCTGCATGCCAGACTTTTTTTTTTTTTTTTTTTTTTTTTTTTTTTTTTTTTTTTTCCGTCCAGATCACCCAGCCCTAATATGGTGACCTTGTGGTGAGCGCTTAAGTAAAATGAAATTAATGGACTATTACTATCCCTGATGGCAAGGAGATGGCCCACCAGGTCTGCTAATGGTGATTGCTCAGCATTTACAAATTTACATTTACTTTTAATTCAATTTCTTTCATTGTCTTGTAAAGGAGTTTAGTCAATAATTTAGCCACAGCATCAACAGTATTAATTTTGAGCTACTAATTTTTTTTCCTTTATATTTGTCTTTGTAAACTTATTTCCAATCTGTTTTTAAAGATTAAACACAAGTTAGATTTTGTATGTAGGAGAATATTTGGGCAGTCCAATGGTGGACCAGCAGTGGCAAACAGTCAGTGGACTGATATCAATACTCAAATAGCAAGTATATAGCATTTTTGGAATATCACAGTTAAGAATGCAATATTACAACGTTGATCACTGATGAGGATTGTTCCAATTCTAGCACAAACCATTACTTTGTGTGTGATTTTTATTTATATAGATAGATAGATAGATAGATAGATAGATATAGATATTAGTATATACATAAATTTGTGTGTAGTTTTATATTTTGCCTCAGTGAAATGATGTAATCCTTAACACTGTGATTATTGATTGAAAGGACTTCCCTGGGCTCTAAAAGTTCTGATTAGGGGACCTCCAACCTGAACTCTGGGAGGCTATTCTGACATCTTGCAAAGGAATTCAACCAGAAATTGACACAAACTAACAAGATCAATGGATGCAAGAATTGTGAAGGTGATTTCAAAGAAGGGGTCCTATGTTAACATGTAACTTGGCCTGTTAAGATGTTTTTGATGGAAATAGCTTTTGATTTCAGTAAATGTGACTTCTTAATGCTGTCAATTTAACAAATGACCATTTACAACCTATACAATGAGTTTGAAATGAGATTTGTTAAATAAAATTTTATTTAAACTCTAAAAATTGATGACTTAAATTATATTGACTCATCTCATTTGCATAATTTGGAATCAATCTGATTCAAAACCTTGATGCTGTACTACAAAGCCAAAAATGGAGCAGCACCTCTATACATGATGGCCATGGTCAAAACTCGAGCTGTACTAAGAGCTCTTTGAGCTTCAATTACAGCTCAGCTTGACCCACCATCTTGCAAATTGTAAGGAAAACATGCATCCAGACTCTTCTGTTCGGGCACCAAAATTGTGGAATGAACTTCCCCTGGGGGTCCGAACAGCTGCGTCCCTCACTGTGGTCAAACACAGACTGAAGACCAGAGTCTAGCCTTGTCTATTAGCTAAGGATATTTTCTGAGTGAACAGCAAAGCGCTTTTGTAAGTCGCTCTGGAAAAGGGCATCTGCCATAAATGTAACGTAAATATAAATCTTCTGAGCAAAAGAAAAATTCTGCTGAGCTGCAATCACTCTTGTTAGTGGGATTGCAGTAGGCAATTACACTTTATCAGTCAGATCTGTCTTTTAACTCAGTTTTAAAAATATCGACTTTGTTCCAACTGTAAAATATCCATCCTGAACCAAAATGTTGTGCTTATGTACAGCTTTTTGCTAACTTTACAGTAGTAAAAAAATAATTTTGATTGTCATTACTGCACCTGAGTGCTGATTGGATGGCATTACTGGTTGGCGTTACTGCTGAATACCATAGAAGCACCTTAGCAACCAACAACTATACCATAGCAACCCTTTAGCAACCAACTCCTATACCATAACACCATATCAACCACCAGCTATGCCATAACAACACCTTAGCAACCACCTAACTACACCTTAGCAACCTACTCCTATATCATATCAACACCTTTGCATTCAACAACTATACCATAGCAACACCTAAGCAACCAACTGTAAAACATCCATCCTGAACCCAAATGGTGTGCTTGTATACAGCCTTTTTTTGCAATACTTTTTCATAAAAAATGTGGAACTGTTTGGTATTTCTGCTGCTGAGTCCTGATTGGTTAGCATTACTGCTGCTGAGTGCTGATTGGTTGGCATTACTGTTGCTGAGTGTTGAATGGTTGGCCTAACACTTATTCTGTCAATCACACTGCTCCATCGTCCCCATCTGTCTACATCATTGATGACATCACGGTATAGGAATATGTAAATCAAGGTTGTTTCTGTCTGAGTTCTGGATCATTCCATCATGAAAACATTTTTTTTCTTGAACTTAGACTGACATCCCTTGGCAAACAATCTGGAGACAGCTTCTACATCTGATTTTGTTTCATACAAGACAAGGTATGAATCATTTACTAGGACACTGGTCAAGTCCCTGGAAAAGACATCTACTTCGTACGATAGGGTGACAGGCCATTTTCTTGAAAAGGAACGGAGGCAGAATTTACGCATAAATTGACAAAATATATGGTGTGAACCGACAAAGAGCTTCCCCTCTTTGAAAGACCAGCAGCTGTCACTGTCCTATACCATAGCAACACCTTAGCTACGACCTAGCAACAACTTTGCAATCAACGCCTATACCATAGCAACACCTTAGCAACTGCTTAGCAACATCTTAGCAACCAACAATTATACCATATCAGCACCTTAGCAACCAACTCTTATGCCAGAGTAACAGCTTAACAACCACTTAGCAACAACTTTGCAACCAACCCCTATACCATAGCAACCAACTCCTATACCATAGCAACACGTTATCATCTAATAACAACTTAGCAACCAACAACTATACCATAGCAACACCTTAGCAACCAATTCCTGTACCATAGCCACAGCTTAGCAACCACCTAGCAACACCTTAGCAACCAATACCATAGCAACTCTTTGACAACCACCTCATCATAGCAACACTGCTGATGTGTATATTTTAAATACACACTAACAGAAACGCCATAAAGGTTTGCACCACCTCTCCGTTCCAGCAGATGGCAGCAACGGATCAAAATATCCCCCCTCAGCTCAACCACACAGTTTCAGACTCAGAACGTCCATCAGTGATGAAGCTGAGCATCTTCAGCTTTTTGGGTCGGATGCTCATGTCTGTTGGTGTTCAGTCAGAGAGAGCACTAAGCTGCGCTTAACTGGTAAAATCTGCTTCCTCCAGTAGAATTCACAGCGCTGTGAACAGCCAGTCAAAGCACGTACGGTGACGTAACCGTGACGTCATTGTTTCGCTAGTATAAATGTAACGCCTTTAGGAATCAGCATCTTGGCACGTGTTTTCAGGTGCCGAAGACTACTTTCCAGAAGTACTCGAAGCTACACTAGTTAGATACCTATTTATCGCCCAGAGATCCCCCAGTCACTGCTGGCCAGTTCATACTGTTGAAATAGTTATTTGTGGAAACGATTCTAACTCTGCCACAGCTTGTCTTGTAGGATGATTCCAGCATCATCTTCTGGTCAGAGGAAGTGCCGAAAAGGCATTCAGAGGGAACCAAACACACTTAAGATACCTAAAAATGAGGACATCAATGTCAAGCTCAATGCAGAAGAGCAAAATGTCTCAGGGAACGGTAAGAAATGGTAGAGACATGATCACACCTTCCATACACTGTCACCTCTGACAAACAGCTGCCTGTAGATTTGTGGCCGCATCTGTACCTGTAGGGATCCTTCTGTAGCATCATTTCTGTACAGTCAGACACTTAGACTGCTGCCCCCGCGACCCGGCCCCGGATAAGCGGTGGAAAATGGATGGATGGATGGATGGATGGACATTTTTTCACACATATTTTCCTGGCAGTTTATTGCTTACCTTTGTACCACTTGTTGTAAAACTTTTGACCAGTCGTGCACATGTAATGAATATTAAATATGACAGTGATAATATGAATGATTGTTGTCTCTGTGTGTGACTTTCCTCAGACAAACGTCACTGGACTACCAGGGGGCACATGATGTTTGAGGAGGTAAGATAGGCCATGGCTTCTTTTCTTTCTTTCTTTCTTTCTTTTTATCTATCTATCTATCTATCTATCTATCTATCTATCTATCTATCTATCTAATCATCTATCAACCTATGTGATCATCACTTTTGACAGGCTTTGAGAAATTTGTGTGTGTGTGTGTGTGTGTAGGAGTTGAAACTGTCTGATATTGAGAAATCTACATTCTCAAGCAGATTAAGGGCCTTTCAAGGAGAGATGAGAAACAAATGCAGACAAATGCTAAATGAAGAGGTACGTCATGACAGACCATCTGTATATTATAACCAGTGGCTTGTCCTTTAAAAGGGCTATTTGTTTTGTTGTTGTTAATGTTGTTTTACTGTGTGTGTGTGTGTGTGTGTGTGTGTGTGTGTGTGTGTGTGTGTGTAGGAATTGAAACAGCCCTTGACAGATAAATTGACAAACACATTCAGACTAAGGACCAGACAAATAGACAAGATGAGGAGACTGCATGAAATCAAAGAAACAGAAGAACTGAGAAGTAAGAAATGGTACAGAGACATGATCACACCTTCCATACACACTCACCTCTGACAAACATCTTCCTGTAGATTTCTGGCTGCATCTGTACCTGTAGGGATCCTTCTGTAGCATCTTTTCTGTACAGTCAGACAGTGCAGAAAGTGAGGGTGCTGTGGGTGAACAGCGCTGTTTTTTTTTTTTTCTTTCAGTTTTTTTTTTTTCCTGACAGTTTATTGCTTCCCTTTGTAATATTTAGGATCAGTGGACTTTTGCCTTTTCAGATTATTAAAATTGATGGTGTTCTAAAACGTTTGAGCAGTAGTGCACATGTAATGAATATAAAATATGAAAATTCTGAAAATATGAAATTCTGAACACAAAAGATGTTTTTAACAATAGTCAAATTTTTTGATTGTTGTCTCTCTGTATATCAATTTCAACAGCATTAAATTACTTGGCTGATGTACAACTCACACGTGCTGCCAATGCCAGGAAGAGAATGGTGTCTGAGGAGGTAAGATGTTTACTGTTATCTCCCACGACTGTTTTACCTGTTCCAGTTAGTGGGCTTTCTCTTTCTCGTTGTTCTTGTTGTTGTTGGTCTTCTTCTTCTTCTTCTTCTTCTTCTTCTTTTTCTTCTTCTTCTTCTTCTTGAATGCATTGAAAGTTTGTCCAAAAAGTCTCTAATAATAATTTTTTTCAGTTACAAATACCAAATTCGCCAGAGCTGTAGATCTTGCAGAGTAGTTTAATGCAATATGCTGATTGATTTCCGATCAGTTTTCATACAATCATTGTACAAACTTTCCCAATTCACACACACACACAAACACACACACACACATTGGTCAAAAGTTCCTTAAACCCACACACCTCTTCTGTCCCTCAGATCAAGGAGCTAGAAGAGGCAGTGAGTCGTGAAGCTGAAAATGTGAGAAGAGCTGAAAAGAGGCTAATGCGGGACACCATGTCGTCTGAGATGCTTCTCCAAGAAACAATAAAAAGAAAAGAGGAAGCCATCAAAGGGTAAGCAAACAAAAACTACATAGAATTAGGCAAGTAAATAAATCATATTCTAAAACTGGGATATGGGGAAGTGATATTAGAAAAGGCATACACAACTATTTATATTCTGTAACATAGAATTAAACTGTAGTAAACATTCCAGATCAAGTATAAACAAGTGTATTTAATATTGTTTTTGACTGTGTATAAATTCTTACCTAGGGCTGAACAGGCAACCCAAGAAAACCTGGAGATAACAGCCCAAATTGACAGGACCTTTGAGGAAATAATGGCCATTAAGAGGTATATACCGACATTATCAAAACATATTCTTTGATCAATTTGAGCAATATTAATTTTCCACAGTTTTATCAGCATTGTTGGAAATCTTAATGATAATGCATTGATAAAGTTTATTGAATCTGATGACCATTTTGAACAAGAAGCAACCATATTGTTGCTAAGCTGAAAATGGCTTTGTGCATGAATGGCTCATATATTTATGATTTAGGATTTTGTTTCTTTCAGTGTGAGAAACTAGACAGTCCTGGACTAACAGTCATATTTTGATTATTTGTTTAGATTTTTTTAAAGTGACAATCATCAAAAGAAAACACTGGCACTGTTTGAACAACTGGACTTTGACCAGATAAAATTATATTAACGCATATTAACAGATATTTGAATGTTTAGCTCTGTAAAATTAGTCGTTCTGTCACACAGTTGGCTGAATAGATAATCACAAGAATGTAGGTGTACCAGTGCTAATTGCTTAATAAGTTGCTCCTTCAGTCCTCCTCACAGTTCTATTCAGTTGAAATTCAGGTCACTCATTCTTCTCTTTATTTTCACTCAGTGACATCGCCATGTATAAGGACACTCTGGAGGACTACAAGTCTTACAAAGAAATGCTGTTTGAGCTTTCTCCCCTGACCTGGCAGATGGAGACCATGAACAGGAAAAAGATCCCTCAGTCTGACACATGTATTCACCATGGAAAATCCTTTCATCTCTGTAGACAAATATCATATTTCTGTTAGAGTCAATGCAGTGTGCATGTTTACTAGGGTGAACTGATGCAGTTCAGAATTTCATGCTTGGGAAATTACTTTAGTGCTTGTTTAACCAGTGTGAATGTCATTGCGAATCAGGAATCCTAAGGCATTTTCGCTCTGTGCTGTGCCATATGTCATAGTGGCAGTGTCTCTAAATGTTTTCAGGAGATGATAGGCATTAGTGATGTGAGTGGTAGGTGACTTTAAATTTTAGAAGCTTTATAGAAATAAGACCCCTCAAAGCTAGAGGGACAACTTAGGGGGAATCAAGACTCAATACAGGAACTACCCATCTCTCAAGACCATTTATAAATTATTAATAAATACCTTAACACCACATGACACCACAAGTCACCCTAACACCACATGTTCATTGCATTGTGCAGGTGTACTGATAGAATCAATGATATGCTTAGCAGTAGTAATACTACAGTATATAATAATAATAGTGATGATGATAGTTAATAATATTCACAACAATAAGAATATTGTTAAATAATTCCTTAATATGCCTTTGCCAGTCAACCCCAAGCAAACTTTGAAACTAATGCTCAGTTTTAACACACAGGTAAGGAGAAGTCAGCTTCTCAGAGTGGTAGAATGTGAGTAAAATATGCACAACCAGACACACACAAATTCTGATATAAATATGGTGTACATGAGCTTAACCAATGATGTCCTGTTTCTGTTTTGTTTATCTGAAAGTTCTGCATCTGCAACAGACAGCTCAGATGAGGTCAGTATGAATCACATATTTTAAGAACAATAGATCTGATATGACTTTTCACAACCCTTTTGTTGAATATTTACAGTATATAGTATCATCCATGTTTGTCACTGCACATTAGGACCAGCTGTACTTCACTGAACCACAGCAGCTGCTGGACATCCTGAAGCAGAAGAAGATCAGTATCAGCTTGTCAATCAGACCAGAGACAGATGCTGAAGATCTGCAGAAACTCATTCAGAAAGTTGAAGACGAGCACAAGAAAACGTGAGCGTCCAAAGAGCTGATAAGTTTCTAAGTAGATGTTAGCTCAGGGGTTACCAACCCTGCTCCTGGTGAGCTGACCTCTGCTGTACAGCATTAGGGCTGCAGCACATGGACCAAATATGAACACATTATCGCACAATAACATTCATTTGTGGATAATGTTATGTGGTTAAAGATTGACCTACATTCTTTTAACCGTAATATCTGCCATCCACCAAAATAGAATGCTCATACCACAAAAATTTAGGATTCATTAACTCATTGGAAATACAGCTCTTAAAGGCACCAAAATATACAGAGAACCATATGGCAGCAATAGTTGAGGTGATGTATTGTGCAGTCCTGATACATCACATTCCACTGGTCATGGTTGATTATTAAATTACTATAAATTATAGTTTATTCGAGGATATGTTTGGTCTTATGAGTACTGGATATTATAGTATTATAGTATAGATTTTCTTTGCCCCAATGTCAGATCAAGAAAACTAGAAAACACCATTCTGAGGACAGGCCTGTTTAACATAGAATTTCTGCATATGCACACAGGGAGCATTGCATAAATGAGCTGAATAAGGAAATTGAAATCATAGAGAAGAACATTCAGGCAGAAAAAGAGACATGCATAACACTGGAAAAAGACATCAGCAACATGGAAGAGGTCAAAGCAATAAACGTAAGTCTTTGGGTAATTCTTTTTCGTGGGGGTGTCTTTCTTTGTTGAAAATGTTGAAACTTTATCCTCTCAGTACAGAAGTTTAAACTGCTTTCCATTTACATTCTGTCTTCTGTTTCTGTTCATTCATTGTGCGTCATTGTATCATCCCGATCTATTCCTCATTCTCTCCTTTCTCAGATCAATACTCTGAATTCTGTAAGCAAGATGGTGAAGGAGCTGCATCAGAACTTTCTTGGAGACTTTACTACTGAAAGCTGTGTGAGTGTCAGACAGGCCCTCCAAACTATCGAAGAAAAGATAACAGAGTTGTTTCTCAACATTGAGAAGATTCCTACGGATGAGTTGAACAAGTCTAAGAAAGCCGTGAGGCAGGAGAGAGCAATCAGGTATGTTTGATACTCTTCCATATTATAACCTGTTCCATGACATATTTCAAACTTGCATCACAGACTGTCAGATGTTCCCTAAGAGGTATGGCACAACTCACAAAGTGCTGAGTACTGCGAACACGGTTGCATATGTGGAAACTTGAAATGGCGGAATGAAAGTCGATTTTGCAACAGGACAAGTTTATTACTAAAGAAATTAGTAAACATAAAGGGGAAATTACAAGAAATATTTTATTATTACTGATGTTCTGATCCCAATCCTTGTAGCTGACAAACAGCAACCGATGTCCGTCTTACCACACACACACACGCACACACACATACAAATGCATAAATATCATTAAATAAATAAATAAATCAAACCAACGTTCAATCAGCACACAGAGTGGCATTCTATACCAGTTTTCATGGAGCATGAGGCCCATACTGTAAGCACTTGCAATCAATGTTCTTTAATTTCCAGCTTATAACTTATCTCTGACAACTTCTGTCCACATGTCTGTTTATTTGTGCATTGATTACTGTACGTTCTGCTCCTGTAGGATGAAAGAAGAAGAAATACAGCACAGAGAGCAGGAGCTGGAAAAACGAAAGAAGAAAGCCATGGAGAGATCTGCGTCCAAGATGAAGAAACCAGTCAGTGTAAGGGGAAACATACATATAATTTTATATCAAGTAAAGTCTCATAGGGAGTTTACTAAAGCGTCAACTTCACCTTTTTAAAACTAAATCTTTTTCATACCTTATATTTCTGCAGGCTGCAAAGAAGGAGATGACTCGCTCTGTGCATAATGTTAAAATAGCCATGCCCGTCCGCAAAAAGACGATGGCAGAAATACAAATGGAAAAGGAGGAGGAGGATTACTTGTATTTCTTCAAATAATCTACCTGTTATTACTCTAGAAAGACTGAAAGACTGTCAGCCTAGAAACATTCTTAGACTGTCAGTTTATAAACATTAATTTGTGCATTTCTGGTGCCGGTCAATAGCCCGGATAAATGGTGAGGGTTGCGTCAGGAAGGGCATCTGGCGTGAAACTATAATGCAGATCACATATATGACTGCCATACCAGATCGGTCGAGGCCCGGGTTAACATTGACCACCTCCAGTGTTGACCAGGAGAGTGCCGGTGGAAATTAGATTACTGTGGGTCGAAGACCATCGAGGAGGAGAGGAGGAAGGCGGGTTAGATGGATGGTTGGTCTAACAGTGGAGGAGGCAGGGGATAGGGCAAGACGGAGGCAGATGACCCACTGTGTCCTATAGGGAGCAGCCGAATGAAGAAGAATGCCTTCAGCACCAGATAATGATCAGTTTAAGAAACTGCAATAATAAAAAACCCTGTAATAAAGATTAATAATAAACATTATGTTTGTATATTATTGTTCCCTGCGTATGATTATAAAAAAAGATATGCATGGCACAGAAGCATGGCAAAATATGCATGGCACATTGGGATTGACAAACTGGCAATCTGTGAGTGGTCAAACTGAAACACTTCATAAATGAAATAATTCACTAAATGTTAATAGAAAAGTTGTGAAATCAGCTTCGTAAAAAAGGGGCGGAGCCAGCCCGCCGGTCTGCCGCGTCACGCTCGCGAGACTTAAAGCGGAAGTGCTGGTCAGGTGATCGGTCAGGTGGGTGGAGATGAGGAAAAGTCAGTAAACACTTTTATGTTTTGCTCCAAGAATCGCTGATTAAAACCGTAGCTTCTGTGTCGCTGAGGCTTCGACTGCAGGTCGACCAGACAGCATGCAGAACGTGATTAACTCTGTGAAAGGCACAGCTCTGGGAGTGGCTGAGTTTCTGACTCCAGTTCTGAAGGTAAGTCGAGCAGAGCTGGACAGTCATGTTGTCTGTTTAGGAGGAAGCTCTGCTGGGGTTCAGAGAAGATCATCCCTTTATTTACATCATCTCAGCAGCAGAGACAGACACCCTGCTGGTCTGTTCAGATAAATAAGCAGTGCAGTAAATATATACATCTAAATATATATATAAATATTTACATTACAGCAGAGAGACAGACAGACACTCTGCTTATTTGTTCATCAAAGCAGATAAATAAGCAGTGCAGTAAGCACAATATACTGTAAACATTTACATAATAAAAGTCTGAACAACATTGTTTACAGAAAGCTGCTCAGGGGGACATTGTTGTGATCTTATTCTGAACATAGAGATTTGAGTTCTGATGGCCTGATATGGTCAGAATGGGACTTGTCTGAGCCAAGCTGGTTTTAGAATGGGAGATTTCTTTGTCAGCTGAGTCAAAGTTGTGTGATCAACAGACTGATTTACAGAAGCCAAGTTCATTTATAATTAAAAACCAGAAGCTTATATTGTTATACCAGTAAGCCATCATTGAGTGGAAGCTTCTAAACCCTATTCTGGACAAACTGAGATTCTGATTTTGATTAAGAGAAACAAGATTTATGTGAACGCTACCATGTTTTGAGCAAACTGTTATTTATTTATTTTGTAGTTTTGGCTTGTTTCATTCAGGGTTGCAGTAAAACGAATAAAATGTAGATATTTAGTGCAGTAAGGTTCAATATCAGATGCGGATTTTTCTAAGCAAACGTCTGCTGATATAGATGTAATCTGATTTCATCACGCATCAGTACGAGATGGCTTTGCGATATATTGCACAAAAATTACTGAGTCAATTTTGTTCATGTAATCTTAAAGTAAAAATACATTCTGTTTCAATCTTGTGGAAAACATTTTTTCTGCTCCCTCGCTCTGCTCCACCCCCTGCTCTCAGCTAATCCTTCTCTGCTTTTGTCTGCTCTCACTCATATTCTCACATACACACCATGGAAGGGAGATTAGAGCTCTGGCATGAAGATGACATGGTGTTTATGAAGAAGAAATGAAGATCAAATTTTTATTATATATTATATTATTTATTATATATTTAAACAGATTTAAAGAGAGAAAGGATTTGAATCAGAGTAAGAGTTTGAATCAGACTCTTACATTTTCAAATAAATGAGAATAGTAATTGATTTTTTTTAGTTATTATAACCATCTCATTTGAACTTTTATAGATGAATGATGGGCTTTCACATGTGTGTGTTTATTGTAGTTTTGCGAAAGTATTTTATTTTGTTACCTCTGTCTTTCTTGGCTTAACCTTATCTTGTGGATGTTGCCCTAACCTGTGGAGATATTTTCAGTGTTTTAAGTTTGTTTGTACATACTGTCTGCTGATGTCTTGATGAATTTGAGCATTACTGTCCTGGTGATTATTCGATTCAGAGAACATTTTAGTATTCTGAGTAAAATGTTATATAGAATTTGGGTTATACTATGATGAATGCTTCCTACTTAATTTAGGAAGGGCTTGGACAGCTGTGTATTTTTAGAATCGTTCTCATTAACATGTGAAAATCCTAAGCATAACTGAAATGTTTATCTTAGTGGTACCTTGTAAGCTTTTGGCAGTGTAGTAATGTAATTGTGCCTTATGTTTTCTTGCAGGAATCTAAATTTAAGGAAACTGGAGTTATAACTCCAGAAGAGGTAAAAATTATTAAATGTTTTTTATTTATTTTTTACCCTATAATATTAAATTGTAAACCTTTATTGGGTTAAATGTATGTCTTTGTGCAGTTTGTTGCTGCTGGAGACCACCTGGTTCATCATTGCCCAACATGGAAATGGTAAGTTCTTCATTCTGGGTTTCCAGGGCACACATCCCTGTACATAAGTAAATTCTGTGTTTTTTGAAAATTGTTTTACCTTATATATTGTGAGATTCAGCTTCTGCATTGCCAAAGTAAAAGTAGTGGATTTCTCATTTTTTGAAATTCTGCACAGTAAGTATATTGTCCTATAGCTGTAACAAAGTGCTGCTAAATGCTGCTGTTAGACAGTTCATTGCCTTCAATATGCTTTGTTTGTCAGTAATATCACATAGTTAACAGGAATGTGTTTATCTGTAGGGCATCTGGTGAAGAAACGAAAGTGAAGCCATATCTACCCAAAGACAAGCAATTCTTATTAACCCGAAATGGTGAGACATCAGCCTGGTTTGTGTCTGTTGCAATAAAATTAATTAGAAGTAGGTTTTTTGAGTTGTTGTTTGCATACAAAGTGGTGATTAAAAGTTTGTGAACCCTCAATTTGCTATATTTCTGCCTAAATATGTCATAAAACCTGATATTATCAGGCAAATCCTAAAGATAGATAAGGAGAGCCAAATCAAGTACAATATACAAAAATTACACTTATTTATTTAGTCCAATGAAATGTTTCATATATATGAGTGGCAAAGGTATGTAAAACCTTAGGATTTGCAGTTGCAGGTGTTCTCAGGTGTGAGCACCCTGATCAATTTAAAAAACAGGGATTTATCAAGTGTACAAACCACAACATATTTGTGGAAGTTATTATGGCACATACAAAAGAGTTTTCTGATGAGCTCTGAAGACGAGTTGTTGATGCTATCCATGCTGGAAAAGGTTATGAAACTCTCTAAACAGTTTGGAATCCACCAATACACAATCAGCCTGATTATGTACAAATGCAAGAAATTTATGACCATATTACCCTCCCTTGGAGTGGTCAACAAACAAAGGTCATGCTAAGAGCAAGTCATGTAATAGTCCTTAAGGTAACAATGCAAACCAAGGTAACTTCTAAGCAACTAAAGGCCTTTAGAGTCCAACTTAAGAAAATCATTGAAGCATGGCAGGGTTGCAAGGAAAAAGCTATTGCTCTCCAATAAGAACATTACTGCCAGTCTGCAGTATCTGGGATCTGGGCCAGGATGAATTCTGAATTTCACCAGCAAATCCTAAAAAAAAAATGTCAGGACTTTGGTAGGCTAAATTTAAAAAGAATGTGGGTCATGCAGCAAGACCTTAAACACATCAGTTGTTCTACCAAAGAAAGGTTAAAGAAGAATAAAGTTAATGTTTTGAAATGACCAAGTCAATGTCCTGACCTTAATCCAAGGAATGGGCTACTATTTCTCAAAGCCAATGTGCAGTTACAGGTACTGGAAATATTAAGTTGCAGTTATTGTTGCAGAAGGAGATCACACCAGCAAGAGAGGTTCACATGCTTTTGCCACTTACAGATGTATAGAATTGGATCATTTTTCTCAATATATAAATGACCAGAAACTTTTGGGTCTAATATAGAAAATTCAAAACTTTCAAACACCCCTTTAAATATGGTCAATAAATAGCATGAATGTATATTATGATTTTTTTTCCAGTTCCATGTTACAAGCGTTGTAAACAAATGGAGTACTCTGATGAGATGGAAGCTATTATAGAAGAAGATGATGGAGACGGAGGATGGGTTGACACCTATCATAATTCTGGTGAGACACACTACTACTAAATTGTTTGTGAAGAGGTATACAAGACTTACAATTGTCCTAGTATGGTAAACATATTAATGTGTTCATCCTGACATTGTTCAATAATATTCAGTATTCAGTATGTGGAAGTGACACACTATGAACCACAAACACTGTTGTTCTTCCTTCTGAAGGAAATCCTGCATAATTAAAACAAAGCTATGACACAGGCCAATTGCACAAAACTAAGGCTAGTTCGTAACTTGTATTGTTTTGTATTTACCTTCCCCTCAAATTTATATACACTTTCAAAGGCCATTCAAGCCTCTAGAACACCAGATAACAGAATCCGTCTTTGCTTTGGTCAGCTAGCATTAGCTTTTAGGCTTTTTAGGCTCACTTCCTAATGGGAGTATAAGGAAGTGAGTCTAAAAAGCCTAAAAGCTAAGATGCATTCTGTTATCTGGTGTTCTAGAGGCTTTGGACAAGCTGAAAAGCTAATGCAAGTCAAGTGGCTACAATCTCTCTAGTTAGTCTCTAGTCTCTAGTTAGATAACCAGCCTATAAGAAAGAGCTTATCCTTGTGTGCTTATGGTCATTGTCTTGCAGCATGACACATACTCTTGAGAGTCAGCTCACAGGCAGATGTCCTGAAATTTTGTTAGAAATAATTGTTCCATCCATGATGGCAAGACATCCTGGCCTAGATCAGCAAATCTATCCATAACCATGATACTACCACCCCCATGTTTCAGTGTTTCCTTTCTCCAAACAGAATGCTTATAATTTCAGCCAAAAATTAATAAATACTTTATTTTGGTCTTTTCCATTCACAAAATATTGTTCATACCGCATTCTGGCGTGCCAGTGTAATCTTTAGCAAACTGGAGTTTACATTCCCACTCGTCAAAGCCGTTAAAGGTTAAACACAGTGGCTACTTCACTAAAATAAGGAAACAAGCCTAAAATGTCTAAAACCAAAGACTGATTGTTATCCATGCTGGAGGCCTTGGACAAGTTGAAATCTAATGCAAAGGCGACCAACAACAATCTCTCCTCTCTAGATTACCAGCCAATAAAAGAAAAGCTTATCCATTTTTTCCAGGTAAAAAAAGCCTACCATAAAAAAGGGACAATGGTGTGTGTCCTTCTAGGGGTTGTAAATAGGCTTGTTAAATAGGCTGAGCATTTGTCATAATCAAAATCACAATTATTTATTTAATTTTTATACATAAAAGGAAAAACAGTGTTTAAAAAAGGCAATCTCTGCCATCTTTAATGAATTCATTACTTTGACTTTGCCAGGTGTGACAGGAATGACCGAGGCAGTTCGGGAAATCTCCTTGGACAATAAAGTAAGACTAATATAAAAATATGTAATATAAGTCTGTAATTTGAATATGTTTACATAAATTGAGATCATATGTTGATTTAATGGTTGACGGCATTTGCTTGTTATTGGATATCATGATATGATGATCTGTGTATCTTCTCTTCTTTTGAAGGACAATATAAACATGAATGTGCATGTGAGAAGTGGAAATGGTGAAGATGATGATGATGATGAAGGTGAAGCAGCAGATATGGAAGGTACCTACACTGGCCATTATTTTGTGAAGTAAAAAAAACATGGGTAGTCAACAATCCAGGACACAAGGGGGGGGGGGGTCTACTTGCATCTCTTCAACTTGTCACACAGGAAATCAGGCCAAATGGTATTAAATGCACTGGAGAAATCATAAAACATGGTCCTCACAGTGCAGGCGGGCTTGTCCAGGTGAGCATAGACTCAGTTGACCAGGTAGATGATGGCTCTTCAACTCCCAGGCGGGGCTGATGAGCGAACTGGAGAGGGTCCAGAAATGGCTGGACTATGGGTTGGAGTTGATCCAGGATGGTCCTCATTACATGGGTCGTCAGTGCCACTGGCCTTGATGTCACTGGGTTGCAGTGTCTTCGGTACATGAACAATGCAGGACGTCTTCCATATCACAGGTACCCTCTGCAGATTCAGGCTCATGCTGAGGACATGGTGAAGTACCCCACAAAGCTGGATGGTACAGGCTTTAAACACCTTGGGGGTGACCCCATCAGGGCCTATTTGGGTAGAATTTAACAATCTTGGTTGGGACATTGGAGTCCAGAAATTGATGTAGTATATTATGCATTCTTTGTGCCCATCAACGTCCTCTCCGTGCGGAACACAGAGCACTGACCAGTCTGCAGCTGTATGTGTCCTTAACATTAGCATACAGCGGGTCCAGTGTTCTTAGCTTTCTGGTAGTTGATGGTGCCTTGGCCATAGTGAAATGATCACCTGATATGGCGATGAAGGTGCTATGGTTGAATGAATGACATCAGACGTTGATGTCTGGTTGGCAGAGGGGGAGATCTACAGAGCCTCAAAAATAACGTGAGTATTCATGAGATGCATAATATGGTTTAAGTCCAACAGCTAACAGTTCAGTGCCTGAGTAACAGACATGTTCTTTGATGGTAACGTGAGCAAAGAGAGTGAAAGAAGCACTTTCACAGGGAAGAAAATTAACTATTAGAAAGATAAATTAAGGTTAAAAAGAAAAGCAAAAAAACACACTTGGAGCACTGTAACTGGCTACATCAACGGTTCCACACTTGCGCACTAAATATTCCATGGTACATTGTAATACGGATCTAGCACCTTCGTTAAAATGCCTCATTTCTCATTTTGTAGAACCTAATTTACATGGATTTTCCTTGTCTTTAAGGCAGGATTGTACAAATCATTTTATGGCATATTATACTACCACAACAGTCTACTTGTCTTGGCTCCTCAACAATTCCATGTATAAAGTTGTCCGTAAGGGGGTGCTAAAAGCACAAGATTCTGCAATGGAGTAAGAATGAATTACACTCCCCATTTATAGGGAGCCATCTGCTGGAGCAAAGACAATTCTTGCATAATGTTGCTTTATTGTTTGCTAATTGGATATAAACCTAGATTTTGTATTTCAGAATATGAAGAAAGTGGGCTTTTGGAAACAGATGAGGTACTTTTGACATCTAGATTTATGCATGCATTCTTTAATTCCTTATAAAATTCTGTTTCAGCATTGATTTGTTCATTCATCTTATTTTTGTTTCTTGTTACATTTTATGTCTATAGGCCACACTTGATATGAGTAAAATTGCAGAATCAACTAAATGCAAGGCTGAGGCATGTGGAGAAGATGCCATTCTACAGACGAGAACCTACGACCTGTACATCACTTATGATAAATACTATCAAACTCCTAGGCTGTGGCTCTTTGGATATGATGAGGTTCATAATTAGTCAAATAAGAAACATATTACAATAGTAGTAATAATACAATAGTATCAGTAGTTATTCGTGGTTCATTTCATTAATCAGATGTTTTGTTCCTATATGCTGTCCCAAAGGAAAGACACCCTCTCACTGTGGATCAAATGTATGAAGACATCAGCCAGGATCACGTGAAAAAGACTGTTACCATTGAAAACCACCCACACTTACCTCCTCCTGCCATGTGCTCTGTGCATCCGTGCAGGTACTGAAATGATCAAAAAGATCTAGATATCTAAATGTTTAGGTCCTGAGTCAGACTCCGTTCTAGCAGTTCTGGTATCAACAGATCACGTTGCACTGGACATGTAACACAAAATAAACAATGATAGCTGCTCTTGTCCTGATTTAAATAAGGATGGTGCATGGCTTTTTTTGCTTGCATTACAGTCTTTTAATTTTCCAAGCACTTTGCTACGATTGTTTGCTGCTTCTGTCATTATCAGAGAAAGACTTTTATCATCACAACACTGAATAAATTCAGCAAACGCTTCATTGTGACCTGGGATTCAAACCTGCAATCCTTGGGTCATAGTGCTAGTGCATTATGTATGATGAACACTCATTTTGTTCCATTAAACAGATCAGGTCAGAGAACTGGCTGAATGCTCAATGACATTCATGTCCATGATGAGCGTATGTAAGCTTCTTACTCCAACCTTCCTGATTTACCTGATACATGAAGGTCCCGTGATTTGTTAGGATTGTTGGAGACAACTTTATACATCTTGCTTGAATTTGTTTAGTTGGCCTGACCTGGCTATGTTGGTAGTTGTCTTACTTGTAAATTATTTTCCAGGCAACATTTTTCTGTCTGTGTTGTTTGTTTGTTTTTTGTTTTTTTTTAAATAGGTTTTTAATGGGGTGTTCTAATTTTATCACATGGTTGTATACTGATTCTGAGGCATGTTGTTTAATGTCATCAGCAGTAGCAGTCAGTATAAAACACTGTACTGTATTTGAGTGAATGATGTCACTTACATTCTTCACCCCCAGACATGCTGAAGTCATGAAGAAGATCATTGAGACTGTCGCTGAAGGTGGAGGAGAGCTTGGGGTTCATATGTATCCTTTCTAAGCACAGAAAAGGCACAAATATCATGATGTACCAAGTTAACTGTGTAAGTGTTGTCAGATCTTATCACTTGTTTAATTAAATCTACAGTATAATCTACTTTGGTTCCACTACACACTTACAAATTTGGGGTTTTCAAGGGTTTGTCAGTAAAGATAATTATTCTTTATAGAACCACGAACAGCCTTTGCTTGAATAAAGGGTTCTTCAGATTGATGGAGAGTGGATCATTTTTGGTGTTATATAGGGTTCTGTATAGAACCTTTTTTGAAAGGCTTCCATATAGCACCAAAAAGTGTTGTACTTCTATTGCTGCTATATGGAACACTTTAAAGACTTAAAGGCTCTGTATAGAACCATCTACAACATTCTCCATCAGTCTTAAGAACCCTTTCATGACACAAAGAACCCCCTACACTGAGTGTTCATGGTTCTTCATTGAAACATTTTCTTTATGGAAGAACCCTTGAAGAACCCTACTTTATAAGCATGTAGGTAGAATCTTAATGGTAGAATGTTATTTATCAGTCATTCATTTTGTTTATTGTCCTTAAGTATCACTCCTTAGGTATCTGCTGATTTTCTTGAAATTTGTGCAAGCTGTCATTCCAACAATAGAATATGATTACACAAGGCACTTCACTATGTAATGTTCAAGCTGCCCAGGAATACAGCTATCTTTTCAAGTTTTTGTGAATGAAAGCTGTTTGCTGTCTGCAGACCCTATGGTAGTTAAACATTTAACAAGTCCTCGGAAATACATTATGAATGTTACATACTGAATAAAATGGCAAACTTCGCATGAGGAAAGGATTTGTTGAATGACTGATAGCTACACTGTTCTCCAGCTTCAACATGGCAGACTTTCTCATTTTCTATATATGGCTCCCACCATACTGCTCTCTTAATGTTTAAACTGTTTTATATTCATTTACTTTAAATGGTACTATTAAATGATACATTATGAAATACATACCGTATTTTCCGGACTATAAGCCGCACCGGAATATAAGCCGCACCTGCAAAGTTTTAAAAAAATAAACCTGGAAAATAACATATATAAGAAGAAAAAGCTGCACCTCATTATAAGCCGCATGGTTTAAAGCGTGGGAAAAAAGTAGTGGCTTATAGTCCGGAAAATACGGTACATTTAATTGGTCTAACCAGCATTCCTTCTGTACTTTGTAGCTTCTCACAGTGTACAATAAACGATATGGTGTTGGATCTGGTGAATTTGTTGAATCTTGTAAAAGAGTATAATTTATGCCAGGTTGTCTTAATGCTTTTGCTCTTTGAATGTTTTGAGTTGTCTGGGATTTGGGTCATTGTGCTGTCGAGTTTGTACTTTTGGTTAAAGTGTCTTTCCTTTAATTTTTGTTTAATATCCTGTACCACATAGATTATAGCAAAATGACCTTAATGTATGTATGGAATCGGACATCTAATATTCATATTCCATAAATTTACAATAAATAAATACATTTACTGCTTATGTAGCAGTGTCACTGAACTGA
This sequence comes from Acestrorhynchus altus, assembly GCA_034509495.1. Classification (NCBI taxonomy): domain Eukaryota; kingdom Metazoa; phylum Chordata; class Actinopteri; order Characiformes; family Acestrorhynchidae; genus Acestrorhynchus; species Acestrorhynchus altus. Next base: position 7,563,070 of record CM067504.1, on the reverse strand, counting down.
CATTACAGCAGCAGCAACTTTTCACATTTTCAAACAATGTAACATGTTTTGCCAGACATTTGCTTTGTCTTTAAGTGCAGGTTATGGTTGTTCTTTAAGAATATTCAGTATACAATGCAGCCAGAAAGTATTGCACACTTTATGTTACAGCTTTATACCAAAATGGATACATTTCATTTTGTCCCTCTAAATTCTACACACAATATCCCACAATTACAAAGTGAGAACATTTTGTTTTAAATCTTTTCAAATGTATTAAAAATACACTTTACGTACATAAGTATTCACAGCCTTTGCTCAATACTTTGTTGATGGAGATTTGGCAGCAATTACAGCCTTTTTTTTTTTTTTTGAGTATGCTGCTTGGCACACCCGTTTTTGGGAAGTTTCTCATATTTTTTGCAGAACCTCTCAGGTTCCATCAATTGAATGGGGAGTGTTGGTGCACAGCCATTTTTAGGTGTCGGCAGAGATGTTCAAAAGTCTGGGCTCTGGCTAGGTCACTGAAGGACACTCTTGCCACTTTTGTTATTTTGGCTGTGTTCTTATGGTCTTTGTCCTGTTGGAAGATAAACCTTCATCCCAGTCTGAGGTCCAGAACGCTCTGGAGCAGGTTATCGTCAAGGATGTCTGTGTATCACTGCAGTCATCTTTCCATCGACCCTGACTAGTCTCCCAGTTCCTGCTGCAGAAAAACATTCCCACAGCATGATGCTGCCACCACCATGCTTCACTGTAGGAATGATATTGGCGACGTGATGAGCAGTGCATGGACTCTTCCAGATATGATGCTTGGCAATCAGTCAATTGCCAAAGTTCAATCTTTTTATTACTCATGGTCCTTTAGACCCCAGACAGGTTGTTGTGCCTTTTACTGAGAAGTTGCTTTTGTCTGGCCACTCCACCGTACAGGCCAAAGTGGAGGAGTGGTGCAGAAATGGTTTGCATCCTGGAAGGTTCTCTCTCCACAGAGCAACACTGGAGCTGTGGCAGAGTAGCCTTTAGGTTCTTCATCACCTCCCTGACTAAGACCCTCCTACAACAATCACTTGGTTTGACTGGACGGCCAGCTCTAGGAAGAGTTCCAAACGTCTTCCATTTATGGATGATTGAGGCCAATGTGCTCTTTGAGACCTTCAATGCAACAGACATTTTTCTGTACCCTTCCTCAGATGTGTCTCAATACAATCCTGTCAAAAAGATCTACAGACAATTCCTTAGACTCATGGCTTGATTTGTGCTCTGACATGCACTGTCTACTGTGGGACCTATATGTTATAGGCTATAATGTGCAAAAAGTGAAGCACTGTGAATACTTTCCGGATGCTCTGTATGTCCGAATGAGGACACCCGTTCCAATGAATGCATGCAGTGATTTTTTTGTGTTTGCTGATGCATATTTGTGTACCTCAAAAACAATATCCTGATCATGTTTTTTGTTCTGTCATGTGTTACCTGTAAAGGGAAACATGTAAAACGTTTTTGTTTGACTTTTGATCAGTATGACTCATCAAATTGTTAAAATGTCATAAGATTTAAAAGACATTTTGGCACTGTAAGCAGGTACCAAGTGTTTTGAATGAAGGATTTTTTTCATATCACATGCTCTTTAAAACTTAGTACCTTAAATAAGTTAATAAACTAACTAGAAAAACAGTGTCAGTGAGCAAATTACAGTTATTGCTGATCATTTATTATCCAGTCACCAACATTTCTATGAACCAATGCTACAGGAAGATGAGCTTTTCCTTGATGTGACAGTTCTGGTTATTTGAGAAGCATTCAAACTGTTATCTCGTTTTTTCCCCACTCCTAACTAAAAATGGCAGAAACTCCTTTCTGGCCCATGCAAAAGCAAGTTAAAAGAATTTAGACTATGTGGTGGCCCTGGAGGTTGAGTCACCAGATTCTTGTCGCCCTAATTGTGGGCCATCAGCAGCCGCTCAGAACGGTTTCTATAAATTCAGCCCTCACTGGCTCAGCAGGAGGCATATGGACATTGATCAGAGTGAGAAAACAGCAGACCTGGTTAGGGCTCATAGAAAGGTGTTCTCTTCGTGATTGTCTGAGTGTTACCATGTGTGAATAAATACACATTATGTGGCACTGAGCCATGAGTTTGGCCAGTTTGCGGCTGAGATTGCAACCAGAATTCACTATAATAAAAGACAATAAATATGGTGAGTGGGAAACTGAGTTTAATGTGTTGGACTGTGTAAGAAGCTGCAGGCTGTGCAGTGAGTGAGTGGAGTTTAATATATTGGTATATTCACACCTCAGTTCATGATGTTCTTACTTTATTTTCTGAGCTGTTGTGTAAAAGCAATAGAACACTTGAGCTTGTAATCAGATCATAAAGGTCTCACAATAAATGAGAAAATGACGGCAGCCCGTATCTGCATTTTGGTCTAGTCTTTTAGGAGTTTTTGCATCAACAGAAAGGTGTGATATTCAACAGGCAGTTGGGGCTTTGTTAAAATAATTTAGTATTGCCTATAGTTCTCTTTATCACAGCACTGTCAAATCAATGCTTACAGTTCACAATCTGGGACATGATTATTTTGTAAATGTATTGTATGTTTATGACATTAAAATTGGCATTTGGGTACACTCTCATAAACTCTGTATTAATGTATTATTTAAAAAAAGTTCTACGAAGTTCTGTCAAAATAAAAGTCCCCCTCCTTAAAAATGAATACAATTATTTTTGACTGTGAATTGAAAATGATCACCTGGAGGAAACTATAGTGTTTAAAACAATTTCAAAGGCTGGTAGAGACTGATTAATATTATGGAGAAAAAATATACATATAAAATTAGTGTCAGTGGTCACGTGATCTGCGTACGAAGCATCCACTCGAAGTGATGACGCTTCAGGCGCAATGATGTCGTCACTAGTTGAAGCTCACAAATGCTACGTTTGTACATTTGCAGCTGTTTGTAACGTCAGCTCTTCTTTACAGCGCAGAGACTCATTTTGAGTAAGTTGGCGTTGCACCACGCCTCCGTCTGTCTAAAGTTATCTCCGGAGCCTCTCTGTATAACTCCTCTAAGCGGTTTTGCAGCTCTGAAGTTAGCTCGCTGGCTAGGCTAAACTGCGAAGTGGGGACTTTTATTTTACCCGATCTCTAATCTATGTCTCTCCTTCGTGTAAAACTAGAGTTAAAAGCACGTCAATCCACATGATTATCAGATCATGCAAAGGAAAGGAATGCGGATATGATTTCATTGAAACGTTAAGACGCGATTTAAGGCCGTTTACACACAAATTCCAGAATTTATCCGGAGAATAAGGGAACATTTATATGAGAGTATGTTCCTTTAAATTTACATTTACATCAAATGTGTAAAACACATAACATTAAGCTACCCTCTGGTGACGTCAGCAAAACATACACAGGTTTCAATGTCATTTGTCTTTTTTAACAAAAAGTCCTATTTTGTTTCCATGTCATGCAGACAATTTATTTTTATGTATGCGTGACATCATCAATGAGACACTGTTGAATTGAGTGGTTAAAAGCAGAGTATTTATACAGTCTCTTGCTTGTTATAAAATCCAATACTCAGGAATTATCACTGTTGTCCTACAGTGGTATTGAGAGCACTAATTAATTATTCATATAATATTGCTTTCCTCCAGTTTCTGAGTCAAATGTTTTTTCCATCTTGGGCACCAAATGACAGATTTTCTCAAATAATTTTTATTTTATTTTCATTTTTATTGAGAAGTAGAACCACCTCTATAAATACAAAACAGTATTTTAAAGCACATTTACTCTGTTTTTCATGGAAAGAAAATTAAACAGTCAGGGCCTCAGTGTGGCGTAATCAAAAGAGTTTTTTTTTTGGACAAGTTCTCAGATCTTGATTAACAAACCATGCCAGTTTAAACAGATTTTAACCCTCCTGTTGTCCTCATTTTCTGTGGTCCTACAGTGGTATGGAGAGCATAAATCATTCTGAAGACCTCGAAGCAGCTGTTTTGGCACTTCCATGGGTACCAGTGACTATAGGGGATTGTAAACTGCTGGCCAAAGCATATTTTGGCGATACTGAATATCGAGTGCTTTTGAGTGACTTGTCCAACATGTGGGAGGAAGAGATGAGCAAAGACTGCATCCAGAGTCGAGCACAGGTAAGAACATTAATGTTCTCATCAACATAGTTTTTCTTTGACTGTAGGCAGGTGAAACAAATCCCATCACATGTACTTTAAGACAGCATTTACAAATATATAAGATATATATAAGATATATGTAAGACATTTTATTTGTGTCTCTCTCTCAGGATCTAAATAAACGTTTAAAGGCTCCAGTAAGGGCTTTCTTCACTCACTTGTGCTCTGTGGCCAGGTGTTGTTTTTCTGGACAGTCACATGCCCAAAGCACGACAGCAAACCTCTCTCTCGAGCATCAAGGCAGACATCTAACTGTCAAACTCAAGAGTGAGCTTGCAGGAGTCCCATTCTACTGGGAATTCCGCTGCACCCCCTCACCTGTTGCAGTGGTATGCTCTGCATTGTGCATTTATTTACATAACTGCTGAGTATTAAGTAGTTTAGGACTGTTTGTGAGATGATGTTAAAGCTATCAGAACTTATAAAGTATGTTTTGAAATGCATAATTGTGTATATTGTCATACAGTTGTTTTGTGCAAAAGGTATCCAGACAGATGACGTGCCCCCTGTTAGCTGTGACTCGTGTACTGCAGAGGCAGGTTAGGGAACTGTCTGCTCTGCTGGTTAGGAAAGATGCTGAGATACAAGACTATAAAGAGAATGGAGCTGTACTCAGTAGAGGTAAGGCTTTTTGTCTACATTAAATTGTGGGTTTTCCTCTTCTGGTACACCTGCTTCAACTCTTCAAAACTGATTTCCATGTCAGAGTTGAATAATCCCCAAACTTTTCTGGGTAAAAGGCTTACAATTGGGGGTCACTCTTCAATATTAATAGACCTGAGTATATACTCTTTCACATGTACAGTGTAACTGAATCTTTACATTATTGTTGTTTGAACTTCAATCAACATTATTCAGTCAAATAAAGACATATCTCAACACAAAATGTTATTAATGGAAGATAATTTGCCTTTAATTACAATGTAAAGTATATCGGCTTGGTGAATTTCAATATTCTTTCATCCCTATAAACAGAACACAGTTTTATGACTAAAGTTATTTGCACCACAATATGTCATTCTTAGCACTGCAGGCACACTGACATGGTGGTAGTGTGTGGCACTACTGTGTCTGATCTACTCATACCAGTAACCACTCATACCACTAACACACCACCACCCTGTCAGTGTCACTGCAGTGCTGAGTATGACCCACCACCCACATAATGTCTGCTCTGTGGTGGTCCTGTGGTATATATACCAAACTGTTGAGTATTACGCATCTTTTATATCTACTTATCTTACTGGGTTTTGTATTTGGAAGTAACAACACTAATTGTCCTGGGTCAAATTAAAAGAGTGCTTGTTTAACCATCCAAATGTACAATATTTTCACCATAAACATTGTCTAATTGTTTCAACACCCAGTGTGAAACACTGAAACACAGTGTGATCAAAACACTGTGTCTGAAATCTCTCAGTATAAACTGTATAGATTTATCCTTTGTAGTCTCTAATTAATGTTCTATAGAGCCAGAACAAACTAATACCATAAAGTAAATTCAAGCCATTTACTGCTGTATGTGTATCTGTAAATGCAGGCAGACTTCAGACTGAACCATATGAGGAGGACACATATCGAGAGAACTTTATCACCCAGGTGAGAGGCATTTCTTCATACTCAAGCAAATCTAAAAATATAAACATGAATAAACAATCATTCCTAACATCATGACCACCTCCTTGTTTCTACACTCACTGTCCATACAGGAACACTTTGTAGGTTTATAATTACAGACTGTAATCCATCTCTGCAGACTTGCATCTCTGTTTCTCTTCATACTTTTTAAACTTCCTTTCACCCTGATCTTCAACCACCACAGTGCAGGTATTATGTGGGTGGTAGGTCATTTTCAGCACTGCAGTGACACTGACAGGGTGGTGTGTTAGTGTTTTTTGTGTTGGTATGGGTGGATCAGACACAGAAGTGTTGCTGGAGCATTTAAACCCCTCAGTGTCATTGCTGGACTGAGAATAGTCCATCAACAAGACATATCCAGCCAGCAGCATCCTGTCAGCAGTATCCTGTGACTTCGGACGAATGACTAGTGGTTGACCAACACAAACTGTGTAGCAATGGATGACTTGACATCTACAATGTGGAGCAACTAGGTTTAAGTGTTTGAATGGACAGTGAATGGACACAGTGTTTAAACACACCAGCACCACTGCTGTGTCTGATCCACTCATATCCGTGCAACACACACTAACACCACCACGTCAGTGTCACTGCAATGCTAAGAACAACATAACATCTGCTCAGTGGTGGTCCTGTTGAGTCCTGACCATTGAAGATTAGGGTGAAAGGAGGCTAAAAAGTATGCAGAGAAAAAGATGGACTACATCTGGCTCCTGTATTGTCAGTGGAGCTGTTAAAATGCACGATAAGAGGAGGTGGTCAGTTTTATGGCTGATTATGTGCCAAACCAAACTCTTATGATTAGCAGATGCAACAATTTATTGAGATCTGGCATGCTTGCTGATGCCAGATATGCATTTTCATGCACAACATTGTCTATAGCTTACTTACAATGGTGTTAAAAGAAACAAATAAGGTATAATTTGACCACGTGTCAACCAACAGAAATAGACTGAGAGATGTCATCAGATAATGGCCATACTGGTTCTTGTTGCAAGGAAGGCTGGGATAAATGAGATAAACACTGATTTGTGTTGAGCAGACAAGCATCTCAGAATTCACAACACATCTCAAATACTATCCCAGATAGGTAACAATAGCAGAATACCAAGAATAGAAAACTGAGGCTGCAGTAGGCACAGGCTCACCAACACTAGATTAAGGACTGGTTAAGGACTGGAAACACGTGGCCTGGTCTGATGTGTCCCACTTTCTGCTGAGGCACACCGATGGCTGGATGAGTACTGGGCACCAACAGCATGCATCCACGGACCCAACCTGCCAACAGTCCAGGCTGGTCCATGGTATAATGAAACAGAGAGAAACATTTGTTTGTAAATACCAGTCAGTAATAGTGAATCTCACAACCTGATTGACTGCTGTTATTGACTATGTGCACATATCTGAGTTTATTGTTCTTCCCTGAGTTCTCTTGATATTTTGTTGGAATAAACTTCAGACATATGTGATGAGAAATTGTGAAGGTATACTGGATGTGTCAAATGAGCACCAGAGGTGGCCAGTTGATTGGCTTGAGATGCCATGCCAAGACAGGAAGTGGATATATCTTATTGTTTGTTGGTTTGATCAGTCTCTTATGCAAGTTTACTAATCTGCATATGAGTGATTACACAAATCTGCATATGAGTTTGTCTGCACATTTGGTGTCCTAACTTTTTCAGATTTTTTTTTCAATATTTTGGAGCAGTCTCTCTGTTGTTTTTCTGCCTAAATGGCCTTCTTTGCTTTCACATATTCACTGTGTCTTTTTAACTAGTGAGCACATTGACATCATTAGAGTAATTCTGTTGGAACACATTAGTATTTATATAAAGAGGAGAGAGAGAGAGAGAGAGAGAGAGAGAGAGTGCTTAGCTGAGGTCAGCTTCTCATATTTTGCACTCATTATTATTAGATACTTGGTGTAACGCTGTTGCCATCCATAATTTGCATGACATGTCACTCTCACCTATAGCAGACTTAAACCTGAGGGACATTGCAGAGGTGGAACTACTAACAATACAAATTCTGTTTTGGCAGTTTGGAAAGATATGTTCATTTACATCCAAGAGTGCATCATGTCTGTGCAATGATAAACGGTTTGTATTCTAATTCAGTTCTGAAATAAACCTTTTGAATAAAGGTTCTCATAGAAATGCCAACCAAACATTGCACATACCTGGAAAAATAGAGGTTGTTCATGAGTAAATATTTGTGTGTGTGTGTGTGTGTGTGTGTGTGTGTGTGTGTGTGTGTGTGTGTGTGTGTGTGTGTCTGTGTGTGTGTGTGTGTGTGTGTGTGTGTGTGTGTGTGTGTTGAATTCCATCAGTTTATTTCATCTGAATGCTAAAAAAAATGCTCCCACCTGCAGTCATTTTCAAGAATAGCTGTATTTGATTAAGGTGTGGAGATCCAAGGTTAGTACTCTCAACCTCATGTGGGTGAGTGGTCCTGTGCCTCAGTGTCTGTCAGTTTGTTTCAGTCATGACGTATTGTCTGTGTAGTGCTTGGTGTGTGTCTTTATGATTTTAGTGATGCATGTGATTTGCTTGTGGGGCTAAAGGAAAAAAACACAAAAACAAATGAAACTGGATGACTTGGTTAAGTTGATGGAGTGGAATTAAAGCTATGAGCCACTTCTCATGAAGAACACACTTTCTGGCCAAACTATGACACACAACGTTAGTAAAGAGTGCATTGTGCACAATGATATATATATATATATATATATATATATATATATATCATTGATATATCATGAGTGTTGTCCTGCCTGTTACACAGTGCAGGTAACAGCATGCCAAACTCTGAGTGACAATGATAGATACCATTCTTATTATAACAAGTCAGTGGAGCAACAGAATGATGTTATATTATGGGGGAAATTGTGTGTGGATGTGTGTGTGTGTGTGTGATCCCTACGATGGATTAGCGCCCTGTCTAGGGTTGTTTCCCGCCCTTGCGCTCAGAGTTGCTGGCTGGGCACCGGCTCACCCGTGACCCTATTCAGGAATAAGCGGTTCAGAAAATGGATGGATGGATGATTTGCAGTAATTAGCAAAAATAACTTTTAAGAACATTTATTTGACTGCTTTCTCTTTCAACACTGACATGCGGCATGTTAAGCTTTGGCAGAGACAGCTGTGACAGAGACAGCAAGTCATATAACAGAGACTTGAGGAATTTCAACCTTCTATGATAGAGGTGTGACTTAATTGGAAAAAACACAAAAATGGTTTTACAATAGATTCCTTTTTTAGACCCTGCACTGGTGTGTTTGCTTCATGCTCTAGGTTTTCAGATACTGTCTCTGGAAAACTAGGTTTAAGTGTAAAATGTAGGATGATGTTTATGGATATTAGTTTGACTCCTGTCTCATACGGGCATGTGAAAAAACATGCTTAACATATTTAAAAATGTTTAACATGTTTAAAAGTATGGTCATTTGTTATTACTTAAAATAGATCAAATTAAAAACAGGTGCAGTACATCAGACTGTGAAGGAGATTATTTCAATCTCATTAATTTGTTTTGCTGAGCTCTCTAAGGCCTCCAGAACGAAGGTTGTAGATACTTATGAATCTGACATGGGTTTGAAAAAATTTACAAGTGGAAAACATTTAAAACATTGGCCAGCATGGCAAGATCAGGCCACCCTATCAAGTTCAGCCCAACAGCAGACTGTAAGATGCATAAAGACCCAACAATCCAAAAATCTCATCAAGTGACCAACAGGTAGCTCTTGCCACAGGTGACGTCAAAGTGCAGCCTCTACCATCAGAAAGAGACCAAACAAGTTTGACTTCCATAGGAACTGTGCAAGGAGGAAACTCTCCTCCTTACTGTCAAAAAAAATACATCAGGACAAGACTAAAGTTTGTCAGCGACTACTTAGACAAAGATCAGGACATAGCTGAACTTTTTGGGCACAGAAGACAAACACGCAGACCAAACACAGCATTTCAGCAGAAGAACCTCAACTGTGAAGCATGAAGGTCGTAATCACAGGCTGGGGTTGAGGAGATGACCACCTCAAATGTTTACATATGGGTGAAACCATAACGTGGTTCCCGAACAATTTTTCTTCACCTGCGACTTGTATACATCTGTTTTACTGCTGTGAGGGACTGTAAGTCTGTAAGTTTTTCACTCACCCTTACACCTGTGTAATGTGACATGACAATAAACTTGATTTGATTAGATTTGAGTTCACTTTTTCATACAGTTTGTAGGTAATTTCATTGCAAGTGGCTTCTCTAGTGGAGATTGTTTGGGGTCTGGCTTTTTATTTTTAAGTGTGGTGTTGTATTAAATGGCTTCTCAAATTTGTGATGATTCTACAGTATTTCACCTCCATGGTGCCCAGCTTACATAGATCTTTACTTTTGTCTAGCTCTTCTTTACCGTCATGGTCTCTGAATCCAAAATGTAACCAGACATCTACTTTCAGGTTCTCGGCACCTTCACTTGGTCTCCAACCATACTTGACTGATCTTTTCAGGGTTTGTTCCAACATGCTTAGTCAAACCTGCCTCTATTTTCTTATTTTTCCCATTGTTTTTTCACTGAAACCCATGTTAACAAAACAACTATTGTTTCTTAAAGTGACTTGTTTCAGTGTGAGGCTGTGACACTTTCAAGTCCACAGTATTGTCTTTAGCTTTGCACATTCTGCAGCAGTCTTCTGGGAGGGCAAGCTAGCCACAGACAAATAATGCACAACAACCAAATTAATCACACAATTTTCTGTGATTGCAATTAATTACATTTTCCTTCTTCTTAATAATGGATATTTAAATATAAAATAACAAATCAGTGTAAAATCAACAAAATGTAATTACATACTGTATATTAGGTGTCAATTATCAACATTTTAGTCATGTTATTAATGGTTTTCTATGCTTAATTAATCACAAATTAAAATGCAAATACTTGTAATGACACAGAAGCTTTAATGGAGAAAATTAGCTCCACTGCTGCTCAACAAGGGGAAGAGGGACCGGTATGGGAGTGAGTTAGTTATGCAATTTAATACATATTTCTGCATAAATGTAATCTACCTTCTGAACCATCCTTGCCCCCACTAGTGATGCTGTGTTTCCATCACTATAGAAGACCACTAATGCATCGATTGGCTCTGAATTATAGGAGCAAGTTGGCAAAAAAATGGTAAAATGTGTTTCAAAGTTTCCAGATTAACCACATGCATTAACACTGACAATTCTAGTTATTAATAAAGAAGTGTGTAAGTGGCAGCCAGTTGTGGAGTTTACAAACATTAATACTAAGATGACTGTGAAAATCTGTATTTACTAACTAGTTTTCCTATCGCGTCATTGAGCTAATCTTCAGACAGTATGCAGAGAAAATGAAGGGATGAAGGAAAGACAGAACAAGTATCCTGGATTACTGTAGGTTACTTCCTGCACATTGCTTGCTCTGTGCCCAAAGAGGAACTGAAAGCAGGCAGAACATACATTTATTTTTACAGTATTTATAGTAACATGAGTAAGTAAATGAATGAATGAATGAACGAATGAATTAAGGCTACATGTATTTTAGGAGACCTTCATTTGGATAGCAGAATGTGACCACCGATTTTACCAAGTCAATATTTGGAGAGCAAATTTAAAGAGCTTTTCCTTTCTGTTGTGAAAGAGAGTGTGTTTGAGACTTGGGACTGTGTGTGCATCTGAACGTCTGTGGGTTTGTCAGTATACCAGTGCAAATGTAGTGCTTTTTTTGTTTAATAAAAACATTTATTATTACTAGTCCATGTTGTGCATGTCTATGTACACTCACCAGTCTCGTTGGACAGATACACAGTGTCTCTAATCAATCAGTGACTTTCACAACAGCAACAGACAACTGCTTAGTTAATTTAAAGTGTTTCATTCCAAAAGATCAGAGACTACTGTTTTTTTTTTTTTTTGAATAAGCTGAAATCTATTTAGGTTTTCATATTCATATTTGTTTTTTAGACTCTTCCTCAGATGGGTGCGCTTCAGGACTGCCTGGAATTTGACTCTGAGTTGCAAGAGCTGTATGTGGCTGTGAACCCTGTAAGAAGAAAGCAGAAGCGTAAACGCTCTGGTTCTGCTTTTGCTGACTTCAGCTTCGTTCCTGAACACTCTGCATCTGACCAGGAGCAGGACAGTGTGCCTGCAGGTTATTTCACTCACCTAACATTTACCTATTTCATTCTTTGCCAGAAATCCATTTATGTTGCTTTACTATTTCTATTCATTATGTTGATTTGTAGGTCTAAGCCGTGTCTCTGATGGAGCTAATCAAACAAATGTACATCAGTCATTAGAAGAAAAACAGGAATCTGACATTGAACAGGTTTGATGTTTTTGCCTCTACGTACATTTTTGGAGTGTATGCCCTTCAGTCCTAGTAGCCCTATTGTTTCTATTGGAAATAATATTTGAAGACCAAAACTGTCACTGCTGTGATTTTGTGTAAATAGACTGTGCCACTCGTACCTGCTGCTGTACCGGTAGACCGCTTGACTGTTCGACCCAAGAAAAAGAAGGCGGTGGGACTCTTCCGATGATGCTGCCCCACAACAGTCTCCCCCACTGAACTTTCATTGAAACTCTAATTAAGAAATCTACTGGAACTCTACTAGAAGTCTATTTCTGACTATTTTATCTTGTATTTGACTGTCCATATCACTAGTAAATAAAGTTTATGCTCTTTGATTCAAATTAACAAACCATTATACACTGCTCAAACAAATAAAGGGAACACTCAGATAACACATCCTAGATCTGAATGAATGGAATATTCTCATTGAATACTTTCTGTACAAAGTTGAATGTGCTGACAACAAAATCACACAAAAATCAATGGAAATCAAATTTATTAACCAATGAAGGCCTGGATTTGGAATCACACAAAATTAAAGTGGAAAAAGACACTACAGGCTGATCCAACTTTGATGTAATGTCCTTAAAACAAGTCAAAATGAGGCTCACTATTGTGTGTGCCTGGGCATGTAGGTGGCGGATGTTCTCCTCCCAGACCTGTACTAAAGCATCCGCCAACTCCTGGAAAGTCTGTGGTGCAACGTGGTGGATGGAGCGAGACACGATGTCCCAGATGTGCTCAATCAGATTCAGGTCTGGGGAACAGGCGGGCCAATCCATAGCTTCAATGCCTTCATCTTGCAGGAACTGCTGACACTCCAGCCACATGAGGTCTAGCATTGTCCTGCATTAGGAGGAACCCACGGCTAAACGCACCAGCATATGGTCTCACAAGGGGTCTGAGGATCTCATCTCAGTACCTAATGGCAGTCAGGCTAGCTCTGGCGAGCACATGGAGGACTGTGCGGCCCTCCAAAAAATGCCACTCCACACCATTACTGACCCACTGCCAAACTGGTCATGCTGAAGCATGTTGCAGACAGCAGATCGCTCTTTACAGCGTCTCCAGACTCTGTCACGTCTGTCCCGTGCTCAGTGTGAACCTGCTTTCATCTGTGAAGAGCACAGGGTGTCAGTGGCGAATTTGCCATTCCTGGTGTTCTCTGGCAAATGCCAAGCGTCCTGCACGGTGTTGGGCTGTGAGCACTCCCATCTGTGGACATTGGGCCCTCATACCATCCTTGTGGAGTCGGTTTCTAACCATTTGTGCAGACACATGCACATTTGTGGCCTGCTGGAGGTCATTTTGCAGCGCTCTGGCAGTGGTCCTCCTGTTCCTCCTTGCACAAAGGTGGAGGTAGCGGTCCTACGGCCTCCTCCACATCTCCTGGTGTACTGGCCTGTTTCCTGGTAGCACCTCCAGCCTCTAGACACTACACTGACAGACACAGCAAACCTTCTCACCACAGCTAGCATTGATGTGCCATCCTGGATGAGCTGCACTACCTGAGCCACTTGTATGGGTTGTAGAGTCCGTCTCATGCTACCACAAGTGTGAAAGCACCACCAACATTCAAAAGTGACCAAAACATCAGCCAGAAAGCATAGGTAGTGAGAAGTGGTCTGTGGTCCCCACCTGCAGAACCACTCCTTTATTGAGTGTGTCTTGCTAATTGCCAATAATTTCAATCTATTGTCTATTCCATTTACACAACAGCATGTGAAATTGATTGTCAATCAGTGTTGCTTCCTAAGTGGACAGTTTGATTTCACAGAAGTTTGATTTACTTGCAGTTATATTGTGTTGTTTAAGTGTTCCCTTTATTTTTTTGAGCAGTGCATTTCATGGCATGGTACTGTGTGAGTAGAAGTCCAGCAGCCGCCTGTTGGTCGTTATATGAACTTCATCGCGAGGTCCTTCCCTGACTAAGTAATGCACCAAACTACAGAAACACTTTCTACACCATCCCTGCTCCTGGAGAGCTTCCTCCCTGCAGACTTTAGATTCAACCCTAATCCACCCACCCCACCCAAGAGGATTTGGATTGGCTGAATGTTAGATTTGCAGTTGAAACCTGCAGGAAGGCAGATCTCCAGGAGCTGGGTATGAATTCTCTCAACCGTCGCTTGTCTCCATCACTGGACCGCGATTAAGCGCACGTGTTCCGTGCGGTCTGCGCGCGCCCTTAACGTAGGGACGATGCTCTGACTTTGACCTGCAATAAAGCAGCATCTCCAGAACTTTAAACCACGCTGTGCACGTGCTTTACTTGCGGAGGTGGAGGTGAAGCCGCGCTTAAGGGAGGGGAGGAGAGGCGGACTGGAGCTTGAGGCAGGACGGGCAGGGTGCGGTCATCTGAACACGGAGAGCCGCGCGGCACAGGCTGGCATTCAGAGCCAAGCCGCGGAAGGGACACCCTGTAACCGCAGCGCGCTCTTCTGCGGCGCGGCAACCTTCAGCGCGTGCCAAAACCAACAGAAAGTGGCTATTTAGAGAGAGAGAGAGAGAGAGAGAGAGAGAGAGAGAGAGAGAGAGAGAGAGAGAGAGAAAGATACAGGACCCGAGGCCAGAAGCAGATGATGCTCCCCTAAAGTTGCCACCAGGTCTACTTTGGCACCGCCTGCGCCAGATGATGCTGCTCTCCGCGCGCGCTCCGCTCCTGACCGCCTGCGTCCTGCTGCTCGCCTCTGCGGGCGCGTGCTGCGGCCCGGGCAGGGGCTACGGCAAGAGGAGACCCCCCAGGAAGCTCACGCCCCTGGCTTACAAGCAGTTCAGCCCCAACGTGGCCGAGAAAAGTCTGGCAGCGAGCGGGAGGTACGAGGGCAAGATCACGCGCTCTTCAGAGCGCTTTAAAGAGCTGAGGGCCAATTACAACCCTGACATCATCTTCAAAGACGAGGAGAACTCCGGGGCAGACCGGATGATGACGCAGGTAACGCGGGAGCGCAGTCTGTCTGCGCAGTCCGTCTGCGCTGTGTCCGCAGACGCCGGTGCGCAGTTTACTGATCAGACATTGATTTCAGCAGCTTAATAAGAGCTGGTTCCAAGATCTGAATGAAAAGTGTGTGTGTGTGTGTGTGTGTGTGTGTGTGTGTGTGTGTGTGTGTGTGCGTGTGTGTGTGTGTGTGTGTGTGTGTGTGCGTGTGTGTGTGTGTGAGGGTCTGAAGCGTTTCATTAACACTGTTCTCTGTTGTAAATCAGTCTGATCTGGGAGAGTTTTAACGTTTACCGCAAACGTCTGCGCGACCTGCTCGTTCGTGTCCACCACCTTAATGCTGTCAGATGCTGCTGACCGGCACAGATGTGGTTCACAGAGGAATTTCTGCCGCAGAATAGAAGTATTTATATCAGCGCCCCACTGACCACACACTGCCCCTGAATGACCCGCCGGCAGATCACAGCCTGCCTCTGTCTTTATGTCCATTTGACTTTGTTGTATTTATGCTGTTTTCTTTCCACTGAGTGTAAAAGAGGCCACTTCACGCGGTCATTTCTGGTTTAATTCTAAACATCTTTTCGACTTTCCGTCGTTTATTTGTTTGTTTTCGGACTCTCCCGCACAGGCGCGCGTTTGTGTTTGCGCAGGTCGCGGTCAGCGCAGCCGAGCAGCACCTTAAAAGCTAAACTAACAGCTCCTGGCCTGATTTATGAAGTCCAGTCCGCTCTTTAACCGCAGTGCTGGAATTCCCCGCCAGTGTGAATGAGCATCTCTTCTCACAGCGTTACGTTCTATTCTTATCCACAAGTCCGTCCAGTGTGTCCGAAAACCACTTTGCTGTTCGACAGATTTCAGAAAGGAGCACATAAACGACAAGAATGAAAGCCAGTGAGCTCTGCATACTGGACTGGTTCTCACCTCTACGGGTTGTGAGCATTCCAGGTGATTTGATGGCCTTTGGGTGTTTAAAGAGTCTAAGAGTAGAATACTGAGTTCTCACTCTGAATTGTGCAGAAGGTAAAAGTGAGGTCAGGCAGCAAATTCATAACAAAGAGATGAAATGCCCTGGATGCTCTGATTCCCTGCTTCCCATCACCACAGCGGTGAATGCTTCCGACAGTAACTCTAAAGAGCATTCGACATCAAACAGCTCTGAAGGTCTTTGTTTACTTAAATATGCAATTATGCATTTTTTACTTTTACTTTCAGCAGCACAAGGCTGTGTGAGACAGTACAGCTTATCATTGTTGATGCGTCTGCTATAGGCTGGGAATGTGTTAACTTGCCTGTTTTGACTTCAGACACCCACTCAGTGCCTCACAGGCTAACAGTCGGAACTCTGTGACCAGCTTTTATTGAGTGTGTCACTTTTTTTCCTGGCCTCCATAAGCTGTAATGCAAAGTCAGGCTAGTTGAACTTAGACCTAGACTTCATGTAGTCTTACACTGGAATTCTAGTGTTCTTATAGTTTCTCAAAAGTTTCTCAAAGCCAGCTTTAATGACTTGCATACTGGCTATTTGTCTAATCTCTGTAATGCTTGTAGTTTTAGTCCCTTGTCTACTGGTTTTAAATTTAAAAATGTATTTTAAATACCAAACATGCACCGCAGAATAAGCATTTACCCATATTATACACACTCATCATCAAAAAAATAGTTGCAGTGGTGGAGCTAAACCTATCCCCAATTGAAAATGTGTGGGATGTTATTGGATGCACTATTAACACTCCACCCCTACCGCAACATCTGCAGGAACTGAGTGAGAATCACAAGACAACATCAGGGACCTCTACAACTCCATGCCAATACATCTTGAATTTTGTGTACCAATATCTATCTATCTATCTATCTATCTATCTATCTATCTATCTATCTATCTATCTATCTATCTATCTATCTATCTATCTATCTATTCTATTCTATTCTATTCTATTCTATCTGGTGTGACTCCAATGCTGACCCAGATATAGCAAAGACCCAGATACTACCACCACCATATTTCATACATGGAATAAGGTTTTTATGTTGGAATTCAGTGTTTTCGTTTCTCCAAACATAAAGCTTTTCATTTAAACCAAAAATCTATTTTGTTCATGTGATCTTGAGCAGACAGCACATGTGCAGCAATGTTGTTTTTTGCAATGGTTTCCTTCTTGCAAACATACCACACACACCATTGCTGTTCAGTGTTCTGATGGTGAATTAATAGAATATTAACACAGTGAAAAAGGCCTTAAGTTGCTTAGTAGTTACCTTGGGTTCCTTTGTGACCTTGTGGATTATTACCGTGACTTGCTCTTGGCATGATCATTCCTCAATTTTTACACAATCTGTCTGACTGTGGATTGGTGGAGTCCAAACTCTTTAGGGTTGGTTTTGTAAACTTGTTCAGCCTGATGAGCATCAACAGCTCTTATTTTCCTTTGTTTGTGCCATGATACACTTACATAAACATGTCTTAGGAACCTCAAACTTTCTTAGACCCCTGTTCTTTAAATAAAACAGGACCCCCTCTCACATGTGGCTTTCATCCCATTGATTTAACACCATTTCACCTTCTAATTATCTGCTAATCCTAAAGCTTGACATACCTTTGCCACTCACAGATATGTAATATTGGATATCGTTTCTTAATAAATAAATGACCAAGTGTAAAAGTTTTGTCTCATTCTTTTGATCTGGTTCTCCTGATCTGTTTTAGGACTTATCACTTTCAATAAAGTGATTAAAATTATTAAATTGTTACAGTAATACCTTAAAGTTCGAGAATATAAGTTTGGATTAGAATCTCTTATTTTGCAAAGTTAAGGCAGAATTTAAGCATCAAATATGACATAGGTTCCTAGTCAGCAGATGGCAGCACCACCACAAATGCACAGTGCAAGCACAAAAAGGTGTGGCTACACAGGTGGTAAATACCCCTTCTCATCTGAAGTTCTCTAGTTTTCCTACCAGGTGAGCAGTAACAGAGAAGTGACAGAAAACGACAACAAAGAAACCAAGACTTCTCCAGTGTTTCAACAAAGAGCTCCAGAAAGGCCAACAACATTGTGTCAAAAACTCCAGCGTGTCAGTGTCGCCACATGGCAGTTCTTCAAGTCAAGACAGAAAGGGATCATTTCCTTTATTTTAACCGTGTACAACTTCACTGATCAAAGAAACAAGACAGATGTGCATTCCCAGAGGAAGGAATCTGGACGATGTCAAGAATTTCATTTTCAAATTCAACTGCAGACAAATGCTGGATATTCAAGAAATATTGTGGCATAGTTTAGATGAAGACATTTCATCTCAAATTTTAATGCCCACAAACACAATTCCATTACTCCGTCTGCCTCACTCTCTCTTCTCCCCCTCTCTGCCTCACTCTCTCTTCTCCCCCTCTCTGCCTCACTCTCTCTTCTCCCCCTCTCTGCCTCAATTTCTCTTCTCCCCTCTCTGCCTCAATCTCTCTTTTCCTCCTCTCTGCCTCAATCTCTCTTCTCCCCCTCTCTGCCTCAATCTCTCTTCTCCCCTCTCTGCCTCAATCTCTCTTCTCCCCTCTCTGCCTCAATTTCTCTTCTCCCCCTCTCTGCCTCAATTTCTCTTCTCCCCTCTCTGCCTCACTCTCTCTTCTCCCCTCTCTGCCTCACTCTCTCTTTTCCCCTCTGCCTCAATTTCTCTTCTCCCCTCACTGCCTCAATTTCTCTTCTCCCCTCTCTGCCTCACTCTGTCTTTTCCCCTGTGCCTCAATTTCTCTTCTCCCCTCACTGCCTCACTCTCTCCTTTCCCCTCTGCCTCAATTTCTCTTCTCCCCTCTCCTTCTCAATCTCTCTTCTTCCCCCTCTCTGCCTCAATCTCTCTTCTCCCCCTCTATCCTGCAATCTGGTGTGTGTACATAAACACTGTATTTAGAGCTAAATATTCACTAGCTCTCATACCTTTATATATATAATGATTGTTGATGGTGTATTTGTACTTGAATTTGTTTTCAATAAATGTTTGATTTATTTCCACCGAGTCATTTGTTATATTTACTGCAAGTTATTGTAGTCATCTATATAAAAGAAGACTTATTTAAACCTATATAACCTCAAAAGTTTAATATAACTTTCTCTTGTTAGAAATGGGATGACACTGGTCTGCAGTGCTCTGTGGAGTGTACTTTAAACTGCTAAATTAGTTTTCAAAGACTGGCATTGACTTCCAGAAGCAATTCTTGTCTGGAAGCAAAGTGATTTTCATTCACAAGCAGTAAAACATACTGATGATCCCCTTGCATCGCTTTCTTCTCTCAACTCTGAGGAGAATTTTCTGTGGACTGGGATTTTAGCTACTGCTGGTTGACCTGTAGAAGCAGTGCAGGGGGATGTAGGTTAGATGATCTAGTGGAACTAAGAAAAGTGTTGTAAACATATTGCTAATTCTGATTCTGCGGCCAATCTAATATCAGATTAGATCAATTTTGTCTCTTCCATATAAATCCAAAACACTATAGAAAAATCTTTCCACAGAAGAGAAAAAAGAAGACCAGCATATTTTGTTCCTCTGTCATTCATTACAAAACAGAGAAAACTAGAGGAGAATCTTGAAGCCTTTCTGAATGCATCACACAATGGTTCTACCTTGTATTCCCCCCGCATTACTGTCGCTTTTGACACCGATTGCATTAATACTTTGCAAAGTTTGAGGTGTAGTTGTAGATGTGTTTAAAGCAACAGAACCAAAAAAATACATTGAAATCAAAACACTGGCAAACATACATGCATGAACACAACAGGCTCACCCATGACCCTATTCAGGAATAAGCGGTTCAGAAAATGGATGGATGGATGGATGATATAGATCTCTTGCATAAACTTTATGTACTTGTTTGTCATGTTGTTTTGATTTTTGTTCCTACAATTTTTATAGTTCCCAAAGATACATTTATATTATGTATAGTATAATGATGCAGCAAGTATCTAATTTGCTATGAACAGTGTTGCTTGATTTTGTGAATTTGTTATTTGTGAATTTTCTATATTAATGTATAAATGTATCTAAAAGTAGATAAGGAGAAGCAATCTCCTTATTTAATATTACATATCTAATATTATTAATCTGATTTTATGTATCTGTGATGGTATCTGAACCTTTAGGATTAGAAAATAATTTGAAGGTTAATTTAGAGTCAGATTTTCAATCACGACCATTGTGTGTGTTTGTGTGTGTATGTGTGGTGTTGGGGGGTGGGGGTGGGGTGGGGGGTTGGGGGTCCTATTTATTTGAAGAACAAAGAGTGGCAGTATTATGGTTTGAGCCTGTTTTGCCACATCTGGATCAGAATAGGTTGCCATCATTGTTGGAACAATAAACTCTGACTTGTACCAGCATATTGTAAAGGAAACATGACATCTGTCCATGAACTGAATCTCAAGAGAAGGTTATGCAGAAGGACAACAACCCCAAGCACACAAGCCATTCTATGAAAGAATGGTTAAAGAATAAACAATGTTAGTGTTTTGTAATGGTCAAGTCAAGGTCCTGACCTTAATCTAATAGAAATGTTGTGGAAGGACCTGAAGCAAGCATTTCATGGAAGAAAAGCCACCAACATTAGAGTTTCTTTGTGAGAAAATCAGTATTAAGTAAAATTATATGCAGAAAGAAAGAAAAATTCTAAAGGGCTCACAAACTTTCAAGCACCACTGCAGATTTATGTTTTATAGTAGTGATTCTCAAAGGGCCTCCTAGAGATGCTTCATTGAAGTTCCCAAGTAAGTAGTAGAGAAGTCATAGTCCAGTCATAGCTGAATACCTGGTATAAGTGTATTAGAAACTATGGACCTTGGAGGGTGCTGATGTTAGTGGGTTTATGCTGTTAAGAAAACACCGTTTAACAGTAACCACAGAATTCCATGCTATAAATTTCCAGATCTGTTAATTTAACTGCTTGGAAAAAAGATCATCAGAGAATAAACCTCTAATTCTCGTCCTCTGTGTCCCTTTGTAGCGCTGTAAGGATAAATTGAACTCTCTGGCCATCTCAGTGATGAACTTATGGCCAGGTGTACGTCTGCGAGTGACAGAGGGCTGGGATGAGGATGGCCATCACTCTGAGGAGTCTCTGCACTATGAAGGCAGAGCAGTGGACATCACTACTTCAGACCGTGACCGTAATAAATATGCTATGCTGGCTCGTCTTGCTGTAGAGGCTGGCTTTGACTGGGTGTACTACGAGTCCAAAGGCCATATTCACTGCAGTGTCAAGTCAGGTGAGAGAAAGCGAGAGAAGGTTAGAACAGGGAGAAGATAAACAGAATGAGGAATTTAGATTTAGAGACTAAATGCAGGGGTTTGGGGTGGGGAGGGTTGTGGGGGTGGGGTGTGGGGTTGGGGTGGGTTGGGGGGTCAGGAGTGGTGGACAGACATCTCAAGGCCTCAGCATACTTTTTGTGATGTAATTGCAGAAAAATCAAACCACAGATGTTGTGCAGTGTTGTGCACAGTGTAACTGGGCAAACCTCATGAAGACACAATGCGACAAAGACTGTGATTGGTCCATAAAAAGAGGCATGCCATGAAATAAACATGGGCTGTTTCTCAATATGCATTCTTGTGTGTTCTTCTGTCTTTGTATTCTTGTTTAACATCATCTTCCACTGCCCAAGTTGCATTCCAATACTCAAGAACACAGTTAACAAGAACAACTTCCCGGATGTTCTCTTGTTACACCACGAAAATGGAATGCATTGATTAGTTACTTGACAGCAATGGAAATACATAGCATGACGCTATGGTGGAAGCAATGCTCAGACCCACAATTGTATGTTTTTAAGTGCTCATATTTTAAATAAATGGTGCACCTGGGTCTGCATTACATAGGTAGTGATGTTATGAAATCTTAGCTCATTTGATCCAAAAAGTGATTGTTTATGTTGTGTTATGAGGCTTTTATACCCTCCTGTGGCTTAGCTAAGCTGATACGCAGCAAATAGTCCTCCATTCTTATGTCCTTTAGAGTATGATTTTGCAAAGTAACTTGTCAAGAATGTTCAGTCTAAAGACATAAAGCCTTTCTTTGTGTTCTTGGTATTGAGAAACACCCATGGGGGGTGGACTGATGGTCCTGGAAATAAAAAAACAACAACCCTCTAGTCCTAGACCTGCTTCTCCAACCTGCTTCTCCAACCTGATTCTCCAATCTGTAGACTGAACAGATAATTAGCTCAAATAATTGATTCAAAAAAGCAGGAGAAGGCTGTAATAGAAAGCAACATAGAAAATAGAAAGCAGCATATGGTAAATGGATAAAGTTATGCAGTAACCAAATGTATGTTTTGATAAAAGGATATAGAATTTAATGAATATAACTCTCTTTGGCCTTTTTGGCTTTGTTGCATCCAGTGAGTCAAGGAAAAGCAGTAGATGGATGAATGGATATGAAATAATTCATTATTTAATAAGCAAACATCACACAGTCTATAAACCAAAAGCTGAAGATGATAATGAACCAAAACATCCCTCAAAATCCACAATAAACTACCTGAAGAAGTGCAAGTAGGCGTTACCAAGCATTAGGCTGAGGCTAATTAACCCCTAAAAGGTATATATTTATAGTTGGTTGGGGAAGTGTGCCTGTTGGTCTTGCTGTCATATTCTCCACCACTGGGAAAGTCATATTATTAAGATGAATGTCTTCAATGTATTCTTATGAATTATGCATTAAGACCCTCTGTTGCTGGAGTGACATAACAATCACTAAACAAAAATTTATTTTATGTATTTATAATCAATGCACTAATATATGTTTCTCTTTTTCTCTGTTTCCATTTCTTGATTATTTATTTATTTATTTATTTATTTTGCCTTACAATCAATCTCTCTTCTTCTATCTTTTCTGCCCAGATCGTTATGTGAGTTCGCTGTCCTTGACATGATGGAATTGGAGCACAGAAACTTGATCTCTCTATAAATTAAATCCTTGTTTATGGTCATATGTATAATATAACTTTCAGATGGGAAACCACAATGTATTAACATAGTTACTTTAAGGCAACTATTGCTGGCAATACTGCTGAAAATGAATCCACTGGGTGGCGCTGTTAACTTTTTTTTTTTTTCTAGAAAAAAATTAGACCTAGTGCATTGCCATGACAAGTCACTTACAAGAACTTGATTATCTACAACATCCTGAGAAGTGAGTTCAAAAGAAGCATAAAGGACTTTGGTAAGAGTTTGTATGGAAAAATATTACAGATCCATAAGAACCAATTCTATTTCCAGAAGCATTTAACTATTATGACTGTCTATCTTGTTTTCTAATGAACTGTTGGAAAACAAGCCCACTCTCTACCCTAATCCTGCTGAACTGGTTAAACTGCTGTGGGAATAAACTAAGAAACAAAACATATTTTAAAATATGAAATGGGAAAAGTGGGTGTCATTCACCAGAATATTCTTAGGAATTGATGTAAATTTGTTCTTGATAAAACTCATACATCAGATTCATGACATGTTGAAAAAGGCCGACAAGTTTTTGATGTGCTTGATTTTTAGCCTGCCAATGTATTTTTCCATTGTTCCTCACCTTTTTCTCTCATACTCACTGTCTGTTTTTCTTTCTCTTATGCTGTGTGATCCCGGCTCTCCAGAGCTCACTATGGCAGCTAAGATGTGGGCGATGCAGAAAGTGGGAAAGCAACTTGTGACCTGCTGGCTGGTGATCACTTCCTGGTATTGAAAGAGCAATTCTAAATGATTTGTACACATGATGGTGATCGTCTCTATTTGACTGCAGCACATCTGCTACTTATGTGGAAGGGAAACTGCTCTGGCCAGCAGAAGGAACTAAGCACATAGTATTTGCCAACAACGTCTACCCAGGAAAATGTGTGCTGACTCTAGAGGAAGAGGGAGATGGCTTACTACAGAAATGACTTTCATGCATTACCGTGCTCTGAGTGTTGGAGGATCATTGTGCGTATGCCCCTCTTACAACTCACAGAACCTTGCTTGTCAGTAGAACAATTACCTAATTTTTTGCTGCAGTAGAGAAACACCAGCTTGTATCTTCAGCCCACTCTGCATGCTGTACAACTGGTTCAAATTGGTTCAAACCAAGTTCAGGGAAAAGGACCACACTTGTGCACTCATGTCCTGCATTAAGTGGAAAAATGCTGCTTGGCTATGAACCCGTTCTCACCTGGACCATGGAGGATACTGATAGGTGAGGTCATGGAGCATGTTGAAGACAGATATTGAGAAGAAAAAGAAAAAGTAAATGAATTTGGACTCATATGAGGGCAAAATGGTCTCTACAGTTGCAACAGATACCAGGATAAGATGATAAGGATGAAATCTAATAATATTAAAAAAGCATTCAAAAGTCATGAAAAAATACCTTCGTACAGAAAACACATTCACCTGTAGTCTTTTTGGGGCAAAGGCTGGGAGATTTTGCCAAAGTTAAGGTGCTTCACAAATGTGTATGTACTATGATATGGAAATCTTTGTTTTTCACTGCTTTGTTAACAGCAATGTCCAGAACAGCAGAGGACAATGTTTAAAGATATATTTTTGAGATTAAAGGGTTTGTGAATACTTTTCAACCATACTTTTTTACTGTTTTTAAAATAATTTGTATTTGTGCTGCTCTATTATTGCATATTGTGTTCAGTCATGCATAATTTATGCTGTTCAAAAATAATGTGCATCCAAAGTGGTCATTTTAAAGAAGTCAAAACATTCATAAAGAGTAATGTTTCAACTAAACCCACCCCTGGTTCGACTTTGAATGCTCAAAAATGGGAGATACAATTTAAGGGTCACTGCAGTGATGTACAGTTGTAGATGTGGGACAGACCGGGAAGTTGGCTGGGCTGGGCCCCTGTGTTCTCATATCTAACATTAGCTACCAGAGATTATAGACAGATTTCCCTTTTATGAAGGACTTACTACATTTACTGTTCACTAAATCACAAAATAGCACTGCCAAGTTTAGTTAATTAAGCCAAAGTAAAAGTTTAACATTAATGCTAACCCACGCAGGCCCCACTGCTTTCAGCAAGGGCACTTTACGACTTGCCACATCTGAATTGTACAGCCACTGTAAAAATACTGCACACATAAAAATGTTATTTGTACAGTTGTGTTAAAAATCTAAGCAGGCCAGGTAGATTTCATTTTTAAACAGCAAAACATTTCAGCTGTTAATAGAAGGAGGTCCACAGCAAAAAGCACGTTTCAACTTTGCAAAGACTTAGTTCAACTGACCCCTTGCAAATTCCTCAAATGTGTGAATTTGACTGCATATTTCTTATAGTGGGGAATTGCGTTCACATTCTCCCCCGATTGGGAAGCTGTGGCCTGGTGACTGGAAGGTTGCTGGATTGAATCCCTCAACTGGCATGGACTGACTGAAGTGCCCTTAACTCCTCAGTGTGTGAACTCACTATTGCGTATCACTGTGTGTGGATGGGTTAAATGTGGAAGAAAAAAAGAAAGAAAATAATGGAGTTAAATGAAATACTAATGATTTAGTAAAACAACCCAGAGCACTTCTTTTCTTTTTCTAATCTGTTATAGCGATATTTTAACCCTGTTTTGCGAGGGAAGTTAAGAAGGAACTCTGACAGTGTTGCAATCAACTCTGTGGTTGCTGTGATTCATTCTTTAAAATATAATGTAAATGAATGTAATCTGATTTGCTTCCTTTTTGCACATTTCTACTGGCCCATTCACCATGGAAAGTAATGCCATGTAAACAACAAATGATGTCCAAAAGCCAGAAATGAAATGCGGAATTCTTTTCCATCTTTTTGCTCATGCTACCTATTTTCCAGCCTGTTTTCAAAGTCATCTGCCTGTGTTCTGCTCTGTAATTTCATATTTTGTTCGGGTTATGCCACACTTTGAGTGATTTGAATCAAAGCCATTTTGGGACATGTCTACTCTGGTGAGGAAAGTATGGTATGTGTGGTGACAACAAAAAGATGTCAGAATTACACACTTTTGTAAAAGGTACAGAGTTTTGCAGGGATATCAGCCATTTATTTTATTTTATTTTTTCTTGACTATCCTGCTTTTGAAAGGTGCCATGTAATGACAATTTCTGCTCCAAACATCTGCACCAGTGTTGAGGAGATTGAGAGTTCAGATAAAGCTGTAAGAGCTCTTAGTATAAATATAGTCTTCCTGTGTCAGGCGGGCAGCAGTGTCGGCCCATGCTGTAGGTTTTAAATGCACCTTTAAGAGGCAATGAAGAGCTAGAAGTCCTCCAGCTATAATCCCATTTCTTTGCTAGAACCGAAGGATATATGCGGGGGCTGCATTTATGAGCTGCAACTTTTCCCAAGTGAACGTGTGTGAAAGGGAGCGCGCGCGCCAGTGGGTTTGGAAGCCCACCTTTAAGGGGGCGTCTCTGTCGGGATTCGAGTTCCTCTGTCCTGCGGTCCCTTTAAGGTGCTTCCCTGCAGCGCAGAGCGGAGAGCCGAAGCCCCGCGGACCTGCTGCTTTCTGCCTTGCTCCTGACCTCGGTTCCCTCGTGTTCTGGGTTCGTTCGGGTTCTGCAGACGGAGAAGACGGCCATGGCTGAGACAGGCAAAGGAGTGAACGCTGGGAAACTGGCTAGTAATGTCCAGAAGAGGATTACTCGAGCTCAGGAGAAGGTATGGTGAAGAATGGAGCTCCCGAAGTTCTCCTGGGTGCTCGCTGTTGAAATGTCAGAGCAGCGCAGACGCTCTGCTGGAATTTGCTACTTAAGAAGTTGGGCTCTGCTCCACTGTATCTCCTCTGCTGCCTTCAGGCGAGCTTTGGAGGCGGAACCGGCGGTCAGGAGAGCGGTGTTTGGTGTCTGACCAAACACGAGCCTTTTCTGTGGGACTTCTGTTCCACAGTCAAACCAGGACCGGGCCTGAAGCTCTTGTGCTGGTCTGCTCTGGAACAGAAATGATCCTCAAGTAAGAAGTGACTTGTGAAATAAGCCCCCGTGCACTCTTCCTATATGTCTCCCGAGGTGTTGCTCAACCCTGGTCCTGGAGGCACCCCTTCCCCCCATATTCTAGAGCAGTATTTCTTAACCCTGGGCCTGTGGTTGAATCAGGTCGTTTGGGAGCAGGGATACGTCTAAACTATGTAGGGTAGGGGTGCCTCTAGGTCCGGGGTTGAGAAACACGGTTTTAGAGCTTTCTTAGCTCCCAGTACTCCTGATTCATCTAATCAGCTTAGCAACAAGCCCTTTCAGAGCTGCACAGGATGTGTTAAAGCAGAGAATCCTGGTGCAGGGCAGGGGTGCCTCCTGGTCCAGGGTTGAGGAAACATTGGTCTGCAGTATTGCTCTTGGGGATGGACAGGAGAAGACTGGTGGAAGATTGTTCTAGAGAAAACACCCTCTGCTCTGGATTCTAGACACACATGCTGCATCTCACTTAGGGATCAACGTTCTCAGTGTTTGCCTCATTCTCCATATCATCACTGTCCAATGAAATACAGTTGTCTCCAAAACAGTCATGCCAAAATGTTCTTAACTTTGAATGGAAGTTCATGTAAAATAAGAGCAGTTAAAAGTATTTTAGAGCATGTCTGTTGGGATGTTCTTCCAGAGTTATTTACACAGGGTTCACAGCATGGAGAGAATGAACTGACAAAAATAGAGATACATGGTTTTCTTGAGACAGGAGCGATATGCTGCTGTGTGATCTGATAGATGATTTGTGCTCTTTTCACAAACTTGTATGGCAGTAGAGTAAGTTTAAAAAATGAGGCTTGGCAGTAAGAGTCAACTGAGGTTTGTATATGGTTTTCACAGTGTTTGTCCTCTGTTCATTGCACCAAGTACGGTGTGTTAGATTTCAATCAACAGTTAATTAGTTTTACCACCGAGTAGAAGTAACAGGCAAATCCATAATGGTTTACTGCCAGCAAACTGCCAGGATTTGCCTTTTAGCTTAAGTGTGATTGGACCTAGAACTGCATCAGTGAGTGTATCTCTCTCTCTGTGATATATGACCCATCCATGTGATTGCTCTGAGGGGAGGTCATAGTCTCATCTTCTACTCTGAAAGTCAGCCAGCTAGTGGAGAACAACTCTATCTTGGCAGAACCAAAGCTCGCTGCAGTTCCTTATTTTTCCCCCTTAGTCATTCCGTGATTCTCTTTGTCCAATTTGCACATTTACTGCCACCCCATCCCATACATGTTTCTGCTGTGAGCATCACTTGTCCTTAGTCATTTCTCTTCGTGGTGAGAGGCCTACTGTGAAAGTAGGAACATTCTGAAACATTGCCATGTCCGGTTTCTGTAGAGACATATGTGGTCTGAGTTGTCAGTGTGACATCAGAACGGGGAGTAATGGGAGTGGATAGCCATGAGGCATCATATTCACCCCGGCATCTGCTCCCAAATTAGACAC
The DNA here is from genome assembly GCA_034509495.1 of Acestrorhynchus altus. Classification (NCBI taxonomy): domain Eukaryota; kingdom Metazoa; phylum Chordata; class Actinopteri; order Characiformes; family Acestrorhynchidae; genus Acestrorhynchus; species Acestrorhynchus altus. The sequence goes on along the minus strand of CM067504.1, from coordinate 7,534,567 downwards.
TCATGAGGGCTATGACCCTTCCCCTCAGAGGAAACATCCATCTGCCCTTCTCCTAGTGCTGGCCAATACTTTGTTTATAACTGTATTGGTGTCACAAAACAGTAGTTTATTTTTTGGAGTTGTTTTTGAAGTATTGAAAAATAATGAGCGTTATGCCCATAACATCTTTCTGTTCCATAAACTGTGGAATTCCCATTGATATTTATTTAATGTTCATTTAATTATGAGGGGAAAACAGAGACAAAATGCCATACAGTGACATGATGTATAGAAAAATACTGAATTATTGGCTGTATCCATACTGCGCAGTGTTCTTACTCTAACTTGTGTCTGCCACATTTCAATCAGATCCTTCCAAACCACCCCCTAGAGCACTCTCCCACACACCTGTTCTGCTCCAGAAGGCGTTTAGACATGAAGACAGTCTATGAATAGCAGACAGGCTGTGGCCACAAACTAATCCTCTACAATATGATGGGGGGTTTATATCTGGGGAGGGTTAAATGAGGCTTAGTGTATTTTTGGACCTGTCACTGAACACCAGTGCCCAGCAGTCAGGTGTCTGTGGTATCCATAAAAAAAAAAAATCATGTGAATATACACATACTAGAAGTGCTGTTAATATGTAGACATACACATCTCACATGGAAAAGAAATATATGAATTAAATACATGTAAATATATGAAAATGGACCAAAACATAGATTCCTGAATGTACTGCAACTGTTTGAAATGTTTTGAAAATAAACAGTACATTTTATATTTCAAACATATTGTTTAATTAAACATTATTCCATATTATTTCAAACAATTGCAGTACATTAGAATATCTATAATCTATTTCTTGGCCCATTTTCATATATTTACAAATGTATTTTATTAATATGTTGCTTTTACGTTTGAGATGGAAAACTGTGTAGCTCTTGTTAAGTCTCCTCTCATCTAAGCCTCATTAGCCTGATGGGTCACTCTTTGTAAGAAGACTGATCCTAGCCACTTGACCTAAACATAGCAATCGTGTGTGTGTGGAGTTAACAAATGAATTTTTCAGTCTGGTCACCAATATTATATCAAAACTCTTTTTCTCTCACACACTGTTAGTACACACATGGGGAGAGGTCACCCATTCAGCTTCTTCAGAACAGAGTGCTGAATGTATGAATGAAAGATGACTGACTCATGCAGCTCAAGTGGTCTCCATACTGTGCCCTAAATTGACAGCTGCCTTGTTCTCAAAGGGTACTTCTACAGTCCACCCTGACACTATAGCATTATGCAAGCCCACAGCTATGCAGAACAGGTGTGTATTAGGAGCATTACATCCATACATGGATGTTGTGCTAGCACATTTTTAGAAATATGTCTTTTATTTTGGTCGCAGGTCTTTTCTGGGTACTTATTTGTCATCTGTCATTTGTTTGGCATCTGTTCGCTCTAACAAGGCTATGCTTTATTGAAAGCAATAATTTTGTGACCAGTGAATACCAACCTATCTGTGGATTCAAACTTTAAATCCATAATAATTTAATATTAGATTACAGTAATTACCTAATGTTCCATATTATTTACTAGGTAATAAGCTCTGTAATAATTACTGAATAATATGCACACACACTAAAAAACAGGTACAATGTAAATACTGTTTTGTACTCAAAACAAGAGGTAAATCTTATATAAATGTACTCTCAAAGGTACTTCAATGGTACAGAGAGACATATGGTTGCAGATAAGGACTTGCACTGAAAGGTACTTTCTTGTACCGGTAGGGTACAGCCCCAGTGACAAGCTTTGTACTTCTTTAAGTACAACGCCATATTTAATTTTCTTAAAGAGTGTAGAGGTGAAATTAATAAATGGCTAAATGGGATATTTCCACCTCCATGCTTCACAGTTGGTATGAGGTTCTTGTGCTCAATTCCTGTCTTCTCTAACTGTGCCCAGATAATTCAACCATTGATTCATCTGTCCAAAGCAATTAGTTCCAGACATCCTGGTCTTTGTCTAGGTGTTCTATGGCAATTTTAAGTCTAGATGTTTTCTTTTGTTTTGTTTTGTTTTTTTTACAGCAAGGGTTTCCTTCTTTCATGCCTCCCATGAAAATCAAACTTGTTTGGTTTCTTTCTGATGCTGCACTTTCACATCAACTAACTTATCCTACCTTTTCACAACTGTAAACAAATGTTTATGATGGCCATCCCTGCTACAAGCATGGAAAGTAATAGTACAAACTGAGGTACACTCTAGCATCCATGTACTCAAGCCAATTTGGTTTACTGTTCTGCGGTTTTGCGAATGGGTGGGAAATTGTGAGTAGTTGTAATTAGGTTACATTATATAGATAACTGACCAGTGTGTGCCTGTACTATACCAATGAATACAATCTAAATTAAATTTTACAGTTTGAAATCATTGGTCACTCACAACATTAATTGCTATTTTACTTAAGAAATCTAAAACAGAATATCATTAATTGAATGTGTCACACTCCACAATGTGATTGCAAGCCTAGTGTGTTTTTATTCTAAATGTGATTAGACAAAGGATGGACCACTGTTTTTCACTGCCGATGACAGGCAGATTGAATTCCTATCCAGTGTTTCACTACTAGCATATTGTTGACTTCATCATAAAGCTGACACGGAAAAGGAAATGGACTGTGGGTTAACTCAGGAAAGCACAGCCTTTACTGCTCTTAAAGGAACTGACTTTGTGGAGAGGAAGTATGTCCACTAGCTTTAGTAAATTTACTCCTTCTGCATTAAGATGGAGTCTGTAGTTTGCCTTTTTCTCCTCACTGTTTTGATTAATATATCTTTGCTACAGTCTTCTTTCTCGTTTGTCATTTAAATGTCTCACCCTTCCCTTGTGTATCTTTTTGCCCCTGCTGAGGTTTAAAGGTTGCACTGAGTAGCCAATTTTGATGTTTTAAAGTATGTTTTGGAAATGTTTTTGTAAAAAAGAAGGATACCAATAATGTAGGCTGTCAAGTCTGTAACCATTACCAGAAAGCATGACAACTACATATAAGTGAGAAATCAAATGCTAAATATTACTATATTTAGTGTCTATATGCTTAAAAACAGATAATTTTTTATCTGTTTATATTTTTTATTTAGATAATACAGAGGATTTTTTCGTTCAGTGAAATGTCATATAGAGAGGTGTATGGACACTCTAAGGCTGAATCTCATTACTATGTACTATTTAGCCATTTTTAAAGGCTGTTCAAAGTAAGACTGTGCGACATGGACACAAAAATGTAAAATTTAAAAAATACAATTTACAATTTGAACAAATTAGGACATTAATTTGATCTTCATTTCTTCTTCATACACACTAAGTCATCTGTATTCCAGTGCTCTATTCACCATCCATGGTGTGTGTAATGGTAGAGGGGAGCAGAGTAGGAGGAGCAGCCAAACGGCAGGGGGTGGAGCCAAGCGAGGGAGCAGAATTAAAGTTTTCTGCAAGATCGTTATTTGAAAAAAATCAAAACTCAATAGAAAACAAATCGCCTCAGCCCACATCCCTCTTTGTTCATATCCCAATATACATATAAATATTGATGTATTGCCTAGCTCTTGTTCATAGTTTCCTATTGCATCTTGTTGTAAATCTGTCTATTGTTTACCAGTAAATTCAACATTGGGGTGTGTGTGTGTGTGTGTGTGTGTGTGTGTGTGTGTGTGTGTGTGTGTGTGTTTATTTGGTGTGCTTGGTCTTCCTTTTGTAGATGATGCAGAAGTTAGGGAAGGCTGATGAGACCAAAGACACAGCATTTGAAGAAGAAGTGGCTAACTTCAACAAGCAGATGGTGAGACTCATTCAAACACTTTGCCTCCTTTCACCCTGTTCTTCAACCACCGCAGAGCAGATATTATGTGGGTAGTGGGTCATTTGCTGCACTGCAGTGACACTGACATGCTGATGTTGTGTTCTTGATTATTGCACTGGTATGAGTGTATCAGACACAGTAGAGCTCCTGGAGTGTTTAAACCCCTCACTGTCACTGCTGGACTGATAATAGTACACCAACCAGAAATAGCCAGCCAACAGCGTCTTACAACGTATGCAGAGAATAACAAAGTATGCAGAGAAAGAGGTCTGTAATTTTAGAACAGTTCTGTAAGTGCTCCTGTGTGGTCAGAAGAACTGAAAAAATGGACAGTGAATTCAGAAGCAAAGTAATGATAATGTTATGGCTGATCGTTTATATATCCTGTTAACATTCTTTGCAATCCATGAAGAATGATTTGGAAATGATGAGGGTGAACCAGTAGAAACTCAAGTAAAGCCTAATATGTTTCGGTTGACAGCATGATGAAAAAGCCATGTGATGCTTGATTGACCAAATGTGGTCATTGTAACAGTGCTCTAATTGTATTGGTCTTTCCCAATTCTTTTGTGGACAGGCTGAAGGCACTAAACTGCAGAGAGACCTGAAAGCATATGTGGCAGCAGTTAAAAGTAAGTAAAGCTTTTCTGTGTGTGTGTGTGTGTGTGTGTGTGTGTGTGTGTGTGTGTGTGTGTGTGTGTGTGTGTGTGTGTGAGATTACCATATGAAGAAGACTATGTTGCACTTTACTGTGCTTGAGTGTTTAGTTCTTATGGAAGCTGTCTATCTCTCCTCAGCAATGCACGAATGCTCCAAGCGCCTGCAGGACTGTCTAGCAGACATGTATGAGCCAGACTGGTTTGGGAAAGAGGAGATGGATGCTCTCGCAGAGGTGTGTAAAAGGCCAGTTTGCTGTGCAGGGTGTGCATATTTCTACTCTGTACAGCAAAATGGATTATGTATGAAAACAAATGTTTCCGAAACAGTGATATCATTTTTAAGCACATTTCTGATATTTCAATACATTATCGACAGCGTTTGTCACTAACCGACGTCCATTACATTTGTCACATATCTGTCTTGTCCGTCTGGTCTCGTCTTTGTTTTGTTTCTCTCCTGGTGCTTCTGAGCACATGTCCTGTCTCTGCCCATTCCCAGCTATGTCCTGTTTGTAACCCTGCCCCATCATTCTCATGTTCCAGTCTTGTCTAATGTTCTCTATGTATATAAGGCCCTTATTCCCAGTCAGTCTTGGTCGGTCTTCTGGTTAACTTGTCCACTAGTCTTGTCGTTATGGTTATTGTGTTTTATGTACCTTGTTAAATACATCGTGAACCCAGCACGTACTTCTGCTACCTACCTGTTCATTGATTCTGTGTATGTTACACATTACACTGTCATCAGTTCATTATATTCAAGCCAAGCAGAAAGCAGACCCAATCTACATGCCCTGCCTGATTTATGCCAAACAGACATAATCGCAGTGAAACTGGCCAACAGATGCAGATTGAGTAGCCACTACTTTGAGAATGCAAATGAAGTTACACAAACATTTATAGTCAGTGAGTTTAATTTCTGACTCTTACCAATCTGGTTTTACAAATTCAGACACTATGAAGAGCCAGTGCACGGACAGTCTTTGTCGTATGGTGGGTCTTCTAGCTGATGCTAAACACAAATTAATTAAGGACTTCCACTTAAATACACTTAATTTCATAAACGCACTTCATGCTTTGGTGTAATAAAGGTAGTCTGTAACATACGGTTACCATTAAAGATAACTGAAAATATTTTAGCAAGAAAATAACTCTTAAATAGATAATAAATAGATAGATACTTTCTAACTGAAAGTAGTGACAGACTAGCTGATTGTTTTTAACATTAACTAGCGGACCCTACATATGCTGCAGCACTGTTGGCTCTTCGTATGATCTGAAAATGTGAAGCAAGATCAGTAACTTCCAGAAAGGAAAGACACTGAAAGAATCTGGCCAAGATTTCATATTGATTTCAGACCAGCCTTCTGTGAGCAAATTTTTACATCTTCTCACCACTGGTTAAACTGCTTCCCACCACAGCTGATTGATTACAACCAAAATAAGCTTAAATGCAAGTATGAATAGGAAGAAGTTTTATAGACTAGGAAAATTCTTTTTTTCAGATGTTTTTATTAATATAATAGATATCCCTGCTGTCCAGTTTTTTCCATAGTTTGAACCCTATTCAAACTGCTGTGTACACTGCATAAATCATTCTAGATTAATATACCGATAACAATGCTTATAAAATTAGTAAAAAAAAAAAGAAAGCATTTTACATTCAAAGTTAAGAACATTTTTGCATTCACTGGTAAAGCTGCTGTTTGGTAGATAATTATTTTTTGTTGGACACCAACAATATTGTGCATTTCCCCACTGTGGGACTAATAAAGAATGATCGTATATGGAAAGTGGTAGTATTAACTCTATACCTTTCTTTTTTCTGTACATTATATGCTTATGTTCCTTTTTCTTATCCGTTGCTCTGCCATGCTGTCTTTCATACTGTGCGCTTGCTTTGTCTTCCTGTGTGAAGGAGTTGATAGAGAAGGAGATGGATAATAACCTGGAGGTAATGTAGTTAGATGTCACTCTCTGTTGTTTAGGAGTTAGTGTAGTGCAGTGGTTAGCAGTGTTAGTATTAGATTTGCACTGATGTGGTGTTCGAACATTATTGTTTAGTCTTGTCATTTTTATGCATTGTAGAATATCAGGATGAGTTTGTGTTTGTATCCGTGTCTGTGTATATCAGTGTATATGTTGTGTAGTTGTGTGCCTGAATTGTAAAGCCTTTTGCTTTGCAGGATACAGATCTCCTGTGGACTGATTTTTATCAGAAGCTTGTGGACACCACTCTCATCTCAATGGATACGTACATGACTCAGTTTCCTGATGTTAAGGTTGTGTTTTGTTTTCATTAAGTATGGTTACTCTAGAGGGAGAATGCATGTAGCAGAGATTTTTATGGCTCTCTCTTCAGGCTCGCATTGCAAAGCGTGAAAGGAAGTTGGTGGACTTTGACAGTGCCAGACATCACTTTGCTTCCATCCAGAAAAGCAAAAAGAAAGATGAAGCCAAAATTGCCAAGGTACCAAACATGCACCCTATAAATCTTGCTGTCCACATGTTGGAATGTAATTGTATCTGTATGCAGTGTGCATGTATTTGCTGCCAGCTTATAAATGTAATGCATTATTGTTATTAATCTTCTGATTGTGTGTTTGTACAACGCAAGCTACATTTTGGATTGTCTAATGTAACATGTATGTGTGCCGAAAAGTACTGGGTCTGCTTCTTTCTTTCTTTCTTTCTTTCTTTCTTTCTTTCTTTCTTTCTTTCTTTCTTTCTTTCTTTCTTTTCTTTCTTTCTTTCTTTCTTTCTTCTTTCTTTCTTCTTTCTCTCTCTCTCTCTCTCTTCGCTTTCTATGCATGTCTATTCTAGTTTTAATGGAGAAAGCTGCCCAGGCTAGCCTAGGAATACCCACATCAAATTGCTCAAACTAACTCAGCAGAAACCAGGTGATGCACCCAACCTCAGCCTTTGAAACCTGCCTTAATTCTCTCAACCCCAAGCAGTTGGCTTTCTCAGTCTTGGCAAAACTAACTGCCACCTAAAGCCATGTCACTAACAACTCTAAACTGAGAGCTCGCCACTGTTTGCCTACTGGCTGCTCATTTTGAGGCTTAGATGCTTGCAAAGCTGCTTGTGACAACTTGCTGCTTGTAAAAGCTACATATAAATAAAATTTGATTTGATTTGGATTTGGATTAACAACTCCCAACGAAGTGCATATAAATGTGATTTTCAAGCTGATACTTATACAAAGTATAGAACATTGTGAAAGGTAATGTAGTAATTAAATGATTGTAATTAAAACCAGAAATCAATATCTAAATGGTTAGAATATTTTATAAGATCAAACAGAAATGGATGTACAATTCAAAACTTTATCCACACAATACTTGGTTGGGGCTTGAACACGCATTGCTACATCAGTGATATGGCATGAAGGCAGCCGCTTATGGTTCTGCTGAGATTACTTCTGAAGCCCAGGTTCTTCAGTCCATCTGAATGGCTTGGTTGTGCATTTCTCATCTTCTTCTTGACAAAACCCATGGACAGCAAATTTGGTAGTAGTTTTGGGATTGTGGGCTGCTGCCGAGAAAATTGGCATCTCCATAAAGCTTGTCAGCTAATGGAAGCATGAGGTGCTTTTTAATATACTGCTAGATGACTGACCTTAAACCATAGTGGAGCTCAGATACCGCTTCAACTCCTCTTCCAGACTCTCAAGACATTATTGAGGACACTTGATTTCCGTGAAATGCAAAATTTGGAGTAAAAGTGCAGTTGTGGTTTTTTTTTTTAGCAAACGTAAGATATTTCTGATGTCTGTGCTTCAGGAGAGGAATATTGCACCTTTTCTTGATGCACTGCACATCAGCCTTATTCCAAGTTCTTGAATCATCTGTTCATGACACTCCTCAAGGCTGTGTCTATCCCTGCTGTTCATGCACATTTTTCACATTTTTTGTAATTTACTCATACATTAAATATTTTAATAATTTGAGAAGCTGATTTATTTTATGAGCTGAAAGCCACAACGATCAGAAGTATACACAAAATGAAATACGTAAATTTACATGTAATGACTAATGAGTTTAACTTTTGTAAAAAATTAATTCTGAACACTTTAAATGCACAAGTATTTTTGACCAATCTTTATTAGATTAATGATTTGTGTGTATTGTTAGGCAGAGGAAGAATTAGGAAAAGCACAAAAGGTATTTGAAGAGATCAATTATGATCTCCAGGAAGAACTTCCAGTTCTGTGGAACAGGTACCCACTTTTTTCTCTAATCATTTTTTTCTCTTTCTTTACTCATCCTTCATTTATGAAGAAATAATTACTCTTTTCCTCTCATATGATCTCTCTCTCTCTCTCTCTCTCTCTCTCTCTCTCTCTCTCTCTCCCCCTCCTTCCCTCCCTCCCTCTGCCTTTCTCCCCCTCCTTCCCTCCCTCCCTCTGCCTTTCTCCCCCTCCTTCCCTCCCTCCCTCTGCCTTTCTCCCCTAGTCGTGTGGGATTGTATGTGACCACCTTTCAGCACGTATCAGGGCTGGAAGAGAAGTTCCACCGAGAGATGGGCAAAGTGAGAATTCTTCCATTTCGTTAACTTGTCTGTAACAAAAATAACTTGCCACAGATCAGTTCAATAATAGTAATATTTTTATATGTAATTTTTTTTGTTTTGCAGATGAACCAAAATCTTTTTGATATTATGGTCAAACTAGAGGAACAACGACAGGCCAAGTGAGTTAACTGAACTTAGTTCTTCTGTTTGTTCTTTAGTTCAGTTATGTTACATTTGATATTGCAAACTTTATTGAGATCTGTGCATTGGGAGCATCTATATTCTCCATAGACTAAATGAATCCTCCCCAAAATCCCCCCAGAAAACCCGTCAAGACTATTGGGAAGAGGTAATTCTACCAGGACTCTAAATCTTTGTGTGTAAAAGTGATACTAATCATAACCCTATCTACATTGATCATCCATAATATTATGACCACCTCCTTGTCTCTACATTCACTATCTACTGTATCAGCTTCACTGACCATACAGGAGCACTTTGTAGTTCTGTAATTACAGACTCTAGTTCATCTGTTTCTCAGCAAACTTTATTAGCCTCCTTTCACCCTGATCTTCAATGGACAGGACCCCACGGGACCACTGCAGATGGGTATGGTGGTGGGTTATTCTCAATCCTGCAGCGACTCTGACATGGTGGGGGTGTTAGTGTGTGTTGCGCTGTTATGAGTGAATCAGACACAGCAGTGCTGCTGGAGTGTTACAGTGTGTCCACTTGATCTCTGCTCTAGACACTTCTACTTAGTCTCATCTGTTTCTGCACATTTACATTTACATTTATGGAATTTAGACTGGAATTTAGATTTAGATTTATCAATCTTATCCAGAGCGACTTACAGAAGTGCTTTGCTGTTCATTTAGCTATCCTTAGCTGCACAGTTTAACCTGCACAGTTTATATTGGTCATACTCTAATCCTTCATCATACGTTAGTTCTAATCCACGAGTACCAGTGCAACGCACACTAATACACCACCAATGTCAGTGTCACTGCAGTGCTCAGAATTACCCACTATCCATGTAAAACCTGCTCTGTGGGGTCCTGATCATTGAAAAACAGGGGGAAAGGATGCTAACAAAGTATGTATACAATAGGTAGTGAGTGTAGAGATGAGTGATGTTATGGTTAATTAGTGTACCTGTTCAACACCTTGTCTTCAGCGTGTGCTTGCACTGCATGCAGATAATTGAAACTTACATCAGTGATCTTAGCTTTAGTGTTTTAGCCTCACAATTTGATCAAAGCACTGCTTCTGTCTCCTCACAGTTCACTTTGGTATTTAGATTTGTAGATCTGGTAGAATCTCTGAATATTATGTCTAATAATTTTCCTGCTTTTTCTTTCTTGTAGTGAAGCAGCAGCTAACCACAATACCACAGCAGAGTCCGAGTCAGACATGACTACACAAGCACCTAAGGTACTATTCTGTGAGTGAGTGAGTGAGTGAGTGAGTGAGTGAGTGAGTGAGTGAGTGAGTGAGTGAGTGAGCGAGCGAACGAACAAATGTTCGTGTGTTCGGTGTAAATTTTGAGTCACATCCACATTTTCAACACAGTAGAGAATAAGTAAATAGCAGAGATTTTCACATATTCTTTGTACGCTGCCACTCTTATATCCCAGGATTTTGAGCCAAGGACTGCAACATTTGGTGCTCCCAGTGAAGCCATGATGCACTGATTTGTTGTGCCACTCATGAATTTCACACATGCGTGAGCCAGATAATGTGATGAGTCGCAAGAAAAGGGGCTGTGTCCCAAATCAACAAAATACAGTCACTTTTTGTAAACCTCACACACCGTGCCTGGATAATGGAATGACTATTATTGTTCACAAGCTATTATTCATGAGTCTGAGTCAAGTCTCAAGTCAAGTCGCGAGTCATGGAGAAGTCAAGTCTGAAGTCTATTTGTATGCGATTTAAGTGCAACTCAGACTTGACCTACTAACTTGAGTGCCCATTTCTGGTACACACAAAGTTTGTTTTTCACTCTCAGTTTACTCATTTAACCAAAACAGACATTTATGGTGTTTTTCTTAAACTTCTGAACAACTGAAATGGTGTTCTTGTTTTGTGGTATTTAACTAACTGTGTGATGTACATTTGTCTGTCTCCTTTACTACCTGCATGCATCTGTTGTGTGTGGCACACTTGTGTGTTTAAAGCAGCTGAGACCGGGTCCACCGGTCCCACGGCCCCCGATGCCTTCTCCAGCAAAAGAAAAACCGGACATCATTAACCTGTTTGAGGATGCATTGGTGCCTGATATTAATGTTATCAAACCCTCACAGGTCAGAGGTCATATTAACCTTACCCCTCTGAAAGCCCCATCTCTGTTCAAACATTTCCATTTGCTCCCTTCATCCATTTTTTGCTCCCTTTTCATCCATCCATGACCCCAGCTCTGCAGATCTGTAGATCTCTACAGATTCTTTAGCTCGCATCATTTTAAGAATCCTGCTGCATTTAAGTCTATTCATAATCTCACCTCTTTGCATCATCTCATGGCCAGCACACTCCCTTAATAACCCATATATTGTACCTTTAGGGGATTTTCCAGTAGAGCCTTTTACCATGTAGTTCAGGAGTGAATCTTTTGAGCAAGCCTCCCCATAAGCTATCCCAGTAAAGGTGCATTGTGTTTTTCATATATGTGTATGTATATGTGTAGCAGTTTGATGGCCCCACAGTGGGCAGTCTGCTGGATATGGACCTGGCTGCTATGCAGGCGATCAGCACTTCCCCAGACCCCAAGGTGGGTGCAACAGGTCAAGACAGAGGGTGAAATTCAAGAGGACAAAAGTAGTCAGAAATCAGAAGGGGCTAAGATACCTGTTCTGTTTTTAAGTGGCAGAGAAAACTGGGGGAGATATGTTAAGTCTGCTTTACGTAGAAAGTCAAGTCCAGTGTAACCATGAACTCTCTGAAGGAAGCATTGTCCCATAGTCTATGGGAAGAATCTGCAGACCCTTTCTACTCTCTTTAAAAGCTTCCAAAAAGTTCAATAATTCTTTGCTTGGTGAACTGATTGGTTTAGAACATTTGCATTACTCTTCTGCATTTTTTTGTATGGAAGCTTTTTCCACTGAAACAGCCAGCAGTAGGTTAGGAAGTCCAGTTCTTTGGACTTGGAGTTGGTTGATAGATTGATGGAGTGAAAATCTTCCCTCTAGTTAATCTGCACTTTTTCTGCATGCATGTAGCCCACTCACTGCACGCAAGGAAACATAACTAACCATTAACCACTAGTTTAGAGTCTAGTCACATTACACTGGAGCATCTTACAATCAGACATTGCCCAGAGTTGTACATACAAGACCAGTCATTACCATGATTACCTCTTCCAATAGACTACAAATATCAAGTATGAAGTCTTTTTATGTAATACAGTGGTATGCAAAATTTAAATTTCTGTTTCTGTGAATAGCTAAGCAAACATTTCCAAACGTTTAGCACAAATTTGCACATAAACCTAAAAGTTTTAATTCCAGGTTTTAAATTTCAAAATAACAAGAAAGGAAAAGTGCAAAGTTTTGGGCAGCATGGTCAGTTCTTGGTCAGAGCTGTGTTTCACAAACTACATTAACTGTTTACACAAATGGAACTATGCAGTTGCGATCCAAAATTGTAGTTGGAACTGTCGAGGTAACTACATGGGTAACTTGTGTAGTATGATTCATTGTTAGGTGACACCGGTGTTTCCCATAAAAACCATTTGCAAATTCTGTCATCATGTTGTGTATTTTGAACTAGCTCCAGACCTGTGGGTTAGAAGCTTAGTTCTGGAGACTATGTCATTTGTGATGGAAGAAGAGTCATAATCTCAGAAAGCTGAGAAAATCTTGCTGTAAAGTGTTGCTGTATGAACATTTAGAACGAAGTACTTTGAACATGTAGTTTCGTATGTACTTCATATTTGTATTATGTGGCTATATAATTGTTGTTCATATGGGAAATACTTTCAAAATGTATTGTCAAATATATTATTACAATGCATGAAAATAAATTTTGATGTATATAAATGCATATAAAATATTTGTAATATATTTATAAATACATTTTAAATATAAAATATAGTTAGTTCTCAGATGAAAAAAAAACCAACAGAAATATATCCAACTGTATCAGTGTCATCTATATCAACTGCATTTTAATTTAATATTATATCAGTACCTATGAACCTTGTTTATGCCATGTTAAATATATATTTGGTAATATTTTGTCTGTATGTAGTACCTTCCTGATATATTGTTTGTTAAATGAATGTATTTTAAAATGTATTTGGTATATAGAAGCAATAATCATAGGATACATTTTAGTCTGTAAAGTACATTGTATTATAAAATGTTTTTTAAATGAATGAAAACATGTACGTATACTTTTTTTATATTGGTTACTAGGTCTTTAGAATAGATGTACAATTAGTCTGTTAGTCTGTGAAATTAGTCTTTTATTACAAATGTACAACACAAGAAACAATGTACATAAATCACTGAGAGCTTTTGCATATTTTTATCATTTTTATTAATAATATTAATATTTTAACTGTCAGTTCTATTAATATTATTTTGTTTTTATTATTGTTATATTGTTTTTGGTGGCATTTGATTACCATATGAACAGATAATGAATAGCCTATATAATACATTAATAACATGAGTTCAAAACTCATATCATTGCATAAGTTTTTGCAAGATTCCCTGGGAAAAGCAAGACCTAACATCAGAACCACTGCAGTTTGGACCGCCATAGTTCAAACTGTTGTGGTATAAACAAGGTATAACAGTTTTGGCAAACGGTCATACTTCAACTGTTATTTACTATGCATTGTACCATGTTTGTTTAATGCTGGTCTTCATTGTTGTATGACAAATGGACCCCAGGTCAGTTTTACACAACTTGTATTATAATAATATAAATACAATATATATAATACTTGTATTATAATATGTAGTTCCTATTCTTTGCCTGGTCCTAACAATCTACTGGTCTTTTAAAAGTTTGATTAAGTTTGGTTTGGTTTATAAATACACTTACTTCTCCCTGCAAATATGAACACTTGCATAAATATTCACAGTACCAGAAATATTGCTTTTGAAAACATGGTCTGTGTCGTCTCTTTCTTTTGCCATGGTGGCACACCTGTTTTTGTTGGTTTTTAATTATTTTTTGATGTCTCTTCTTACCTTAATGCATCACAAAAGGTGGTCCCAGGGGACTCCTGGGAGGTAAGAATGTTCCTAACACGTAAACTCAATATATTCATAAATGATTCATTGACAGAATGCAACACTGAACTTTTAAAAACAGTAAAGTCATGCGTCGGCAATTGTAGACATAAAGACCTTTTGTTTTTTATTATTGAAAGCTAGACATTTTAGAGCTCTCAACATTTTAAATGTTTTAAAAACTGAATTTTGTCAAGACTCCTCAGCTGATAGTAGTGGAATTTGAGGAATCTTTACAATGGGCAAATGCAAAACAAACAAAAAATAAAATAATAATAATACATATAATAGTACAACATATTCAAATCTACTTTGAGTAATATTGGGAAACTAGTGAAAAGGAGTCAGTAATAACATTGTTTTCTTTCCCACAAACCCACGTCTTCATGTCTTTCCTATCCTCCTGATTATCCACTTGTTTTTCCATAATGCCAACCATACAATGGCCCAACCATTAATCCCAAAACATACCCTGAATCTTCCCTTAACCCACCACCTGCCCCAGCCTGAACAGAGCCCAACTGCAGACAAGCAGTGGGATTCAGATGAAGGAGTGTCTGAACCGGCACAGACATATGAGCAGCCTGGCTGGGACGATGAGGGCTCTTCATCTGAGAAGCCCTATGAAACCCAGAGCTGGGATGATAATGGCACTGCAGCTGTGCAACCTTATGAAGCACCCAGCTGGGATGATGACACATATGCAACAGAGGCTGAGGTCAACCAGCCAGACTGGAAAGATGAAGAGGAGGCAGGCTGGGGCAAGGAGGGGGCTCAGGTAGGACAGGAGCAAGTTGAGACCTGTCAGGCTCCCACTGGCCCACATTGTTTGGACAGAGTCTAAGCTGCATTGGTAGGAAGAGTGACAAGCTGTTTGGGATGAAGGGCTTTTGTCTGAGGTTGTCTTAATTACAGTGAAATGCAGAAGTGATCTTGTGTTTCAGAAGCAAATTCTGAGTCTCCGGATGTGTGTGATGCTTCAGCAAATGTGTGTCAATCTTTCTTAATGTAAGTGGAAGTTTATGTGTACTGGATTGTCATCATCTCTGTGATGTCTTTGTATTTCAGACTGACACAGCTGCTACTACCAATTCAGTAAGTACATTTTCCTTTACTGTTAAGACTTGTTTACAAATGCGTTGAAATTACAAACTTTATTAGCTCCCTTTTCCTTTAACAAAATGACCTTGTTTTCGTTATTCAGAATGCTGCTATAATGGTAACCAATGGTTCATCAGATGCTGAGGTTCCATCAGGAGTCCTTTTTAAGGTCAGAGCTAATAAACCCATTGGTTGCAGCACATAATTTCTTAACCCTGGTCTTGGAGGCACTCTGCTATGCTCATTTTAGTACATTGTATATTTAGTACCTGCTCTCAACACCCCAGATTCAACTAATAAGCTCTTTAACAAGCTCTTTCAGAGTTTCAGTGAGTGTGTTAAAGTGGGGAATACAATCAGATGTGCAGTGCAGGCTGCTTTTATGATGAGGGTTGTGAGACACACCTGTAGCACACTACAATGGTTTGGGAAAAGGGCAGTTTTTAATATGTTTGTGTGATGGCAGGTCAAAGCAATGCATGACTATGCCGCAACAGACAATGATGAACTAGACCTCAAGGCTGGAGACGTTGTTCTTGTATTGCCATTTGATAACCCTGATGAACAGGTCAGTAATTGTCCGTTAATGTTACATAACTTAACATTACTTATATATATATATATATATATATATATATATATAATGTATATAGCTAGTAAGTATTAAATGTTTGTTTTAAACAAGCACATGATCACAAACAACTGTTCTCTTGTGTGTGTGTGTGTGTGTGTGTGTGTGTGCGCGCAGGATGATGGCTGGTTGCTTGGTGTGAAGGAGTCAAACTGGCTTCAGAGTAAGGACCTTACTGCTAAAGGCGTATTTCCTGAAAATTTCACCCAGAGATTGTGAACAGGACATCAATATTAATCCTTGACTCCTTAACCACTCACTTTTGACACCTTCTGTCCCCATTATTCTTGTGTGCTTGGTTTTACAGCTGAGGGTTTCAGAGAGATAGATGAATACACATAGTGCCAATGAGATTCTTATTACTGAACAAATATATTTATCTATGCCAGAATGATTGTGTATTGAATTAATTCATGAGTAGGTTGGAATTTTACCATTTAGAATTTTTACCATACCATTTTGACTGATAGAGATTTAGATCCTTCCTCTCTCACCTTTTGCATTTGGACAAATGCCCTGGGTTTAGGAAAATGAAGAAACTTGGGCCCCCAGATATGGAACTGGAGTATTCCTCCATGAAGAAAAATCTCAACTGCATAGTATGCATACAAATACAATTGCATATTATCTTTTAGATATTTTAGATTTTTAAAACCTTTAGTAATTGTAGTGTTCCTGACTATGAAAATCATATAACATGGAGATTACCAAAGAAGCAGCCTATCTAGGGCAAGCGATTTTGGTTATATAGCAATAATTTGCAACAAATATGGCAGTGTAATTATTTTTGAAATGTTTTGTCATGTTTGATTATTTTTTAGTATTTGTTGAGTTGTGCAATTTATGCCTCAAACTTCTCTTGGAAAATCTGGAATAGACTGGAAAGAGATGTATCTAATCAGTTTAATCTAAAGTGTGTAATCTGCTATTGTTTCATTTCTGACATCTTCCCTTTGGAAATCAGAGATTGTTTGCCTGTGATGTATTGCATCTTCATTCTGCATTAATCTGTCCTGATTTCATTCCCGTCAAGCACAAAAATATCTTTCCCATTCACTATAACCAACGTGAGAGTGAATGCATTTTCTTCCATGTCTTCTGGTCTTCTATACCTGATAAGTCTCAAAGCTTAATATTTTTATATATGTTTTGATACTGGTTTTACTAGGCCTTGGACATTAACACCCAAAAGAGAGACCATATCTTTATTTACTATATTTACAGTACTGTATCCACTTGAGAAAAGCTATTTATTTGGACAGAAACAAAACAATTACAATTCATGTATTCATGTTTATTTTTAGAAATTTCTATGTTTATAGCAAGCAAATACATGCACATCACTATATACTATGACTGTATACTGTAGGATACATACTATATATTTAATTATGTTGATGCTTAAGTTGTATGTTTTTGACTCTGAATGTTAAGAACTGATTGGAATTTAACTGATCTTCTAAAAGTTACTTCCACTGCAGGACAGAAGTCTCTTTGATATGAAACTTGGCATGAGGCAACATAACATAAGAAGCTGTTTATATAAGTGTCACTTCATTAGTTATACATAAACACAGTTTATAAAAATGTGATTCAGATTAAATTCAGTTGTCTAAATGTACTGTGACTCTGTAAATGCACTGTTTTGGTCTCACAGAGTGTGAGAAGCATTTCAATAATAAATGTTGATTGAAAATGTCAAATCCAGTTGTGACCTAATGTATCTCATCTCACCACACATCTTTTGAGTCAGACTTTTTTTTAACTTTAAACCTAGAAATAAACAACCAAATGTTTTACAATTTGAACATTATGAAATAAAGTTTTCAAAAATTAAATAATAAATTTTCTGCTCATTGGCTTTTTTACAAACTTGTGGAGCCTGTGCAGTTCAGTTCACACTTTCATTAAAGCTAAAGAGAGACCCATGAAATACTCAATTCTGCTTTTCATTAAAATGGCTCTGACAACCTGTAATGAAAACATTTGTGTTAGACAGGGGAAAAAAAATTCAGTGCACTGTTGAAAATCTTTGGAATGAGCTGAAGAGGGCAGTAAATCACAGTAATTCTAAAGAAAAGTATAGGAGACAGCCATACATACAAGATATTGTAATTTTCACGAGATCCTAGGCTATTAAAGTTGTCTTCTTTTGAGATAAAAATTAAAAGACTTAAAGGATCCAATATTACATATCTGTGCATGGCAACAGATGAAAACATTTCAGTATCTGAAGTGACTCTTGTGTGCAGCAATAGCTGCAACTAAACATTTTTAAATCCTAAACTAAACACTGCACATCAGCTTGAAGGAATTTTAGCCCATTTCTCCAGACGAAATGGCCTAATCTCTTATGTTAGTGGGTTTCCACTAACATATCCCATTAACTGCTTGTTTCATGTTCCTTTCACAATCAATCTAATAAAAAAATAATGATAGATAGATAGATAGATAGATAGATAGATAGATAGATAGATAGATAGATAGATAGATAGATAGATAGATAATTATTATTAAACATACTATATAGGAGATATGTTAAATACAATAACTAAAAACTAAGGATAAAAATGTAACTACTCAACTACAGAACACAAGTTTGCCATAAAAAGTATTAGTATGTAATAAGTAAATGCATTAACATGCAGGAACTATTGTGACAATACAGTACACATTAAGGCTCAGTAAGCCTGTCAGTTGTGCACATGTACAGGAAAAGTGTCTGAGCAAAGATATGAATAGAAGATCTGAATATTTTCTATGCAAAGAAGGATAGAAGACCAGTAATGCCCTGTCTGTCAGTTATGTACATGTGTAGGTAAAATGTCAGTGCAGTGATTGGATAGGAGTAATAATGTCCAGCCAAAATTAGTGATCCTGTATCTGTAATACTCTTTGCTACAGCAGAGCTGAATGAGTCATAGATACATACTTACCTACTACATCATGATCTATCCATTAGGCACCTCTCTTTATCAAGATTCTACTGAATGAAGCCTTTTTTGTCTCTATCTTCTATGTTGCTGTGGACATTAATGATCCAACCATTTCTGTCAACATTCTATTGTCTGTTGTCTAGAAAATTACAAGATCCCACAATGTAACAAATAAAGTTGCTTTAGCCATTCATGATCCGATTAGCAACATTTCTATTATCTGTCCTGAACAATATCTCAAAATAATTGTAAATTTATATTGTGAGAGCATGTTCCAATTTAATAAAACGTCCAATTTTACATTTACATGAATTAAAGGAACGAAAAGTTAGTAGTCATCTTTCTCAGCTATTTTGTGAATCTTTCACAATTTTCTGTATTTCTGTATAAAGAGATGAATCTACATACATACAAATGACAAAATATTTTAAACTAACATTTATTTATAAAAAAAATTATCCAACATTACATAACCTTCATGAAAAAGTATGTAAATCTCTAGGATTATGAATTTATTTAAAGAGATAATCAAAGTCAGCCCACGTTTAAAATATTCCACCACAGTTTATGGAAGTGCCTTGATCATTTAATGATTGGAAGAATTTATATTGATTAACATAAGTGTGGCTGTGTTTTGGCACTGTTGTAGAGACATGCTGTTTGGTGGGGGAAGCAGGTTAGATGAAGTAGTGTAGTTAAAGCTGATTTTTGGAAGCAGAACACTTGTTCCAATTCAGTCAGTCAGAACACAACACCCAAATACTTGTGATGATAATGCCAATAGTTCATTAACTGACCTGGCTGATCAGGCACCACCTAGTAGTGAGATGGACAATGCTGATTTTGGACCCCAGTGTCCTGAATGTGACCGTGAGACTGTTCATGACAATACAAGCTGTTGAAGTGGAGATATTTTTCCCTGTCTAACCCACTTCTGCGTATTCTTTGATGTAGAGATGACACAGTACCACCAGACATAAGTTGTAAACAACACATTTATTTCCACCAATATATTGGGAGAACCCTTCAGACAAAGCCCCAAAGAGCTGAAGAGGTCTAATACTGCCGAAGTGTCAGGTGACGCCCTGGATGTGCTCTTTTGGCTCTTCCCCCAAATCCCTCTATCTGACCCTTCTCATTTCTTCCCAGGAGTTGTTTTTCACTACTAATTTCGAGCTTTCGCACTCCCCAGATGCACCCCACACTTCTCATCCATCTGGACCTGCATATAAAGACAAGCCTCGGCTACTTTGCTAACACGGGTTGGTTTGTTACACACACAGAAGAGCAGACTGTTCTGTCATTCACCCTGTCTTGTATGCATGCACACATTTTATACAACTGTTATAACAGACACATGCCTAAGATCATAGTTCTAAACATTTACACTTATTTGAATACATTGATTTTACATACTGCATGATTAATATATGATCCCAACAATACTGATTTGAATATATTGCTTTCACACATTGAATGGTTAATATATGACCCCAACAAAGCCTATCTGGACCAGAGTGTCCTGGAGCCTCAGCTAAGTCTGTCAGCAGTAGTGATTCGCAAAACATAAACATGTCATTTACTAATGACCACATTCAACATTCAGACAAAGTCAGTCAAATTAGAACTCGGTTGGGACATGTAATTTTCAGCCCACAACTGTTGTTCCTGGAGGAGACCTGGCCAAAGTCCAGAGGGAAGTTTGCATGCTGAGCAATGCCACAGCCACTGCTGAGCCATGGGCCTGTCTGGGTCATAAGTTTGATCTGATGTATGCCAAGAGAGCCTTTGTCCTTTGATATGTTGAAGGAGACTTTTCAGAAGCTATGGAGGACATTAGGGAAGGATTATAAAGAGGTTGGAACAGACAGCCTTGGAGATGAGATGGAGGATGAAGGAGATAATAATAATAATAATAATAATAATAATAATAATAACAATAATAATAATAATACATTTTATTTATCATGAGCCTTTCTGGACATTCAAGGACGCTTTACAAAATACAAAACAAATAAACAACAAACAAACAAATAAACAACAAACACCGGAGAGCAGCGTCAGCCATACGTGCACAGCATTCACTTAATCGGAAAGAATTATTTAGAAAAACACGAGGTAAGGAAGGAAGAAAAAAAACACACTCAGACTATGTTCCAGGAGGAGCATAGTTTCGGTAGGTAAAAAATACATTCAAGCACTTAAGCACACATAATTTAACACAGACATAGAAAGAAGCTGCGAAGACCTGGGGGCCACCTGCAGAAAGCACCTTGCCCAGAACCCAAAGCGGAAGTCCAGCAGTTGCCATGGAGACAATGTCTCAGTTTGCAGATAACACAGCTCGGCAAACTCCTGAAGACAGCCTTGAGCTGCCAGACAGAGTCTACAATCAACAGGTGGAAGGGGGATGGGGGGAGCGTCCCAGAGCGTCGTCCTCCAGGGGAGATTTCCAGCATCTGCCAAGGCCAGAGCTGATAGGGGGGCCAAATAGCTGATAAAAAGAATATTTTGGCTGGGAGAGAGCAGTGTCCATGTTGTAGCTACTCTTCTCCTGGTCTAGTATGGTCTCCCAAACGATCTATACTCCTTTGCAAAGCTGACAGTTTCTCCGAGATGTTCTCCAAGGTGCGATGTAAAATCACAGTCTGAGTCCCAACAGCCCTGCCCAGAGTCTTAATCATCTCAGGCAGCTTAAAGGGGCTGCCCACACGTCAGTGCAGTGCTTAGTCCAATCAGCAAAGTACTTGCAATCATGAATCTAATTGTGAAAATATCCTCAACATCCTTGACTGACAGCGCCACCAGGCACACGACTCTCCACCTCTCCCAGGAGTCCATCGTGTATCCAGCCACAGATGTCCCGTCAGGACACTCAGGTTCCCCCGAACCCCGACTTCTCATCGAGAAGATGGTGTCAATTGCATTTAGAGACCAGTTGATCAAATCCATATTTTAGGTTCAGAAGAAGAGCGTTGAGTGAGTCTCCCAAGTAAGATAGTAGCAGACAAGAAGAAAGAGCTAAGCAGGAGAGATAAGCGAGGAGAGGGAGGAAAGTGCGACGAAGTATTATGAAGTATTATTTTCTGCCATGTTAAAGCAATTTGCAAAGATGTAGTAATTGCATATAAATAAAATTTATTTCCACCAAATTAAATTTGTTTCTTGTAAATTTATTTGATGTAAGTGCAGGTTGCAATTGAATGAAAAGACCAATTTTAAAATGTTTTTACATTCACATAAATTAAATTCAAAGAAATGAAAAGTAGAAGTTAGTAGTGTCATCTTTCTCTGCTATAAAGTTTGAGAATCATTCACAATTTCTCTATAAAATTGACCTGAAATGTAATGAGATGAAACTACTTAGATAAGAAAAAGTTTAAACAAATGAAAAAATATTTTAAACTAACATTGATTTATAAAAAATATCCAACATTACATATATTTCCTGAAAAAGTATGTAAATCTCTAGGACTATGAGTTAATTTGAAAGAGATAATCAAAGTCAGCCTAGATTTTAAAAACTTCGCTATTTAGGTCTTTACCACCATTTATGGAAGTGCATTGATCAAAGAATAAATTAAACTTTACTTCACTTAATGATTAGAAGAATTTATAATGATGATTATATATAATATACTTTATGAAGAGCTTGTTTTTATTTTAGTTTTAAATGGTCAAATCCTTTATATTTTTTGTCAATATAGGGTGGGGTTGCGGATAGGTGTCCCCGCTGATGACCAATCCTGGAGCCATGCACACCAAAGGTTTTCCATTCATCACCTTGTCAGATTAAAACAAGGTTTTATAGACAGGGTGGTCTAATGTGGTAAATATTCAAGCTTTATGAAGCTGCTTAAGACCGAAGCTACTAATGACAGTGGGTAATTGGTTAAGGAAGAATTTAATTGTTTATAGTTAAAAGCATTGGATTGATTGGCCTGACACGTTCTCAGTCAATCTACAAATCAATCACGTACTCTGCTCCTTTGTGACATCACTGATGACGTTATGCATTGGAATCAATAAAAAGAGGCTGTTTCTGGATCAGTTTGGGGTTTTCCCCTTCACCAAAATACAACATTAAGCAAACAAATTAATATTATCTAGAACTGAGAGACAACTTCTAAATCTGACTATTTCTCATACAAGACAAGGTAAGAAACACTTGTTAGTGTGATTGCAGTAGGTACAGTTTTCCCATTTGGAATGAATGGTAGAATGTTTAGAAAGACTATTGCTGTTGAGTGCTGATTGGTTGGCATTACTGCTGCTGAGTGCTGATTGGTTGGCATTACTGCTGCTGAGTGCTGATTAGCTGGCATTACTGCTGCTGCATACTGATTGGTTGGCATTGCTACTGCTGAGTGCTGATTAGTTGACATTGCTGCTGCTGAGTGCTGATTGGTTGGCATTGCTGCTACTTAGTGCTAATTGGTTGCCGTTGCTGCTGCTGAGTGCTGACTGGTTGGCATTACTGTTGCTGAGTGCTGATTGGTTGGCATTACTGCTGCTGAATACCTTAGCAACAAGTTAGCAACCACCTAGCACACATTTTATAAGTCCTATTATGGACTTGAAAATTGAAAATTAAGAGTGTCTGTAAACCTGTGTCCAACAATTTCAAATGAAACACTGTTTAAAGCTAAAGTTTAAAGCTAAAGCTTGCTGAGTAGTTTGATACAATTTGTTGATTGTCCCGATCCAACGGTTTTCTTATAATCATCAACAAACTTTCCCCATTCAAAATAAATCATGAAATGTTGACAAATCCCACATACATCCCTAATAAATATAAGAATTTACTGTCTGTGCTTGGAGTAGCTTTTAGACCAACCAACTTGTGTGCAAAGGTTTGGGTACCCCATGTTCTGGTCAAAAGTTTGCGGACCCCACATGTTCCGGTCAAAAGTTTGGGTACCCCACATTGTCAAATGTTTGGTACCCCACGTTCAGGTCAAAAGTTTGGGTACCCCATGTTCTGCTTGTTTGGGTTATTGAGCCAAAGCTACAAACTAGTCATGATTGAGATTTCCTCAGCGATATTTAAGTAGTTAAGTAGTTAAATGTGCTCTCCCCATGAGATAGATGATGGCCAACTTCTAACTTGTCTGTCTTTCTGTGTGTTCAGAACAGTTCTCACCAACAGGAGTGATTCCATTGTATACATACAAGGACCATAACAACAGAGACCTAAACACAAGCAGACATAAACACATCTTTCCTTGATAATTTCTTCAATCAACCAAAATGGTAATTTAAGATATTTTGCTTAGTCATTTGATTACATTTTAGCTTTTGAAGGAACTAGTGTAAGAAATGTTTGTTCAAAGGGAAGTGTAAAGAATAAGGGACCATATCAAGGAATTGGAAACTTGTTTTGGACGTTATTTAACTGAATGTAAGTATTTAAGAGATTATATATATTATATATGTTGATATATATATATATGCATGGCTGATCAAACAGAATACTCTAGAGGAGCTATTCTTTTACCCATATGAATTGTAGTTTCCTGTTTCCTTCCACGTCTTTCTGGTTTTATTTGCCATTTTGAAGCATTTAAGATTTTCTACATTTTTTTATATGTTTTTCCGTCTGCAGTCAACTGTTAAGTATGCTGTTTTTCTAAACAATGTCTGCACCGACCCATTTTATTTTACCACTCATTTTAAATTTTTTTAGAAAGAACTGTAATATATCACGCATGCAGAACATCTGCTGCTTTCATCTTTTAATAAGGGCCATCTGTTTGATTGTTGTGGGGGGTTTTTTGGTTGTTTTTTTTTTTTTGGTCTTTTTTTTTTTAAGAATGAATGACCTCACTAATTGAACTTTGCACTGCTACTAAAATGTTAGGTCTGTTGGTTTAGTACTCTACTACATCTAGTAGTAAATTTTTTCTATGTAAAAAATATAATTTCTGCCAAAAACAGTAATTGATCTGATTACTGATGTTGCACTGCCATTATTTTTAAAACAACTGTATACATTTTGACACACACATTTGAATTGGACACGTGCCTGAAGTGACTAACTTCACCTGTGTTCCTCAATGCAAATACCTGTAGGTGGCTTTTTGACATGAAAATCAGATTTTAAAAATTCTTCTGTTTGTCCAGCGTGAGTGTATCTCAGTACACATTGGCCAGGCTGGTGTGCAGGTGGGCAACGCATGCTGGGAGTTGTACTGCCTAGAGCATGGTATCCAGCCTGATGGTCAGATGCCAAGTGACAAAAGTAATGCTGGAGGAGATGATTCTTTCAGCACTTTCTTCAGCGAGACTGGAACCGGCAAGCATGTTCCCAGAGCTGTCTTTGTGGATCTGGAGCCCACTGTCATCGGTATATTACTGAAATAATATTTCTATTATGATTTCTTCATGTATAATCTCTTGTCTGTATAGTTGTGATTGTGTACCACTTAGAAGTAATAACACCAAGGTAGATTAACATGGATTCAATTCTCTCTTTCTCAAGATGAAATCCGAACAGGTACCTACCGCCAGCTCTTTAATTCAACACAGCTATTGTCAGGGAAGGAAGATGCTGCCAACAACTATGCCCGTGGTCACTTCACCATTGGCAGAGATATAATTGACTCAGTGGCAGATAAGATCCGCAAACTGGTGAGATAAAACACATCACTTCCTCATAGATCACTGAGATCACTAAATGTATGGTACAGATTGAAGCAGATGTTCAGCTTGTGTGATAAAAAATGTACTTGTGTCTGATCTCTCTGACCAGGCTGACCAGTGCACTGGGCTTCAGGGCTTCCTGATTTTCCACAGTTTTGGTGGAGGAACTGGCTCTGGCTTCACCTCCCTTCTGATGGAGCGCCTGGCACATGATTATGGCAAGAAGTCCAAATTAGAGTTTGCAGTTTATCCTGCTCCTCAGGTCTCCACAGCTGTGGTTGAGCCTTACAACTCCATCCTGACCACCCACGCAACTCTAGAGTTCTCAGACTGTGCCTTTATGGTGGATAATGAGGCCATTTATGACATCTGCGGCAAGAACCTTGATATTGAGCGTCCGACCTACACCAACCTCAATAGGCTCATTGCTCAGATGGTCTCCTCCATTACAGCCTCCTTGCGCTTTGATGGAGCCCTCAATGTGGATCTGACTGAGTTCCAGACCAACCTGGTACCCTACCCTCGTATTCACTTCCCTCTGGCTACTTATGCTCCTGTGATATCTCCAGAAAAGGCATACCATGAACAACTCTCTGTTGCTCAGATCACCAACGCCTGCTTTGAACCAGGCAATCAGATGGTTAAGTGTGATCCACGCCATGGGAAATACATGGCGTGCTGTCTCCTCTACCGTGGTGATGTTGTGCCCAAAGATGTAAACACTGCCATTGCTACCATCAAGAACAACCGTACCGTCCAGTTTGTGGACTGGTGTCCAACTGGCTTTAAAGTGGGCATCAATTATCAGCCCCCAACTGTTGTTCCTGGAGGAGATCTGGCCAAGGTCCAGAGGGCAGTTTGCATGCTGAGCAACACCACAGCCATTGCTGAGGCATGGGCCCGTCTGGATCATAAGTTTGATCTGATGTATGCCAAGAGAGCCTTTGTCCATTGGTATGTGGGAGAGGGCATGGAAGAAGGAGACTTTTCAGAAGCCAGGGAAGACATGGCTGCCTTAGAGAAAGATTATGAAGAGGTTGGAACAGACAGCCTTGGAGATGAGATGGAGGATGAGGGAGAGAACTAAATGAAGTCTTATTTTCTCTCATGTTAAAGTGATTTACAAAGATGTAGAATTTGCAAATAAAAAAAAATACATTTCTGCCCAATTCAATTTGGTTCTTGTAAATGTATTTGATGTACGTGCATTTTCCAATTGAATGAAAAGTCCAATTTTACAATGTACATTCACATCAATTAAATTCAAAGGAATGAAAAGTCAAAGTTAGTAGTATCATCTTTCTCTGTTACATGTTTAAGGATCCTTCACAATTTTCTGTATTTCTCTATAAAGTTGACCTGAAATGTAATGAGACGAAACTACATAGATAAGAAAAACAGCTTAAACAAATGAAAAATATTTTAAACTAACATTTCTTTATTAAAAATTATCCAACATTTTATGTCTTTCACAAAAAAGTATGTAAATCTCTAGGACTATGAGTTAATTGAAAGAGATATTCAAATTCAGCCCACGTTTCAAAAACTTGTGTCATCGCTATTTAAGTCGGGTCTTCACCACCGTTTATGGAATTGCCTTGATCAAAGAATGAATTAGACTTCACTTCACTTAATGTTTGGAAGAATTTATAATGATTATTATAACTGTGGCTGGAGTTAAAGCTGATATTTAGAAGCTGAACATGTTAGTAATACCATTGGAAATGTACAAACCAGGCACCAGCCAGGGGAAATCACACTGCTGTGACTGTACTTATGAAAGGGCTAAACTCTTTGTCTTTAAGTCCTCTTTTCATCCCACCTTCTCTGCAAGATAATAAGAGATAAAGAGATGGGTATTGACTGCGGCCTAAAAAATACATAAACACCACTGTAAATCACCACTGTAAATCATCATATATATAGCAGGACATTCAAAAGCAGAGCCTTAATCCTCCATGTTTCTTGGTGGTTGTAGGGTTTTAAAATGTCTTTTAGATCAGTGTTCCCCAGCCCCCATGGGGACCCTGTTTTAGATAATGTGGGATTAAACCATTTAGCAACTTGTATGTTAGGAACAATATTTTATCCAATCTGGATGTGATGAACGCATGCACCAGTATCTCAGCATGCTTGTGTGAGAGTGCCTTATGCAATTTTATAATATTGCGTAGGTGGAAGAATCCAGTTTTTACTACATTACTAATGAGGGTGTCGAATGAGAGGTCTGAGTCAAATATAACCCCAAGGTTTCTTACAGTGGAGCTGGGCATAATTAAAAAACCATCTAGATTAATAGGGTTAATGGGTTTATTAGGTCTTAGTATTAAGATCTGTTTTTTCTGAGTTTAGTAAGAGGAAGTTTTGTGTCATGCAGGTTTTCATTTCTTTAAAATAGTTTGTTATCCTACTGAGGCAATGATCTTCATTTGGTTTGGCTGATATGTAAAGCTGGGTATATTCAGCATAGCAGTGAAAGTCAAAATCATGCTTTCAGATGACTTTACCCAGCGGTAGTAAGTAGAGGGAGAAGAGTAATGGACCTAGGACAGACCCTTGTGGAACACCATATTTTACTATGGTGTGATAGGAGTGATTATTATTGATGTTTACACACTGAAGGCAGTCAGTCTGGTATGGCTGAAACCAGTTTAGGGCTGAGCCTTTAATTCCTAAGTGATTTTCAAGTCTATGAAGCAATATAGAATGGTCTATAGTATCGAATGCGACACTAAGATCCAATAATACTAAAAGAGCATTACAATTTATATCACAGGAGAGTAGGAGGTCATTTGTAACTTTTAGTAGTCTATAGTTTGCAAGCTTGTGAGGGTTGAGCCTTGGCTTTTTCAAAATGGGATTAATAGTTGCAGATTTAAGAGATTTGCACATGTATCCTAAGCTAAGGGAAGAGTTCACTATATTAAGTAATGGATTTTTAGCAGTTGGAGCAACCTGTTTAAATAGTCGTGTAGGTACTGGATCTAGTGCACATGAGGATGATTTGGAGGAGCTAATTAAACTAAGGAGGTCTTTTTCACTAACTTGGTTAAAATGTTCTAGACTCGATTTGTTGCCAGTGCTGTTCTCAAATGTGTAAGGAGGTGATGTTGGAGCCAGATTATGAATTGTTTGTCAATTTTTTTCTATTTTGGCATTAAAGAATATCAAAATCATTACAAGGGATATCAGGTGGAATGATTGAGCCTGTGTTGTGGAATGATTGAGCCTGCTGTGAGAAGGTATTAAACAGATATCTAGGGTTGTCTTTATTTTTATCTATTAGAGATGCAATATATGATGATGTTGCATGTTTATAATCTGTAAGACTAAGTTTCAAAACAGCTCTGAAAATTTAATATTTTGTTTGCCACCATTTGCATTCATAACTGCTTGTGGTCTGTTTCAGAGTACAAGTTTGGTCGTTGTACCATGGAGCTAATTTTTTGTCTTTAATTTCTTTGGTTCTAATAGGTGCTATATTTTCCAGATTTAAGCAGAGCATTGAATTTAGAGTGTTGTATGGTCAAGGTCACAGAGAAAGTGGATAAGGGGGGACAGAGAAAGTGGATAAGTCAGGGAGTGTATTAATGAATTCGTTTAATGTTGAGGTTGTTATGGTGCATCTGCTAATGGAATGAGGTGACTGGTAAATGTTGTGGTATAAGACTAACATAATTAGATCGTGAAAAGATATGAATCATTTTCTGAAATACAGGTCACATTATCTGTGTCAGTACCCAGGGTTAAGACTAAATCTAAGATATGATTGCAGCAATGGGTAGGTCCAGTGATAATTTGTTTCATCCCCACAATCATCCAAAATGGCCTGAAAGGCCATTGTAAGTGGATCCTGGGCCTTATCAAAGTGAATATTGAAGTCTCTGACAATCACATCTTTTTCAGTAGAAAGAACTACTTGGGCTAGGAAGTCTGGAAACTTGGTAAGAAAGTCTGTATATGGAACAAGAGGATGGTAAATAGTGATAAGCTGGAATGCATGCTGCTTTTTTGAGGCAGGGGCTAGGTCAAATACCTTTAAGCTAAGTACTTCAAAAGATTTTGCTTCATAACCTGAGTTTAGAGTTATAACTAAAGTGGAGACATAGATTGTGGCTATACCACCTCCATGACCAGACCTGCGTGGGTGACTATAGTGACTGAAAGAGAGAGGACAGGATTCATTTAGAGCTATGTATCCATTGGGTTTAGCCCAGGTTTCACAAAGACACTGGGCACTAAGGTCATTATCAGTGATCATTTCATTCACAATCACTGCTTTGGAGGTTAAAGATCGTATATTTAACAATCCCAGTGTAATATGGGTGATTGTGGCCCTGATTGGTAGATGGCACCCAGCAGTGGCCAGGATGTGGTGGCTCCTTACAGGAATGAAAAGTCAAAGTAAGTAGTGTCATCCTTCTCTGCTATAAAGTTTGAGAATCCTTCACAATTTTCTGTATTTCTCTACAAATTTGACCTGAAATGTAATTAGATGAAACTACGTAGATGGGGGAAGCAGGCTAGATAAAGCAGTGGAGTTAAAGTGATATTTGGATGCTGAACGTTAGTAACACTGTTGCGAATGTATTAACCAGGCACAAGCCAGAGGAAAACCCACTGTGACTGTACTTATGAAAGGGCTAAACTCTTTATCTTTAGGTCCTCTTTAAATGCAACTTTCTCTACACAATAATAAGAGATAAAGAGATGGGTATTGACTACAGCATAACAAATGCATAAACACCACCTGATTGGGGCAGGGACACCTATCTGCAACCCCACCCAATATTGATGAAATATTTACAAGAGTCACATCCTTTATATTAATTTATTTCATCAATATTGGGTGGCAGATAGGTGTCCCTGCCGATGACCAATCCTACAGCTGTTAATGCCAAGGGCAGTTTTCCGTTCATCACCTTGTCAGATTAAAACAAGGTTTTCTAGACAGGGTGGTCTAATGTGGTATATATTCAAGCTTTATGAAGCTGCTTGAGACAGAAGCTACTAATGATAGTGGTTAAGGCAGATAATTGGTTAAGGCAGAATTTTATTGTTTATAGTCAAAAGCAGGGCCTCAATCCTCCATGTTTCTTTGTGACATAAAGAAAAACAGAGGAAGCAATAGATGTGGAAGGTAACAACAAATCCTTGTTCCAGTGCTTCGTCAAAATACGTTTCCATGGCAACAGTTTCCAAAGGGGAGAGTGGGTGGACTTGGGTTTAGGCAGCAGAGCACCAGGCTTCAGATCAAAGGCACACTCCCATGCTCAGAAAGGAGGTAACTGAGTAGTTTTACTATGACTGAAAATGTCTAAGAGGTCATCATAATTGCTAGGGATCATAGGAGCTGATACAGCTTTGGAGCTTTCTACATCAGCAGATCCTAAGGTAAGATTGACACACTGTCATACTTTTGGGAGACCAAGATGTAATGGCACGTTCAACCCAGGAGATGGCGAGGTTGTTTGTTTTACATCAGGAAAAACATCTTAAGAATGAACTAGTATGGAGAACTAATAATCAGTAGAGATATTGTTTTGTGATCAAACAAATCTCAGTAGTATGTTCATTTATTTGTGTCACTTTCATTAATGAGGGCTGTGGAAGAAAAAGACCTCAAGTAGTCAATAGGAACAGTTAAAGTCAAAGGTTTTATGTGCATTTTACTCATCCCAAGGTTTGGCAGACAGATTTCTCTGGATGGATTTGGCCCTACACTGCTGAACAAGATGTCTAGCCTGTTCACAGTACATACAAAGCCTCATTTATCATCTCCTACTCTTGAATAAAAAGATTGGTACCACCTAATTGCATAGGCTCTTAAAATGTTGGCTATGCACCATAACAGTGCTCCTGGACTGGGCTGTCCAATCCACTTTCTATGCTAATAACATCAATTAAAGAAAGATTGAGGGATAATAGCAAGCTCCTTCTGAACATTCTACCTCAAATGCCTCATAAACACAGTAGTGAGGGTGACATCAATCCATCAAGTCACAGCTGCCACAGTTTAGAACTCTAGATAGAGGTCATTCTTGACCCCTGTTATAAAGATAAGCATCTTTCTGCTCCTTCATTGGGGTGGTCCAATACTGAGTGGTGGTGCAAAATGTGGCCACAGGATTGAAGTCATTCATCGGCTCACTCTCTAAAAAAAAAAGAGCAAGTTAGAGTAATGTGCAAAATACGCAGAGCATTGTAAAATTAGAACAAGGCAATGTGATGATTTGCCCTCACATTTAGAAGGGAGATCCTCTCAGTCATTACAGTTTAACTTTGATCCAGCAGGGCAAGCAACCTGAGCAGGAGGAGGGGAGTGAAACTGAGGGCTGGGGAGGAGCTGTTGACAGATAGTGGCTTGAGGCAAAAGGCAGTAAAATTCTGAAACAATTGCCTTTTGTAACCTTTTTCATGGTGTCACCCACCTTCTCAAGTACAGTGATATTCTGCAAGTAGTTGACCTTGCTCTGAAACAGTACTGGCTAAGTCAGGGGTCTGCAACCCAAGTCATAAGAAGAGCCAGTTTGTCTGGTTTCAACCCACCTTCAGAGCCAGAAGATTTTATGTCCATTTTATTGTTGTCAGGTGTTTCTATTTGACCATCTTGTCTTCACAACAATCCACATGTTTAAAAAGCTGGAGAAATCCAGTTCTACATTAATATAAAAGACATTAATAGTTTACTAAAATTGCTACCTTAAACATAGATGCAACACAATGCCATTTTTGTGGAATTATGAAGTTGTGTGAAAACAACAAACAGCAGCATATGTTGAGGAGACTCAGCTGTAAACTGCAAATCTAACTTTTAATTCCAATCAGAGCTGTGTCTCTGAAACAGCTCAGGATTAACAAACATCTGACTTAATGTTTCCTCTCCACACTGACCATGTCTGCTCTCCTTTCACTGCTAAAGACTGTCAAACCCAAACATACTGGAAGCCAAATTACATATTCTGAATTGCATATAAAATCTGATAAAACCTTGAATAGTTTGTGGTGTTTGGTTCAGTAATGTACAAAAAAACATAATTTGTCTGCTTGTTCTGGAAACTGCGCAGCTCAGATCTCTACACAGAGGTTGCCTCAGTAAGCTGATTTGTTCTTTTTGTTAAAGGATGGGACCAGAAAGCTGATTGGCTGTTTTGTAAAGGGCAGAATTTTATTGGTAACTCACAAGCTAATTTGCTTGTTTTCTTTAAGTGTGGGACTTTATTGTAACCAACAAGCAGATTGGTTCCAGTTTTGTTGAAAGGAGTGTATTTTAATTTTAATTCTGCTGTGGAGGTATAAGAGGACAGTAAAAAAACATGTATGCAAGCCATTTTGACAAGACTAGCAGCTCCATCTTCCTGGGCTGTGCCTGAAATGTACGAAATGCTACCTACTTATACAGTATTCTTAGGTAAGAAATTACCCAGTCAAATGTGAATCAAGGGTTATTGATCCAGCCTTCTCTGTTATTGGTTGAAAAAGCTCATGGCTAACTGTAACACAGCTATGTGCTTCTATTTAGTATTGAGCTCTCAATACCATGGCAAGATCAAGATGTATTGTTACCTTCATGATTTGGTTACAGAGACATTTATCATTAAACTGCCTTGTGAGACACCATGGGGAGCACATTAAGTCAGCTTCCTATTTCCAATTTCAGACACAGAGCTAGACTGGGCTTTGTGCCACATATATGTTTAAGTGAGGCCATCTGTCAATAATGAATAGGAGAAACCGGATGCAGATTGTTCATGTCAGCTCAGGTAAGAAGAAATCCAAAATGTGGGATGAAGCACAGTCCACCATAAATGCAAACAGCACACAGAAGCAGGGTCAACCAAACACAAAAGATAACCTACAGCTCAGCCCTCAGGAGAAAACCGTAATCTCACACCCGACTGCACTCCTTAAGGGCCTAAATGAGGTGTAGCTAATGAATATAAGGTGTAAATCCAGAGTGGAGTCAGTGATCAGAATCTTGCAAAGCTGAAGACAAGTAACCTGGTTACAGTGTACACTCTACACCAATTTTTCAACACCTTCCAGATTTTCTCTGGAGCCCTTACTTTAAAGCATACTTTTTAGAATTGTAGTATATGCTAAACTAAATTAAAATGGACTCTAATGCTGCCATCTGCTCTCTACCTGATTCCTGCTCCTGCTCTTCTCTGTCTGTAATTCAGTATCCAATTTCTGTGGCCATGGCAACTATCTTGGGATATAACCCAAACAGCTTTACTTCTCTAAAATCTTTTTGTCTGTCTGTGTCTCCATCCATCTACCCTTCTCTAGCGACCCCCTCGCTTTCACAAAAGTCATCCTTCATTAAAACCCCAAGCCAAAGCTAAATAGATAACCATAGCAACCAATTTGAAGCACTGTGGCTAATGGTATGTAATAAAGGCTACTGAAATTGTAGTGGAAGAGGACGCACCATTTGCTTTTTGTGGTTCGACTGCTCGTGATTATGATTGCTCTTTCTTTTGAAACAGTTCTTTTGGCTTTTGTGCATACTTGCAATGATGGCAAGACATGTCAACAAATGTAGTGTACCACTGGATTTATACATTCCATATTCGTTGTTAAATTAAGTGGAAAAAATGGTAGTAGGTGTGTGTATAAAAAGAACATGATACATTAAAGAATATGATATATTAAAAGGATGCAGGAAAAACATTTTTCAAATGCAGTAAACCTAGCCTAGCTCTGTTTTTATGTCTCTTTGCTTCCTTACTTTCTCTCTTTCCTTTTAATTTCTTTATGATAAAAAAGCATGAAATGAAAAAAAACTATTGCTGTTTTGTTTCCTTTTCATTACTGGTAAAGATTACTGTGATCTTCCCTCAGTACACTGTAGGGGTTAGATAAAAAGTCAAACATTTTTAGGTAATGTGATGAACTGGTCTAGACAAGTGGTGACAGAATGGATAAAAAGGGATAATTATTGGGGTGCACAAAGAGAAACCCCAGAGAAAAAAAGCACTCACAATGTCTCCTTTTTCATATCCAGCAAAGGGCTGTTTCAATGATTTAGTGCTTCAACATATTTATATTTTAGACTTGTAAACATAATATTCTGAATAAAACATTTGTATTTGATGTTTTAGGGCTCAAAAAACATCTTGTCATTTGCATAGAGCAAACCAAGCTATTTAGTCTCTTGATTCTTGTGTACCTTGGGTAAATTGTCCAAGAACAGAAAAAGGTCACTAGGAAATGAATATGGCAAATACTACTAAGTCTATAACAAACATACCTGACCTAAAAACAAGCAGAATTGATCCAATGGTAGTATATTAAAGATGATAATTTAAAAAAAAATGACATGAAATGAAATACAAATTAAAATCCAATTTGAATCTTAATACCACACACACACACACACACACACACACACACACACACACAGATATATATATATATATATATATATATATATATATATATATATATATATATATATATATATATATATATTCTTGCTCATGAATATCTCCAGAAAAAAGCAAATGGAGACAGGGAAGAGCTTTTAATGGTCTTTCCTTTCTTTCCTTTATGGA
The DNA here is from genome assembly GCA_034509495.1 of Acestrorhynchus altus. NCBI lineage: Eukaryota > Metazoa > Chordata > Actinopteri > Characiformes > Acestrorhynchidae > Acestrorhynchus > Acestrorhynchus altus. The sequence goes on along the minus strand of CM067504.1, from coordinate 7,499,448 downwards.
ATTGCAGCTGTAGCTGCTGATAAGAATGGAAATGGTAGAGGGTGATTATCTGTTATCAGGTGCAGTGGGTATAGGTATGATAACAGCAGGGGGAACAAGAATGCTAGTCGTTTGTGTGCAGTGTGTGGTGACGGATGTGAGACGGTTGAGAAAGACCCTCCACCCCCACTGAGAGCAGATTTTGTAGTGATTACAATTCTGCTGTGTTTTGAGTGTGTGTGTGTGTGTGTGTGTGTGTGTGTGTGTGTGTGTGTGTGTTCAGAGGTAGGGAGACAAAAGGCTGAAAAAATGCTAGTCATTACAACCAGTGAAAAGCCAGTCAAGCCTTTAAATTACCCCAAATTATCTCTCCGTCGCTCACAAAAAAAAACAGACAAAGAGGGAAGAAATAATGAGTGGAATACACTCAGATTTTCCTCCATTGATATTCTAAAATGTTGACCCATGCCCACTGCTTTGTTAATCTAGTAGAGTACATGTCTGCACATTAAATCTAAATAAGATATTTCACTTTAGTTTGATTTATATTTTTCCATTCTTATTATTTTTTTATTTTTCCAGTTGTCTTTTGTATTGGACAGGCTTCCTTAAGGGTAAATGGAATGCCAGTAAAATGTCTGTTCATAATGTATGTTTAGACTAGTATGTTGAGATAGCTATTTTATGTAGGAGACACAAAGTAGATATGTATTTTCATATACTACAAAAAGAAATTTATTAGGGCTGGGCATATGGACAAAAAATCATATTGCAATATGTTTTAGCTGATATATGATATGATGTATGATGTGAAAATACAATGTGAATAAATTAGTACACACCATGAAATCCTTTGTCTTTTTTACTACATTTAAAGATACTGAAATTTGATTAGTTTCTTTGGCACACTAAGTCTTATGTGCCCTCCATAGTGTGTACATGAGAAAATTATTTTAAAACTTTATATAAACAATATTGCCTCTGCCAATATGTTTTTATCCCAATATAGATATACGTATTGCTCAGCCCTAAAATGTACAGTAAGCTGCTGGCAGCAGTTAGTTAATAAACAGCTGTAGTACATTTCAGAGTACACATATTGTAGATTTAATCACAGCATCTATAAAATACTCTATTTTTATTACAGTAAAAATCACAGTACTGTAATTATTACAGCAACATATCAGTATTATAACAGCAAGAAAAAACACAGCACTGTAACTGTTATTACAGTAAAAAGAAACCAAAGTAGTGTAACTGTTATTACAGTAAATAAAATCACAATACTGTAATTAATACAGCAAAAAATCACAGTACTGTAACAATTATATATATATATATATATATATATATATATATATATTCAAAACTGATTATACTTTCATTATAAATCGTTCACACAGTGTGTGTCTGTAAAGACTCCTTCTCTTCCAGTGCAGTGTAGCATTAGTTATGTAGAGGCTACTTAAAAGAGCGGTATGTAAAGAACAACAGAAAACACCAGCTCATTACAATCTAATCGAAGCTTTCAATGTCACCTATAACACCTGGTAAAAGAAAGTTGGTTTACTAACTGAGAGATAAAGCTGTAAAAGGCCTGATTAGTGATGTTAACTGAAATAACAGACCATTTATATCAATTTAAATATAAAAAAGCAGGTCATCAGCAAATTATAGCTACTCACTGTAACTGTTATGGACGATATTGAGGATAAAAACTGTATGTAACATTTGCAAAGACAGATTATGATTTACACTTCTGGAAAAAACATCCCTAGGAGACCGAAATGCTCTCCATCAACGTCCAACAGACAGATCAACCAAATGAACTGGTTGAAAGCAATGCTACCTCAAGATTTTTTAAATATGCAGACCATGGACTGATATCTGATATCTGAGTCTTTTTTTCTATAATTAATAGCAAATTGTTTATTTAGAAGAATCTGTATACAGATATATAAACATGATAATGTAAACAGATATATGTTAAAATATTTGGTTTAAAATCTACTTGTCCTGAGCTACAACATCCCTTAAAATGTCTCAGTGTCCATCTACAGGTACTGAGAGATTTAAAACTATAAAAAATGGAAACTCCAACCAAATCTCTATGTAACCATTGTATGGATATTGTGGTCACTAAGTGCCCAGAGCTGCAGATTTTCAATAGAATGAAGACGCACATTCTTCAAGTGGTCTTATTAATAATAATAATAATAATAATAATAATAATAATAATAATAATAATAATAATAATAATAATAATAATAATAATAATAATAATAATAATACAATAGTAACCTATGAGTCATTCTCTCAATAAAGAGTGTCAAAAATGACAGATGATGGACCAACAAACCCCATTAGTAATGTGATATGGGACTGAACACAACTGTCATGAACTCTAATGGAGCATGTCTTGCTAATGACAAAAGGCTGCTCCTTTACTGGTGTCCCTGCATGCTTTTCTTTACTGAATCAAATCACTGTTGTTGTGGGGTTTTTTTTATCCTTCTCCCTTTCACAGTCATGGGGAAATTCCTCTTACCTACATTCAATGACCCTTTTCCCTCTCATATTCCAATAATATGCTATTCAAATCAAGTAAGCAACCTTCGCTACCTAGGAAATGTACTGGTTAATGTACTACTCAGTGGCTCAGATATGGGCTCCAGTAATTAACGTTATATGATCCACATCTATTTGTGAAGATATTGTTAATATAGCAGACTCTGGTAAAAAAAGGTAAGTAAAGAGGTAACAGGTAAGAGAGGTAAGTGCTCCAAAGAGCCGCTACATCACAGACAGACCAGGTAACAATAAAAGCCACTAAAATAAACATGGTGGTAACACAAAAACCTTTCATTCTGAAAGCTAAAATTGCTGTCTCACATTTGTCTCACTCTTTTGCTGGTCAAAATGCTTGGAAAAAGTATTTACTTTCAATATATTTTATTGCTGCTTCTTTAATTTATGATGAAAGAATATTTGAGATTTCATCTTTTATGTTAACTCTGATGTTTTGAATTATTATTATTATTAATAATATTATTTATTATTGTCTTCATTGTTAGCAGATGCAAGCAAACATCAAACTAATTATCAAATCAAGCTGACAGCTACAATATAAGTTATTTGGTAATTGATTGATTAATAATCCAAATAATTATTTCAATAATCATTTGATAATTTGATACAGAATAGATTGACAGAACAGTAATTTGTTGTAGCCCTAGCTGAAATGATGGTCCAGTTCATGGCCACCAAGTCCCCAACTCTGCCAGCATTACAAACACTCATTCCTAACACCTGCTGACATGGAAGCCACCAACAAAATTGCCACAAACCATGGTTTGGTTGAACCATGCTGCAAGATCAGGTAAACTGTCATCAGTCTTAATTCTCCTTGACCTCTCTGCAGCCTTTGACACAGTCAACCACAAGATCCTACTGTCTATCACAAGTCTTAAAATCACTGGCTCTGCATGGTGGTCACATCTGCTCTATGCAGACTCTCCAGTGACATTCCACAACGCTCAGTGCTTATGTGCCTTTCTTTGCATCATGGAAGGCAGCCTATCATCTAAAACTGAACCCCAGCAAGACTGATCTACTTTACATCCTTTGAGAGATTGTTGGTCACTCCATTGGCAGAAGCATGAAACCTTGATATAGTTGTGGATGACCAGATGTTGCGAATCTGACTCAATCATGCAGATTTCTCTTTTAGAGTTGCTTGTTCAGTCTCTTGTCATTTCAAGACTTATCTACACCAATGTCCTTCAGGCGGACCTTCCTGCATGTACCATCAGGCCCTTGAAACTTATCCAGAATGTGGTGGCATGGTATGCCTACAAAGCAAAAAATGGACCACCTCTTGCATACTTCATGGCAATGGTCAAATCCAACCTGTACACTGAGCTCTTTGAGCATTACGTACAGCTTGACTGAAGACAGAAACGTAAAATTAAAGTTAAACTAAATAATTAATTAATTAAAATCGGTGGCCATTAATTAATTAATTAAAATGGTAGCCAATGAAAATTAGAAGGTGGGTATGTGGGCATAGCAACACTTCACCACATCCTATTAGTACAAAATGGTTATTACATTTATATTTTTTTACTAACTTACAATCCCACATTATTAAAATTAGTATGTAGTTTATACTTATAGACACTAATCAGTATTAATAAAACTAATAACACTATTAGTGTGTAGTATGCAAATTCAAATCAAATCAAACTATATTTGTATAGTGATTTTTTTATAACTGATATTGTCACAGAGCAGCTTTACAGAAAATAATAAGGTGAACAACACATGCAACAAAGTATAAATATATAACAACCCTAGATAGCAAGCCAAAGGGTGACAGTGGCAAGGAAAAACTCTGAGCTGGAGAAAGAAACCTTGGGAGGAACCAGGCTCACAAGGGAGGACCCATCTTCTTCTGGTCAAATTATACATAGTTCATAATGGGGACACTGAACCACCTCATGTCTTTTGTAATACTCAGGTGTACTGAAGTAATGATAGTTGGACATAATAGTTGCAGTTGCACCTAATTGGGGTCTCTGTAAATTTCTACATAATTTGTGATGGCAGGTGGGCGTTTAGTTCAGGGCAAGGTGGGAAACTATTTCAGTTCCAGTAGCTGGAAGGTGGCCAGACAATGTGAAGGTGAGGCAGGGGAGCTTGAGGTCCATCTCAGATGGGTGACAAGGAAGCCTGTGGTCAGCCTCTGAAGGGATGGCAGGGGAGTTCAAGGTTAGCGTTCATCAGCCCAGGCCAGTGGGTCATCAATGACTTGGGAAAAGTACAGAGATGTAATGTAGTTTAGTGATTACATTCATTGAGAACAAAGAATGTAAACATTACCAGAATGTGGCAACCGAGTCTTGCAGATCTGACTAACCTAAAGGAGAGAACCAGAAAGAACATAAATACAGGAGCAACCTAAAACGTTGGCGTACAACTGCTCCACTGTCACAAACCCAAGTGATCACATGAAAGAGTCAGAAATTGGGATGATTATGGGAATGTTTTAATGGATCAGATATCAGCAATTTTACTCCAAATCCAGTTCCGATTTTTAATTTTAACATTTTTCACAGGACCATTGTGTCCTCAAAATGGCATTAATAGACATTTTTTCAGCCCCAGCAGCCATCAGTAACATCTAAGAAAGTAAAAGGTTTAGAGTGTGACATATGACTGTTTTACCATGAAAGCAGGAGGGAGTTTTACCTATACAAATGTGTTCTGAAGGCAGAATGAAAAATTATTGGTTCAGAGATACAACCAATCAGATTGTAGAGGAGGTGGGAATAAAGGTCAGGAGTGGAAACCAGAGGGCTGGAGTCCAGCACAGTTTGCTGATTTCCCTGCTCCAGTAGATCAAGTGTACCTGGTAGTTAAACAGGTGAGTTGAATAAGGTGTACTTGGATGGCAAGGCAGGACTGGAGTTTCTGTCCCCCTAAGCAGTTCCCGCAGCAGAGAAAATGGAGTTCAGAAAGGATTTAAGAAGAGGAAAGCAGTAGAGGTAAGCTGTTTCTCTTGCTTTAAAACATTGATTTGGTTAGTAGGGGTATACATTGTTGAGAGCCATACTGCATATGTCTTATGCTGTTTACAGAGCAAAGCTGCTCTAGGGGCAGCAGATTTCCGTGATATGTATACTTCTTATTCTGTACACATAGTAATGCAGCGCTTGGGGACAGCAGCTTTGAGTCATATATATATATATATATATATATATATATATATATATATATATATATATATATATATATTTATTTATTTAATATTCTGTATACAGAGCAAACCAGTCATTAGGGGTGTAGATTGTGCACTTCTGGTGCCGGTCCCAAGCCCGGACAAATGGTGGGGGTTGCATCAGGAAGGGCATCCAGCCTAAAATTTGTACCAAAACTATAATGCGGATCATAAATATGATGATCTGCTATGGCAACCCCTGAAGGGAGTAGCCGAAAGAAGAAGAAGAAGAAGAAGAAGAAGAAGAAGATTATGTATACAGAGCAGTGCTGCTCTAGGGGCAGCAAATTTGAGTCATATGTCTACTTCATATTCTGTATACAGAGCAATGCTGCTCTAGGGGCAGCAGGTTTGAGTTATGTATACAGATGCTGGTCATAAAATTAGAATATCATGAAAAAGTGGATTTTTTTTTCAGTAATTCCATTCAAAAAGTGAAACTTGCATATTATATTCATTCATTACACATAGACTGACATATCTCAATTGTTCATTTCTTTTATCTTTGATGATTATAACTGACAACTAATGAAAATCCCAAATTCAGAAATCTCAGAAATGTAGAATATTATGAAAAGGTTCAATATTCAAGACAACTGGTGCTACACTCTAATCAGCTAATTAACTCAAAACACCTGCAAAGGCCTTTAAATGGTCTCTGGGTCTAGTTCTGTAGGATATACAATCACGGGGAAGACTGCTGACTTGACAGTTGTCCAAAAGACAACCATTGACACCTTGCACAAGGAGGTCAAGTCACAAAAGGTCATTGCTAAAGAGGCAAACAGTGGACTGCAGCTGGAGTCAGTCCTTCAAGAACAACCATGCACTGATGTATGCAAGACATGGGTTTCAGCTGTCACATTTATTGTGTCAAGCCACTCTTAAACAAGAGACAGTGTCAGAAGTATCTTGTCAGGGCTAAAGATAAAAAGGACTGGACTGCTGCTGAGTGGTCCAAAGTTACATTCACTGATGAAAGTAAATTTTGAATTTCCTTTGGGGATCAAGGTCCCAGAGTCTGGAAGGAGAGTCCAATGTAAAGTTTCCACAGTCAGTGATGGTTTGGGGTGCTATGTCATCTGCTGGAAGTAATGAATTAATGTAATATAAAAGTTTCACTTTTTGAATGGAATTAACTGAAATAAAATTTTTTCATGATATTCTTTGAGTCATATGTATACGTCTTATTCTATATACTGAGCAATGGTGCTCTAGGGGCCGCAGCTTTGAGTCATTCATACACACACACACAGACACACACACACATTGAACAGAACTGTATATGGTAAGAATCAAATTCTGTATACAGGTAATATTGCTCTTGGAGCAGGAGATTTGAGCAATATGTACGTTTTTTCTGTATACAGAGTAATGCTGCTCTCAGCGCCGCAGATTTGAGCTATGAATGTAATATTTATTCTATTTACATGGTAATGATACTTTTGTGGCAGCAGATTTAAGACATGGGTATAATGCTGATTCTGTATACATAGTAACACTGCTCTTGGAGCTCGATACTCATTTGGTTCATGGGGCAAAATAACTTGATTGGTTCATCCTTACTCAGGACCCCACAGGACCACCACAGATCAGATATTATTTGGTTGATGAGTCAATCGTAGCACTGCAGTGACACTGCCATGGTAGTGGCATGTTAGTGTGTTTTATATTGGAAAGAGTCAATCATACTTAGCAGTGCTAAGTAGCAGTGTTTTAAACCCTGTGTACACTCTCTGTCCACTCCTATATATATTTTCCACCCAATATATGTAAAGTCAGAGACAGACGCACATCTGTAGTTGCACAGTTTGTGTTGGTCATGCCCTAGTCCTTTATCAATGCTCACAGGATGCTGTTGGCTGGATATTATATTTGACAGCAAGGGTTTCCTCCTTGCATGCCTCCCATGAAAACTTGTGAAGGCTCTTTCTGATGGTAGATGCTGCACTTTTACATTTTATGATTGATGGAGACTATGTTATGCATGTTGTGGTATGTTCTTTCTTGGGTTGTACTTTCAAGGACAGCCTGACCTAGGCATGTTGGCAGTAGTTTTAAATGTTTGGTTTGTTTGTTTGTTTATGTATTTTCTGGACAGTGGAATGGCTGATTTCTAATTGTTTTGAGAACTACTTAAATCCCTTCCAGACTCTTTTTAGGAAAACAGGGTTAACTAGGGTTAAAACATTATATACTTACTTGTAAATCCATTTACATATATTCATTTTCATTTGAGTGTAACTAATTTATACATTTATATAAATGCATTTTTTAATTCATAACATGAAATGCATATGTGGTTGGCTTATTATTGTGTAATTCTATAGTATATTATATGGTAAATAAAATACTTTAGATTGTATATGAATTTAAATGACTGGCTGTGTTAGAGAGGTTAGAAAGGATCCCATGTTGTACACTATCTCTAGTAGTGATTTTCCTACTCAGACAGGGTGCATTTTAGTTGCCTTGAGTTAGCCCAAAGTGGCTGCAGCTGGAGGCAATTAGTGGCAGGCAGCCTGGCAAGATGTCAAAACTCCACCCCCTCTGCAGTGTGCACAATAATGGTTCACAAAATGTTCTTGCAGTGGATAAACTGGCCAGTGTCCATTGTACTGCCTAGCACTGGTCAGGTATTTTGGGATTAATAAGAATGCTTGCAACAGATTGGAACAAAAAGCATTAAATACATTAAAACCAGTGGAACACAAGAAAGCAGTTAGTTATAAATATAGATAAGAGATTTAGATAGAGATTTGGGTGTGAGCCCTGCTTGTGGTAAACTCCATGAAAAGGTGCATTGGGGTAACTTAATAAATACAAATATACAATGGATAAAGGCATGAGAGGGAAGAATGCATACTTTAATTCCTAAAATAATGAGAAATTGAAAAGCCCTCAAACAGGTATAAAAAAAGGATAAAAGTGAAATTGGCTACATTGTCCCTACAGTTTTTGTTGTCAAGACTTATTAAGCTCATCATGTCTATTTGAGTGAAGGAGCTATCATTTATTCACAGATACATCATAATAACAAGTTAAAGAAACAAACAATTCCACATGTTACAAAGTCCTTACCTGATTTTGTTGTCTTTGTCTTAAATGTGACTTTTTCTCATTTGAATAGTTTGACTTTATTCATAAAATACATTTGTGGGTTCTGTGGATGTTTTTCACAAAGGGGACCCCTATCAGCATTAAGTTTCAGAAATGCAGTATTGTTCATTCAATACTGTCTTCTCACAATATTTCAGAATCAGAACCAGTAATACTTTATTAATCCTGGACGGAAATTGCAAATTATTACAGCTGCACCCATCTATATAAAATAATAAAATAAATATAAAGAGTAATAGCATAAGAATAAGCAGAATAAACACTTTGAATAAACGTAGTGGTAACCCATTAAGGGAGGAATTTAATAGTTTGATGGCCAAGGTTGTGGCTCCTGTGGCTCTCTGTAGTGCATTTTGGTGAGATAAGTCTTGCACCGAATGTGCTCTTGTGTCTCATCACTGTTTGGTAGAGTGGGTGGGAGTCATTGTCACCAAATGGCCTGTAGCTTAAACAACATCCTCCTCTCTGACACTGCCATCAGAGAGTCCAGCTCAACTCCCACAATATCTCCAGCCTTAAGGATCATTATGTTGAGTCTGTAGGTGTCTGCCACCCTCAGCCTGCTTCCCAGCATGCAACAGCATAGAGGATAGCACTTGCCACCTCAGTGGAAATAGCCTTAGGCTTGCTCTCAGCCAGCACAACTCACTGTCCATGTGCGCATACACACACACACACACACACACACACACACACACACACACACACAGCTCAAACATGTGTTGTATTTATTGATGAGTTTCAGTGGGGAGTATTTACAACTGCCCTGGGGTTAACTCTATATGCCACCTGAAGCTCTGGGGACCAATCGATGTTAAAGGTGCCATTGAATGCACACCTCCAGTGAAAATCAAACTTGTTCAGTCTCTGATGGTAGATGCATGTACATTCACATCAACTGTGTCAAGACAAGGGCACGTTGGCAGATGTTTTATACATTCTTCACTTTCAATTATTTTCTGGACAGTGAAATTACTGATTTCTAATTGTTTTTAGATTTGCACCTGATTCTAATTTTAGGTATTTCAAGTGGTAATAAATATGGGGGTGTCCTGACTGTTTCCTTTCAATTAGGCTTTTACAAATACATTTCATCTATATTATTTGTTTATATTATCTCCACTTCACAATATTATTAAAATGAAGATCAAATGTCCATCTTTAAACATGTTGGAAAGGTGTTTTTTTTAATGAAATATCTTATTTTTTCACATTGCACTCTGCCCACACATATGTGGAGTGCCTGATGTCTATAGCAAGGATTTTGGCAGTTCTATTCTTCATTTGTTTCAACCTGTTCTGTGTGCTCTAACCGCAACATGCCTTTTAGAGGAAGATGTAGTCAAAAAACTGTGAAATATAAACCAGCAAGTCTTTTTATTTATTAGTAGTTATAGCCTGAATTGGTTTTCTTTTGTTTGTTGAACCATGCATGTTTATCACAGGTGTTCATTTTTGTAGCCTATTCTTTCCCAACGAGACACAAAAAACATGAGTCTCAGGTTTTTTGTTTTACATACGAGATAAATAGAACTTTTCTTGCCCATGGTGATTAACAATTGCTCCAGACTCTACTGATGATATGTGATGTGACACAGAGACCTACAGTGGACTCAATAACATTGGTAATACCTTTTCAGAAGAATTATTTAGAATGCATTAGTGAAACATTTTAAGAAAATGAAATTTTACAATTTATATATTACATATACTAGATCTGGCCATGTTTTCAAAATATTTTTAGAAAACTGTCTTTTAAATTTATATCGTAAGAACTGCTATTATTGTAATTGCCTAGTTTGAGGACTTGAGAATTTGAACAATAAAAGTCAAAAATCCAATTTGGTGCCTGCAAGGTGTCTCACACATTGCCACAAAAATCGATAATGTCTTTACAGTATAGCTTTGAACTATACAGCAGGTGGCAGGAGTTTAAAAAGTGTGACTGTGCTTTGGAAAATAATGCTTATTGATGTTTCTGATTAATCTTATTTTATCCATGTTCGTATGAGAGCTTATTCTCCTGCTTGGGCTAATTAAGAACACCCAATGAATATCATAATGTGCTGCACAATATAAACCTTTCAGTCTGCATTGAGAACAGAGAGCCTTGAATTTCAATGAGTCATTCAGGGAATGATCCAGCTAGGCAACATATGCAAATCAAAAGCTTGCTTATTCTAAACATGGACAAAGATACTAATTCCAGAAACAGGTTGCTGGCATATTGCTTTAAATGAACTTGTTAATTTATAAGCACTAAATTAAACATTATAAACTGACAGGCAGGACCTGGTTAAAAAATATACATTTTTTCTTAAATATATTATTACTACATATGTACCAAATTTGCATGTAATATTATTGCAAACCGAACCTTACAGAATTTTAGCTTCAAGATAACAGGGTTGTATGCAATTACTTTAATTACTGCACATGACTGACGAACATTTTTCTTTGTTATGCTCTGGACCCTGTGTGGGAATCAAAAACAACTGAACTAAAAATATACCACTTCCAGTTGTCTCAGCTAAACAGCTATATTTTGTCTGTAATAATTTTGTCATGATTAGCTGGTACTAATTTTTTTTTTAACATTGAAGTTGAAAATCATATCACTAGTAAATGATATTAGTAATTGGTTTTACTCAATGGGTTATTAGTTGTTTTTTTTCAACATTTTTTTAAATGTTAGAATTGTTGACATTATTAACATTAATAAATTACATTAGCATTTTAAAAACAACATAGCACAACAAAGACAAAAGGAAGAATAAACTACAGTCCATGTTTCAATTTATTATGCTTTGAAGCTGTAGCTGTTAGGCTTTGTAATGGAAACAGATTGCTGTGTTGATTGTGTAGGCCTCAGGCTCCATATCCCTAAGGAGCAGCCCAGTTTGCTGTGTGTTCAAAGGAAAGGGCTAAAAGGCAATTACAATGTTAATGTGTCCAGGCAGGGGGGAGATAGCAGTCAGGTGATCTGGGAGGGGGGCACACAAGGTGATGAAATGAATGAAGTCAGATCTGCTGAAAAGTGATGTCTGGAGAAGGCTAGGCACAAGAAAACATAAAATGGCACATCAAATCTTGACCAGACACCGCACAAGTATGATTATAGGTCATTGTAGAAAAACATGGCTAGCATGGAAAGAAAAACATAAAGAGACAAATTAAAGTGAGTGGAGACCAAATGTTTCCATGATGATTAGAAAGTATGAAAATTATGATATGATTAGATTTCTGGTGAGGAAAATGCATGTTTTTGTTTTTCCTTAAAATATGGGGTTAAGGATTGAGAATAAAAATATTTATTTTGTTTTCTGGCATTTCATATAGGTTTGCATGTGACCATCTCAACATTTAGATGCAATATTTAACCTATATTGGTAATATTACACTGACTGTATGTTATAGTCTCATAACATAGTATGTCCAGCTTGAGCAGAGCTAATATAAGCTGTATCTCTCCTGGGAACTCATAATAGGCCATTAAACAGGCACATTAGGATAAATGAAAAGGCTTTTAAGTGGTTACAACAAGACCACCTGGATTCCATTCTCCTGGGTTTTTGAGTGTCTGAGTGTTTGACAGTGTGTGTGTGTGTGTGTGTGTGTGTGTGTGTGTGTGTGTGTGTGTGTGTGTGTGTGTGTGTCACCAATGCACAATTTGGTTGAAGGGGTAGTTTGGTCTGAAAGGATTTGGGACATGAATGTTCTATTACAGTCTGATAAGAAACCACATTTACTGCTTGGTTTAGATTAACACTCACATTCACACTGAAGACCTAACTCTAATTTCTAGTTCAGTTATGCCCAGCACATTCATCTGCTCTTGCTTACATTCTGCAAAATTAAGTATGAAAATGAACAGGTTCTTTTCTTCCACCTCTATGTTGATATTGTATTTAAAATGAAAAGAAAAAAGATATACCACTGTGAAAAGTGCTAGATAACAAGTCGTTTTTGTAGCATGCATGTGATTGCAAAGAGATTTTTACTTGCTAATCAGCTCTATAATGTAGATGAGATTGTAATGCAAATCGTAATGGATTCAGAGTGCAGCCAATGTGAGGTGATTGGCTTATTCAGTGGTACCTTAACCCCAAGAGACACGTGTCCTTTCAGTTTCTCTCTTTAATTGAAGCGTGTTATGTGTTATTTTCTGCTCTGCCGCACTGACGCCAAGGTTGGTTTCAGTGAAAGGAGAAATTTCCCAAAACGGCACAACAACAAAGATATGGGTATCTACAATGAAAGGATCTTATAAAATACAACATTGTACGAAAACACAGCTTTAATAATTGTGTATTTGGTCATACCATGGAAATGTTGAAGTATTCATTCTATGTGTTTCAGAAAGCATACTTTGTTTTAAATATAGGCAGAATATGGCTTCACTACATTAGCTTAGCCAAAATTGACTACAGGCCAGCTCAGTCATGTGTGTAATGGGAAAAAGCAGACTGCAGTAGCTGCAGGGATAATGGTGGGTGTGGGGGTCTGGGTGTTGATGTGGGGGTCAGGCGGACCCCAGACTGCATCGTCTCATCTCCCGGAATTTGATTGACATTTTGGAGTTGAATGAAAAAAATGTGCAAAAATCACTGTTGTGGGATCTGGGAACAACACGGACTGTCGAAAGATTCTGTTCTGACAGCGCAAATGAATGACAGCAGCAACCAGAAGCAATAACTGCCTTGAAAGAAGCCTCTGGGGAAAACACATGGAGTTGGAAACACGAGAGATTTTTTTTTTGCTTTGTGGTGTGAAAGAGGCTTCAGTCAGTGTTCTAGAGCTGATAAGATATTATGTACAAAGGGGCCTCTTGGGAGAAACACACTGCCCCCTCATTGTCCTCCATAATCTCTCTTAGGGTTAATAAACTGACTACGATAAATGGAGACGACATTAGTTCTACATTACTGAACTGCATTGTCAGCTCAATGTCACGCTTGACGCACAAGCTCCCGCGTCACCCCTAGTCTTCCCCTGTTCTCTCCTTTTCTATCTATCTATCTATCTATCTATCTATCTATCTATCTATCTATCTATCTATCTATCTATCTATCTATCTATTTATCTCTCCCTCTATCTCTCTCACACACACACACATATATATATATATATATATATATATATATATATATATATATATATATATATATATATATATATATATATATATATAAATGCAACTTGTCAGTGAAACTAATAAATATGTTGCAGAGTATGAAAACTAAAAAAAAAGACTAAGGTGCGATTTGTGTAGTGGGATGTGAATTACCTCCTCTCGCGTCTCTTCCACCATGTTCTCTCTTTTGTTGATTCGGAAATAAAAATCCGCTGCAACTGTTAACTGTGTAGGGGATGGAATAAACAGTGCTGCTTGTATAATTGCCACCTAGCATTTGACAGGCCGTTACCCTCCCTGAGTGTGGTGTATTAAATCTGAGGGGCTTGAGTACATATCAGAGAAGGTCTGCAATGGCTGATAACAATACTGCGATTAACCCCACGCTCCCCAGGAAGCTGTGAGCCAGGGACACAAACGAGACTCACCAGAGAAAAGAAGGCAATGACATTGAAATAGACTATGTTTTAGCATATATATATATATATATATATATATATATATAACTATATATATATATATATATATATATATATATATATATATATATATATCGTTAATGTTACAAATTCTTTATGCTTACGCTCCAGGGGACCATATATATTTCGCATATTCGGATGTGGTTGCGCTTCGCTTTGTCTTTCTTCTCTAATTCCATAGGGCAGTTGCTGCCAGTGACAGAATTAGTTTTGACACGTTCAGAAAAACTGAGCGACAAAAAAAAAATCTTATGCCCGGTCAGTGTGTTATTGAAAATGCTTTGACACTCGAGACCATTTATCACCAAGACAAATAAAGCGAATATGTGTGATATATATATATATATATATATATATATATATATATATATATATATATATATATATATATATATATATATATAATGAGAGAGAGAGAGAGAGAGAGAGAGAGAATGAAACTGAACGAAAATGCCTTGTAATAAGAGACCATCACCGTCCACAAAAACGACTCAAAATGTCTAATTATTTGTTTGAGACGTCCTTAGTCCTTAGCCATTACTGTAAAATAATGAAAGGCGTTTATTGACAAATGCATTTACAGCAAATACAATGTTTCCCTCAGAGACTACAGTATGTTTTTGACTGTGATGATGGTTTCTTCTATATTCAGTATAGCTCATTTCAGAGATATAAATGCGGTCATGAATTCTTAATCTCATTTCCAACAACAAATTCCAAAACGCTGTTTAATCCTTAAAATCGCGTTTTTCGGCGAGGAAAGGCTCCTAACAAACGTTTGAGACGACGACCTATTTCAGCCAATAATGTTCTTTCCCAGTAGGAAGGGGGACACTTAAGTCCAATTCCGAAATTGCGGACAGATCCCAAAATCGACTTTAGATGTAGCCAAAAGGGTTTCATGAGTCCTTCTGCTGAAGTAAAGAGCACAAAGACACCATCTCTTGTCCTGCAGAACATCACTCTAAGCCAAAAAATTTTCTTGGACTGAAATAGTTCCTTCTTGTATGTTTATGGGGTGGAGAATGGCAGCACGGCATTATATATATTTTATAAAGTTATGCAAGACTTGAATCTCGGTTGTCATTGGGTATTGCTACAAGGCACATTGTAAATTAAGAGAAGGGGGCGGAGGCATAAGCGCCTCCCTCAGAAATGCACCAAATCTCTTTTTTCTGTTTTTTCTTTCCTATTGCGGGGTGGCGGCGCGCGCTGGAGTTCCGGACACGAGCTTTACGCAGTAGCGTCTTCACACTGGCAAGCTGACGATGACGCGTGCCTTCACCACACCACCCATCGGCTCCTGCGTACTGCACTGGCACCCGTAACGGTCACAAAACACGACTGTGGGAACGGTGGCACGGCGAAACCATATCAAAGTAAGTGCGTCGTTGAAGCTTTTTACGCACGGACTGCCTGAAGAGAGTTGATTTCACCTGCTAAATGCGCGACGGTCCTAAACAAAGGAGACACGCGTGAACACGATGCAAGCACCAGGTTCCGACCTCTGAAGGTGACATGTTCCACAGAATTATCAATAGCACCACCTGCGCTCTTAAGAAAAACTGGAGATAACGACTGAACCCCAGAAGAAAATAAAAAGTGCACGTTTTCTTTGCGCAGACGTATAACCTCTGGACTTACATAAAGTTTTAAAACCTAAAATATACTGATAAGCGTGTGTGGGCAAACTTCTCTAAGAAATTAACTATGGCGACATTAATTCGAAGCAAGATCTCTAACAAGCTGTCCAATGCAGCAACCACAGTTACCAATAAATCTCAGGCGAAGGTGAGTGGAATGTTCGCCAGGATGGGTTTCCAGGCTGCCACTGATGAGGAGGCGTTGGGCTTCGCAGCCTGTGATGATCTGGACTATGACCACAGGCAAGGGCTGCAGATGGATATTCTTAAAAATGAAGAAATGGCTGGAGAGGGCGGAGGAGACATGATGGGAGATGGCACTATGGAAGGGGACAGTCACTACCAGAGAGACGGTACCGGTCCCCCGCCCTCAGCGTCGAAAGATGGTGGAATGTGTAACGAACTTGCATCTCAAGATAAACCAAAAATCACTGCTTGGGAGGCAGGCTGGAACGTAACCAACGCCATCCAGGTAAGAGCACATTTTCAAATATATTTTGATGTAAAAAATAAAAGGGCAGAAAAAAGTCATAAATTTCTTAGGGAATCATCTAAGATCAGCTTGTAAAACATTCATAAAGAAAGCTGATTTGAAAAACCGGAAGGTTGTGGTAGCTAATGTAAAATAGGACAAGGGGAAATAAATATTTAAATGTGGGCATCCTTGTAGACACCAAGACAACGTCGTGTGAACTCGTGAGCTGAACGCCGTCAGGAGAATTGATGGAGTCATTGATGAATTTCTATAATGCGGATGTAAAAATGCATTAAATGTGGTGTGCGTTTGGCACCAGAAGTTTTAATATCACTGTCAGTCATGCGTAACATTGGGCCATGCCTTTGATTTTATTATTTTATTGTATTGTATTGTATTGTATTGTATTGTATTGTATTTATATATTTATTTAGAGTCTTGTATTGTTGTATTGTTTTTGCTTCGGTCACTCTCAAAAATATATCAGCGAGAAATAGGTCCATTTGAAAACTCACTGTCTGTTCGTCTCCTCGACAGTATCCATTTCTAATCGTTTAACACGAGTTCACACGCGCACATAGTCGTGCACACGCAGAACGAGTCTGCCCCCTGCCCGTTACGTCACTGTCTGTCTCTTTGATCTGTCCTGATGACGACAGAACGGACAGTAGCTGTGCTCACAGCTAAGTGGAATACCCACTGCTTCCAACCCCAGGGACGTGGCGAGTGACTCAAAAGCGTTCCTCGTGCGCCCTCAGAACAATAGCCAGCCATAACAAACGTTGAAAGCACACTGCTGTATCAACAACAAACGTTTTTGATTATTGCTACATATTGCTCGGCTGATCTAAACGGATGTATCAGAAATATTGGCGTGTATTTTATTGTACTTATAAACCTTTAATGTTTTCACAGGGAATGTTCGTACTAGGGTTGCCATATGCCATTCTCCACGGCGGATATCTTGGACTTTTTCTCATCATTTTTGCTGCAGTGGTGTGCTGTTACACGGGGAAAATCCTCATCTCTTGCCTCTATGAAGAAAACGAAGACGGACAGCTCGTGAGAGTGAGAGACTCCTATGTTGATATCGCCAACGCTTGCTGCGCTCCTAGATTTCCTGCACTTGGAGGCCACATCGTGAATGTTGCCCAGATTATTGAGCTTGTAATGACCTGCATTTTATACGTCGTAGTGAGTGGTAACCTAATGTATAACAGCTTCCCAAACCTTCCTGTGTCCCAGAGGTCATGGGCCATTATCGCCACCGCCGTTCTGCTGCCTTGCGCCTTCCTCAAAAACCTAAAGGCCGTGTCCAAGTTCAGCCTGCTCTGTACCATGGCTCACTTCGTCATTAACATCCTTGTAATAGCTTACTGCCTGTCAAGAGCACGAGACTGGGCATGGGACAAGGTTAAGTTCTACATCGACGTCAAGAAATTCCCCATTTCTATTGGCATCATCGTGTTCAGCTACACCTCGCAGATTTTCTTGCCGTCGTTGGAGGGAAACATGCAGAAACCCAGCGAGTTCCACTGTATGATGAACTGGACTCACATTGCTGCTTGCATCCTCAAAGGCCTCTTCGCTCTGGTGGCATATCTGACGTGGGCAGATGAAACCAAGGAGGTCATCACAGACAATTTGCCACCAGGCATCAGAGCCGTGGTCAATCTTTTCCTAGTGGCCAAGGCACTGCTGTCGTATCCATTGCCATTTTTCGCTGCTGTGGAAGTGCTGGAAAAGACTTTTTTTCAGGACGGTGGGCGCGCGTTTTTCCCAGATTGTTATGGGGGCGACGGGCGACTCAAGTCGTGGGGTCTCTCTCTTCGATGTGGCCTTGTGGTGTTCACTATGTTTATGGCCATTTACGTGCCGCACTTCGCGCTCCTCATGGGCTTAACGGGGAGCCTGACGGGGGCAGGCTTGTGCTTTCTCCTGCCGAGCCTCTTCCACCTCAAGCTGCTGTGGAGGAAGCTGCTCTGGCACCAAGTATTTTTTGATGTCGCTATATTTGTGATCGGGGGTATATGCAGTATTTCTGGTTTCATCCACTCCATGGAAGGCCTCATTGAAGCTTTCAGATACAACATACACGATTAGTTCAGAAAAATGCCAGCAGCCGTATGGTGATGTTACAACGCACCCCACATCATTTCCTCTGAAGTGCAAGCGACAAGACAGAACAGGCACTACCTGTGTGCATCAACGTGATGTTAAAACAAAAACGTTCACATACACGTCAAAACAGCAGCAGCAGCAACAACAACAACAGCAACAACAACAACAACAATAAAAATAATAGTAATAATAACAATAATAATAATAATAACAAAAATAATAATAATAGTAATAATAATAATAAAGCTATAATAAAATCAAATTATAACCATACCGACATGCAACGTAATTGCTTTTTTTCGCAAGGACCGCTTTTATAGTTAGTGACATCAGAACAGTGACATTTTTTTCCCACATTTTACATTAGGTAAACTGATTACAGGAGAGAATCTAACAAAACTAAAAAAAAAATCATTCAAATTAATTTAACAATTGGTGACATTACGAGCAAAGATGTTATTTACTTGGTCGTCTTAATGTTGAGCGTCTTCATTACTTGAAAAAAAAAATCAGTGGACGAAAAAAACAGAACCCTAACAACCTTATATGTAGCCCAAATCCTATGATAAGGAACTCTAAAATTATATTTGTAATAGGTAAATACAAAAAAACAAAAAACGTAGCTATGCATTCTGAATGTATGACGTCCGTGTGGAGTTTAATGTTTTGAGAAATTTAAAGGTTTGATTTATGAACAGATTTCAGATCACACAAAAAGCAAATCCTCTCCACATCACAAACGCACACGTTCCTATATAACAGACCTACGGCACATAGAGTGGATTCCTGAAAATAGAGAAAGAAGGATTAATATAATATGTATCTATAAGATGTAATTTGATCATTGCTTCCCCTATCAATTGGAAAGCGCCGCGTTAGGCTAATTTTCATGTCCTTCAGGAGACCCTTTTAAATGTTATTTGAAAGAAAGTATGGTGTACGAGTATTTATTCTAAAGACTTACAAAAGACATTTTCATTTTGTGCAATCTAACGGGTGCTGTGGACATGTTATAAATCCGTATGTGTAGTGTAACTGTGGTTCAAATGATGGAATGTATATCACAAAGTCGTTCTCATATATCGTGATAATGAATATATTAAAAAATAAAGGAACACGTGAACTTATATTGTACAATTGTGCTTGAGTTTCTGTGAATAAAAGAAACAGAATGTATTTTTCACCCAACACAGAATAAAATCTCAAGAACATGAGCAGAAACACACTCTCGAATATTTATTGAAAATGAGTTTATAGTGTTACGAAACAAATGGTCATGACTGCATAAAACGGTAGTTTTAAGGCTTAATTCATGAAGGGCCATGACACTGTACAATTGAACGACTTCTCAACTCCAGCACATCTCATTTAGCTCTTTTAAATCAGTCCTGTCAGTACAATGAAGTGAACCACCTGCAATAGGTATGGAGAAGTGCACACAAGTCTATGCTATGCATTGATGTTCAGGAGAAATATTGAGAGAAAATTTGATCTATATGCAGTGGAACAATTCGTTTATGCTTATTTATTTATAGACTCGGGTTGTGATGCACACAATTTTAGAGTTGGATGAGTTTAAGATCTGCATTCAAGATATGATTGACATGAAACAAACAAAATATTTTTTAGGAAACAATGAGGAACAGTTTTTTTTCTGAAGGCTAGCAAGTAAAATCTGTACGCGAATAAACTTGATTGAACACTGGAAACATTTGTGTCGACTTTAGATGTTTTGAGGGAGACGAAAAGAAACGAAAGGTATATTATATAGTATAAATGTAGTAATCTGCTGATTGAGGCAAAAATAGGCCATGAGAGATAATTTCCCTCTGGGATTAATACAGTTATATCCGTCTTTTAATCAGAAGTATTTGATCATAATAATATCTAGAATTATATGACAACAACAATCATCAAATACCTTGTCACCTACCAGCATTGGGGTCGTAAAGGACATTATATACCCTGTTTTACAAGCAGAAAATCTGGAGCATCTTTTTAAGCTTTAGTGCACTGATAAAAAAAACAAACAAAAAAAAAAAAACAAAAAAAACCCATTTTGCTGAAAAGTCTTGTGATTTATAATTTCTTCCATCTAGCTTCGTATATCACAGTCGCATGGAATATATAAAATATATAATATATCTTATTTCGAATATAACTGAAATTACTCTATACAAATATGAAAGACAACCGGATGTGTAATTTTTACCTCTCTTTTTTGCAGTCAGATATCTTTTTAATTAAAACGAAATCAGCTTCAAAGGGAAACTGCCCACGGATAAGTCCTCTCAGTTTGAGGACCGGGGCATTAGCCTCCACTCTCGTGGAGCAGTGCCGAAGATGAGGTGCAGTAGTGCTGAGGGAGAGGAGGAGCACGGAGGCAGAGTTTTGCTGCTTGATTAAAGGCGGAGATAGGGATAATAATGCGTACTGCGGTGGAAATGACGATATAGAATAATACATGCATACATTTGAGACTGAGGGTTAATGGAGACTAAAGAGACATGGGAGCTCATGGTAAGTATTACGTTTGCGTAAGATTAAATAAATAAATAAATAAAAAGAAATACATTATTAACTTGCATTGACTTATTCGTCGCATTATTATTATGTATTTATTATACTTTTACCTTCTTCCCACTTCTGCACCTCATTATGTCTGTGCATTAGAATAGAACTTTATTTCTCTTCAATACAGGAAAATACAGTCATTATAGAGGCATTTTTGGTTGATAATGCATTACAGAGTAAAATCTCTTAATGTTCCACACCGTTCCCTGCATTGTCAAACGAGATTGCTGCTTACGAGCATATTCCTAGCTACTAACAAAGTTTGAAGTCATAATTGACCACTGAATGATAACCAACATGTAAATCATTTCACGGTTTTGATCAGTCCTTTCGCCAAGCAGCTCCCCCACGCCTACGACTTTTACATCAGGAGATCCATGCCAGTGAGTCCAGTGAGCAGGACTGGGCGGAAGGTATGTCAATCATTTTTAAAGCCAGTCAGTTTTGGTAAAGCCACGTGCCAAGTGTTCCTGAAGCCTTTTCAGCAGAGGTTGCTTCTGGAGGGTGTTAATTCTGTATGCTGGTAAGTTGAAATGCTGAAATACAGCTGATTGTACACAGCTAAGAGAAGTAATTCAAGTTTGTAATTCATTTTATTGTTTACATATTATACTCTCTCTGGACATAATTAGATATGAGTTGTATATGAATTTGTGTTGAAGTACTTAACAGTACTATTCTAACACACTGAGTCTATCAACGTTTTAGTAACCCTGTATTGAGCTAACTTACTGCTTTAACTAATGTATAAACACACTGTAATCTTCTCTCTCCTAGAACCAAGCTCATCCACAAAAGTGGGTCAACCAAAAAGGAGCATACCATTAGTAACTGTGTCAAAGACTGAAATCCTCAAATTAAGCATGTAGTAGTGTACCTAATTAGAATATTTTGAAAAAAGGTAAATTGCTTTATCCATCATATTCATTGCAAATATAATAAAATATTAATATTATTAACATATTAAATTTTGAGTTTTAATTTTACTATTCAAACAATATTAATACAATATCTAGTTCAGCACATGTAATCATAGTCAGGGGGAAAATTGCAGATCTGACAGAAAACAATCATTGGCACCTCACCCCAAGGTCACAGCATGCCATTGCTGTCTGTTTGAACATTGTTTTGATATATGAACATAAATTTGACATGTAGGAAAATGTGCACAAGCAAAAGGTATGACTTAAAAAAACTGTCAAGAAAAGTCAATTCAAGAACTAGCTCTAGAATAGGCTACAACTGCTTCATTTCTAATATCAAGCTCCCCCCTGAACTAGAGCCATCAAAAATCTTACATGCATGGTAAAATATAATTATTTAATCTTACTTAAAAAAGCATGCAAACCAATTGCCTTAAAAAAGTAAGTAAAGTTGTAAAGATATTGTGTGTTTTACTAAAAAGTCCTGAGTATAGTTCACTTAAACTTGAGTTTAACTAATTCAAAATCCTGTGTTACAGTTCTTAAGAAAAATGTTTGCATTGTTTGTACACAGTGGCGATTAAGCTCAAATTAAGGTAAGTAAATCATGATAGCTTAGTTTAATTTCAGATTGTTTTACAGACATAAAATGAAATATAGCCAGAATAACTGACATATTCCTGATGTCGTCCTCACAAATGCTGATGATATTAACTCTGCATTAGTGGTCTGTGTAGCATCAAACTTACATACAACCACCATCTGCAGCAAAGAAAATGATATCATGCTCTTACAACCATGTCACCACATAACTCAGTTCATTTGAGTAAGTATAACTGTTGAATTAATTTACCCCAACTTAAATCTGCTCAAAAGTTGATCTTATTCATCTATTCATTTTAAGTTTGGTTAGCTTAATCATTTTAAGTGATCCCAACTTTCTGTTGTATTTAAGTTAACTTGAAATATTTCATTAAGCAGTGCAGTTTTTAAAATGTCAACTAAGGAGAAAACTGCATTGTAGCTCAGTGTTTACATTTACATTTACATTTGCGGCATTTAGCAGATGCCCTTATCCAGAGCGACTTCTAAAGTCATAGTTTTAAGGTGAAATGTAATCATCTGGTATTCTGGTATATAAGAACATTTCTTATGAAATATATATGAGCAGCATTATTGCACAGTCTAATAAGCCTCTTCTATCTTCTATGATGCTTGAGCTGTGCAACATCCTCCTGGCACATCAGACATAATGCTCTAATTAGCCTTACCTGCTTGTGGGGAGGGGCACTACAAGGGAGTGAGTGACAATGTCATTAACAGTAAACACAAAGATTAGGTAACAGCATAGCAGCTAAGAGCCAATACCTTAATATGTTATTAGTTGCATATTAATCATAAGTTCTCACAGTACTTTTCTCATAATGATTTCATAGATGACTTTGCTACAAGAAAGGCAGGGTGAGTACTCACATATTCACAATGTGATGAAATGTTGAGTGTTGCTGCCCTACAATGTCTCCAAAACCGTGTCCTGACCTCAACAAATACACGTGTATTTTCAGATAAAGTCCCACCCTTCAGCAATAAGAGCTACCCAGTTATTTGTGTACATATGAAGTCCCACCCTAAAACAAAAAGAGACAACCAACTTACTGGCTACTCCACAGAAAAGGGATGAGGTGATCAGTAGCCAGAACAAGATATTTTTCTGCATTATTGAGCCAAAAGGTACAAACTATTGATGAGGCTTTTATTGAGGAAGATTTTTGTCAATGATTTAAAATATATTCAAACTGTAATTTGACTATCAGTTTCCAGTATTTGGTCTCTTCCCATTCATAGAGACTGTGTGACTGTCTGGCAACATTGCAAAAATGACTGCAACATTTAACCTCACTGATCTCACTGAATTTTGCTATAGATCAACATTGCTCTGTCTATGTGTGTGCAGTAGAAGGTGCCTATGTGAGTACATGCTCCTGACATGATTTCCTGAGGGAAATTTCAACATTTTTGTTTTGGTTACTGTTACTCATACTAGGTATAAACAGATATTACATTACTTACACTGCTTGTATCTCTGCTTGACCTGTATACGTTATATAATATTTATACATGTTTCTTTACTAATTTTGTACTGTTTAATGTTTAAATGTTAAAATAAAGATAATATCAAAGACATAAAGCTATGCTTTGTATAGGACACCTGCCAAAATCTTGCTTGAGACACCACATGGGATTTCTGATTGGATTTTCATGGGGTATTAGTCATACTGAACAAAAGTCTTTTTGAATTAAATTATGAAGAAAAAAACACATTGTCACATTGTCACATTGTTCTGTTTTAAGATGACCAAGTGCTATATATGCAACAGATTATGGCTATAGAATCTTGAATACAAGTGAATATAAACATTAACATAAGAACAGGTATAAAAAGTGGAGAATAAATGTAACACTGACATTTGGCTCTGCTGACAGGTAATTGGCAGCTATTTGTCCAAACTGCTTTCCACTAGTTCTCTGACGTCTATCGCCTTCCAATTCATCCTCTTACATTCTTGTGCTTGAGTTTGTCTCCATATCAGACGTATTGATAGTCTGCAAACTGTAGTATGTAATCTGCTGCTGACTTCAGATGACTGACTAGAACAATTCTGTAACAAGCACTGCTTCATGTGGGGCCTGTGCACACCTTCATCCTAACACCTCTCCTCCCTTTGGTGAATGCCCAGTCCTCTCACTGATGACATCTTGCTCCATTCATACATAACTCTGGAACTTCTTTCCCCCCTCCATAATTAATAAACCATTCAGACCATTTGTCTTTCTCAGCAAAGCTATTTTTGGTAACATACCAAGTATGGTTTACTAGGGTTGCCATTGCTAAAAGTTGCTTGTCCATGGCAGCCCTACTAGGGTCTTACTCCCCCTTGTCAGCTGTCTTTCCATGCTGCCACAGAACTTTTTTTTCTCTTTTCTTAGCTGCCCTATTAACAGCAGTCACTATTTCAACTATATATCAATTGAAGTAATACAGAAAGATGACAAAATTCTAACTACTGGGGTTATACTTTTGTCTAACCCAATTCCTGTCCTCCATTTTCTAAAAACCCACTGCATTATTTACTAAAAGATGTGCAACCATATTGTCCAGTATGCCCAGCTGATTGACACTTTAAATGCAACTTTAACCAAAAGTCAAGTCATCGATTTCCATTTTGCTTCAACCCATAGTTGCAACTAAACTTTGATTGATAGAAGGTGTATACACTCTGAAAACACCACAATGCTACATAAACATCACTGCCTGCTGGTAATATTTTGAAGAGTTGCATTTCACTCTCAGCTTTGTCACAGAACATAGCCCTTGAAATGACTGGCAACCAAGCCAAATACAGAAAGCCCAAGACATTCACTGCTTATTGAGGTTATGAAGTGAGACTACAATGCTGAAGAATTCAGTTCAAGACTTCCTTTTACTGGTAACTTGGATGGTCAGATGGTTGAAAGGCTGGTTAGTAAGTGAAAACATACGTTATGTTGCATTTTGGTCATGTTTGTACATGCTAGTTGACCAGCTTGGTCATGCTGATCAGCCAGCATGGACAAACTTGGTCATACTGGTAGACTAACTTGGTCAGGTTCCTCATGCTTGTAGACCAGTGAAATCATCAATTGTAAACAAAAACATACCCTAGTTGAATGCAGTTGTGATGCATCCATTTGTGTATATTGAACAACAGCTCTAGTAACGTGGTAAGAAGCTTATTCCCTGGTGATTATGTCATTGACTGTGGAAAATATATGTTTCTTTACATAAACATCTTTAGTGGCAGTAAACATTGGGTTATTAGATATTTTATTTGTGATGTGAGTTTTTGTTCATCTTTATTCAATAATGAACAATGGAAAAAGCATGGAAAACCAAAAATAATTATTATATTAATAATAAGGTAAAATATGTGTCATTTAAGATATTACACCAAACTAATTCAGTGAAACATGTTTTAGAAAGATATAATTTAGATATAAATGATACCTGAGAACATGAGTACATACATGAGAACCTTACAGAAGGACAACCATTTCTGCAGTATTACATCAGGCCTGTATGGTAGAGTGGCTAGCCTGAAGCCACTCCTCAATAAAAAGCATATGACAGCCTGTATGGAGTTTGCCAAAAGGCACCCAAAGGACTCTCAGACCATGAAGAACAAAAAGAATGAATGTTTTGCACTGAATGCCAAGCATCATGTCTGGAGGAATTTAGGCACTGCTAATCACCCAGGAAATAATATTCCTACAATGAAGCGTGGTGGTGGCAGCATCATTCTGTGGGGATGATTTTCTGCAGCAGGAACTGGGAGACTAATCAGAGTCAAGGGAAAGAAGACTGCAGTAATGTGCAGACATCCTTAATGATAACCTGCTCCAGAGCATTTTGTACCTCAGACTAGGGTGAAGGTTTATCTTCCGACAGGAAAACAACCCTAATCACACAGCCAAGATAACAAAGGAGGGGGAATGGGAAAACGTCCCAAAAACAGGTGCCAAGCTTGTAGCATCATACTCAAAAACACTTGAGGCTGTAATTGCTGCCAAAGGTGCTTCAACAAAGTATTGAGCAAAGGCTGTGAATACTTACATTATATTTATGGCATTTAGCAACTTACAAGGTTGCTTATATTACAGAGGTGGGCCAGAGAAGTGTTAGAAGTGTTTTGCCAAAGCACTTTATTGGTGTAGCACAGCATAGTTGTCCAGACTGGGAATGGAACACCAGTCTCCCACATGGTGTGGAGGTTCACTGGTGGTGTTATCTGTTGCGCCACACCAACCACACCTACCAATAGTTATGTACATGTAAAATTTTTATTTTTAATAAATTCACAGATATTTCAATTTCAATATTCAATATTCAAATCATTGAATCCATTTCGAAATATATATATATATAAAATATAATATAATAATATAATAATTTTTTTTTTAATGTATTTTAAAATAAATTTGTTATGTAGACAGTACATTCTGAACTACACAGTAGTGTACACAAAAGTGTTTCGGAATAATATGTAATGTATTTCAGTGACAAAAAATTACATGTGCAAATATGTTTACGTATGTGTTTGAACATCACAATAATTCGTTTAACGGTAAGTTAGTTGAACGCCAGACTCCGTCACTACACGCGAAACGCACCCAGACGTAGTTCCTCACTATTCTCTCCTCGAGGTTGTGAACAAAAAGCAGCTCTGACGCGAGGGGGAGGCAAGGCTCTATGCAGAAGAGCAGCTCCTCTTCACTACGTCATCGATGACAGAAGAACCAAGCCAAGGATGGTGGTCAGAGGCTGTGTCTGAATCGTGTAATGCTTCCTGCCTTTACAGTATTCTGAAGAAACAAGGCAACAAGTCGTGTCTGAATCTAAGGCTGGTAATCTGGACTTCTTTGTTATTGGGTGAAAATGTTAAGGCAATTGACAGCCAAACACACATATTTATAATACCTGGGCAAGAACCTGGGCAATGATTTGGTTACAGAGACTTTCACACAATTGGCCGCAATGCATGAAGCTAACTTGCATTTTCCAGTTTCAGACATAGCTGTACAGTCATTTAGAGTGTTAAATGCTTTAAACATGTAGTTCTTAATGTATGTGTTAACACATGTGTGCTCATAAGTATGATTGCATTTATTGAAATAAGTCCAATATAGAAAAATATTATACATCCATAATTTGTAATGTATATACACACTCATCCTCATCATCATAAAAAAATCTGCAGTCTTAAGGAAACAGCTGATTGCAATGCACAACTACAAACAAACAAACATGCAGAAACAAAACAGGAACATACAACCACAGAAACAGGTTCAGCTACAAAACCTGGGACAGGGCCATTACTCAGGACAGTAATAAAAACAGGCAAGGCAAGAGGGAGAGTCAGGTGGTCTGGCTGAACAGCAAGTCTAGGGGTAGGCACTGGAACAGGCAAATCTACAGTGCTCCTTTTTGTTGTCAAACTTGGGGCCCTGGGGTCACAAAAGATTCAGAAGACTGAGCAGGGCCAAAATATTAGAAGGTTGGGGTTAAAGCACCAGTACTTTCCCCAGCACTGGGCAGAGGTTTGAAGGCTGGTATCTATGCATCAGTGCTATCCCCAGCACTGGATGGAGCCTTAAGGGCAGGTGTCAGCACTGACACGAAGACAGATGGTGCTGCTGAAGCAGAGGCACTGACCTGCATCCTTAACTTTGTAGACTGCTCTACTGAGAAATCAGGATGGGTTCAGTTCCCTTGAT
Source organism: Acestrorhynchus altus (assembly GCA_034509495.1). Taxonomy (NCBI): domain Eukaryota; kingdom Metazoa; phylum Chordata; class Actinopteri; order Characiformes; family Acestrorhynchidae; genus Acestrorhynchus; species Acestrorhynchus altus. The sequence goes on along the minus strand of CM067504.1, from coordinate 7,470,909 downwards.
TACGTGTATAATGTTCCTGGAGTCTGGTTCGTGAGATCCTCATCCAAATCTGATGCAGCCATGTCAACTGCCAAGAATACAGAGTGATTGGACTGATCTGTTGTCTTCTAACGCTCCCTTTTTATGCTTTCAAAGAATTGGAACTTGGTCAGCAACCATAATAGCCTCCAACTTTTCCAATAAGACCTCCTCCTCAACAGGAATGGGCAGTCTATGAATAAGTTAGTGCACCAATCCATATACAAGTTGCAGCTTGTCTGCATACTGTTCAACAGTTCCTGCTACATCCATTGATCTAGTCTTTCTGAAGAAATGGCAAAGTAAGTGCTGAGAAAACAGGAAGATGTAGACAGGGAGCACATGTCAAAAGTAAACAAACAAGCATGCAGAAACATCAACCAAATAACAAAGCAGTGCAAAAAAGACAGGCCAATGGAAACAAAAGCCACATAAAGCAGGCCATTATTTTACAGTGAGGTACAGTGCTGGACATTTTCTGAATGCACACTATTACACTGGCGCTATTCCAGCAGGACAAGGCTCATCTGCATACTGCTACTGTCTCAGGAGCTTGCCTTGAAGGTACAGACCATGGCCAATCCTACTGCCTGACCAGATCCCAGTTGAAAACATATGGGATGCTTTTGGATCCGCTACCAATGCTCCACTCCTGCACTCCAGATTTGCTCCCCCCAAATCTGTACGAATGCCTGTAATACCTTAACAACCAACACCTATCCTATAGCAACACCTTAGCAACCGTGAAGCAACATCAAGACAACTGTCTAGAAACACCTTAACGACAACCTTTAACCACAGCAACTGCCTAGCAGCACCTCAGAAACTGCCTAGCAACACCCTAGCAACAACCCATTGCCATAGAAACAAAGCAAGACCTTAGCAACCAGCTAGTTACACCTTAGAAACCAACCAACCCAAACCCCATAGTCACACTTTAGCAACATTTTACCAATCACACCTGCAGGACATTACCAGCCTCAGCTGTGACTTATTACAGAAATACATTAAGAATACCTGAGTCCTGAGCGTTTTCTCCTCCATGTTTAACCTCTTTTTGATATTTGACCTAGCTGTGTTATACCTGCCTGTCTGTTCCTGACCTCAGCCTGCCTTAAAGATGAGTACTGAAACAAATAACAAATAAGTAATCAATGCACATGCACCCTGCCTCAACTTGTTAATTAGTTTCATGGTTTGATTATTGCATTTGTCTTTTCTTTTTATGTTTTCTTTTGGTTTTGTTTTGTTTGACTTTTTGTGTTTATCTGTTTCTGCTCTTTCCATCTCTCAGGAAAGGGGCATGGCCCCAGCTACCCAGCATTTGGCACAACACAGAGACAACACAAATGCAGATTAGGAGCAATTCAAAGTAATTCCTTATTTGGGACACCTCACACTGTTGCTCAGGGCTCTGCAGAGGTGGAGAGCATTGGATTGCCCTCCCAGTTACCATTAGTCCCTTGTTCATTAACCCACATTAGCCTCATGAGCCATGAGCTCAGGGCTGTTTACTAGAACAGGGGCCAATGCTAACATTGCCAGTGGCTGATCCTGTAGGCCCTTTTCACAGATCAGGTTCAGGCACCATTCACATCAGCCCAACTCCAGAACGGGTCCACAGTGATGCTCTGACAGAACTAACTCCCATTTTAGGCTCAAGATCCATCCTGGAGGTCCAGAGAGGTGACGTTGCTGTGGGGGAAGTCATGTAGCCATTGCAATCATCCATATGGGGCTCACAAAAGAGCCGCAAACAAGCCAGGAAGCACTATAAATGTACTACAGGAACTATGGGTTTGGTTCTAGGCAGTAAACAAAGGTTCACTGTGAGTGTACTCCAACCACATGCCATGCACGCTTCACACACACCTCATGCTCTGCACCTTGAAATGGGTCAGTTAGACCCACCCACACTGAATGCCTGCATTTCACATCATATGTAGTATATGCATTTGTTGACATCCCTCTGTGAAAGGGGCGTGGCCACAAGGACCCAGCAGTAAACACAGCACAGAGACTGCATAAACAAACATAAAAGCAAATGGTTTAATAATATCTCAATTAATTTTAATTGACATTATTCAGCATTACTAACATGTTTGAGTAAGTGGCAGTGAGTTGCACACAGCTACACTCAATACACTAACCTACCTTATATGGACTTAACCTACACTATATGGACAAAAGTATTGGGATTCATTGTTTCCTCAAAAAGCAAGGGTATTGGCTGCCTCTCCTTATCAGTGTGTGTTGATTGTAAAGCATACTTGGGTATTTTTAACTTTAAATCTAAAGTTAATTCATTAACCACATTTTTAGTAATGATAGATACTATCGTAACTAGTGTCAATAATTAGTTGAGACATTACTAAACAATTTAGTGATATTTATTACTGTTGTAAGTACTGTTAATTAATATATCCTTATTGTAAAATGAAACTGTTATTTCTTATACTGTTATTTTGTAATATAACATTACTATATTGCTAGGGTTAGCTGATACCATTCCCAAATGTTACCAATTTTGTATTATATCTTTATTTTAGACGTGTGAAATCCCTATGCCATTTAATCAGTGGTTTATAATCTTGTTTACAACATTAGTGTAAATAAAGTTTTTAAACAAGCATTAAAAAAACAGGTATTAATTGTAAGAAAGGAAAACATTTCATATTGATACTTTTGTCTTCTATAGGAAAAGGCTTAGAACTACACAAGCTGTTTGTGGACAATAATGGAACACTGAGTTAAAAGATAACATATTTTATCTGTATAATGTATCCTTGGTGGTTTGTGAAAGATGGTTGTTCAGTAGATACTGCAAAACTCAGTAATTGTTTAAACCAAGATGTTTATGATGTAATTGACAAATTGGCCATTTGTTCCTCCCAAATGATCTATTTGTTCAAAAAGAGCTTTCAAAGTTCCTTTACAAATGACCTCTATCTAGATAAACAACTCCAGGAGACTCAATGGTTTAGGTTCTACGTGACAATAACAAGTCTGTGAAAGAGCTTATCAAGTGTGATGCTGTCAATGTTTAAAGTACTTGTCACTATGAAGCTATGAATAGAATTGTATTTTTTTTTCTGAGTGTACAAGTGTATTCTGCACAGAGCCTTTGATAAAAAAAAATTAAACCTTTTTTGAAAATCCAGAGAAAATGTGATGTGAACAGTTATCTGTGGTGTGTGATGTTTATAATTACCTGTTGTGAGTTCTGCTGGTTAAAGTATTACAAGTGGCTAGTAATTAATGTATTAATAATAAACCTGTTTTGTTCTTAATGGATAAACATGATTGTTTTTAAAGCAAACCTTTGTAATGTGTGGTAAGGGTTATTAAGGCAAGGTTGACTGTTTTCACACTTCCAGTTCCAGTGTTCCAGCAACCTTAACATAAATAGGTAATATCTGAAAACAACAGTGAAACAAAATAAAGTTTCTATCAGTGGTGGTGATAAGAACCAGATGGAGTTTATAATGTTTTTTAAACCATCCTCTTGGAAAGTCATATCCTGCAAAAAGTGCTAAAACATGATTATAAGCACAGAGCAAAAGAAAGGCCACATGAGAAGATTATATCTTGTTGTCTGTACATTCTGTACCAGTTAAAGTTTTTATCAGTGTGTTTTTATCAAATCGGACAGACAGTGCATGGTGCAGTACCTTTTGGATAGGCACACACTTTTAGTTTGGCTCTGTCCTGCTGTACCGTTAATTTAAAACAAAAAATAAAAAGAATTCTCAGCTTTAATTTGAAGGCAATTTTTTGTACCCTGGCTGCCTGACGTCTGTGACCCATGGACATAACAAGATCTTCTCTGACATTCTGCTTCTTTAACACACCTTAGTTTAATACTTTTATTCCAATTTATTTCATCCCGAGCCAATTACCCAACCCCATTAGAATTCTCCCCCATAACATATCCTACTCCTGAGGGTGAAGACAAGCACATGAAGCCAATCACTGTCTCTTTTTGAACTGCTGCCATTGCATCATTGCTGGGCAGCCAATGCACTCATAAGAAATCACCAGGCCCCCAGCTCCGATGCAGTGGCTTACAGAGGTTTGTAGGCATCTGTGATGTGGGCATCGGTGATCTGGGTGTGATGTGGGAAGAGAGTGCCATCTATCCACCCAGAGAGCAGAGATAATTTTCTTATCTCAGACTTTAATTGTCCATGGCAAACAGCATGAGCTTATTTGCCCATTTTTAGGCTGTGGAGCTGAAGATTGTTCAAATATTTCAGAATATATCATTAAAACAAGTTCCAGGTAAAAGAAATACAAATCCTTTTTTCTCACACAGTACACTTTTCCATCATTCTAGGACAGATTAATCTGTTTGGTACATAATGTCTGTGTGCACCAGAAACCTGAAACCAGAAACTATATAAGAAGAATTTAGTGACTTTTAAGCACTTACCAAGTGTTGGCCTTATGATGGGGAGGTTGCTGGTTCAATGCAATAATCAACTATTCAAGAGAAACTAGAACGTATAGGATGTCCCTTCTTGTTCCCCCATCATCTAGCACAATGCTAGCCAGTGCAGATACTTTTTAGTTGAGTTGCAGAGAACTGGCAGAACTAGTACTTTTCTCTTGACACTTTCACTTATTAATGATTGCATTAGTGGCAGTTAAAAATAGATTTTGAGAGAATATGGGGAGAAATACATAGTGAATTGATTTTTTCCCCAGTAAAATTAGCTGTTTGGAGTGAATGTTAACTGGCATTTAATTTCATTGGCCATTGTTAGATTTTTTATGTGTGAGAAGCCTAGCTAGGTATGAGTCAATACACTTACAATACAATACAATTAATTGACATTTTTTTATTAATTGCTATTTTCTTTCACATATTTATCTGAGGTGAATACCAGTAACTGGTACCATGTAAAATACACATTTTAAATAGAATACCACAATATTTTACTGGGCAGGACTACAACATTCTTGTTGTTAAGATAATGCATACAGTGTACCATATGTTCCCTTGAAAATAAATTGGAACCTTGTTCTATAGTTCCCTGGTTATCTTGAAATTTCAAATAAAACTGATGTCACAAACAAACAACTGCTGTAAGAACACGGCATATCATGTTTAACAATCGTCAGCAGAAATAAAGTTACCTTTGACTTTGCACTGTTGGGACGAGCCTCCAACTAACTCTCCAGTCAATTCCGACTATCATATTGTCGGCACGTCATCTGGTGACGCTCCAGAGAAACCTCTTGCCTCACAAGGTAATATAGGTCAAAGTTTTACAATGAATAGTATTTCCCTTCTGAAAGAACAAGATGGCCTGTGAAATAATTAACCAAGCCAACTAGGTTAATCTTTTACTCCCTTCATGCTCTCCTTCATGTTCTGGCATATAGCTGTCTCCTCCTTCAATTTACTCCAACCATATAAAAAGGCACAAGCACAGGATGGAAAGCATGAAATAATTCAGCCTTATGAATGCGTGAATGAAACCTTGCTGAATCATCTTCTCATAGAAAAAAGGTAATCTTCAATTAATGATCATTTATTAGTGCAGAGTAAATTTCTTGCTTAATAACTGAATGATATCATTGGGTGTGGATTAGTTGCCTATTGAGATTTAATACTGTTTTTTGATTCTCTTTTCTCTTAGGACTCTGGTGAAGCCAGTTGCACCCTTCTACTTTCTTAGAAAAGTATAGATCACTGACACCATGCCCCCACAGCTGCAGTCCCAGAACCAGTCATGCCCACGGGTCCTCCAGGGTGATTTGGGTTCTCTAAGTCCAGCACTCAGAGAATTCATTGAGAGCAGCATGACTCTATGCCAGCCAGATGCCCTTCATATTTGTGATGGGTCAGAAGAGGAGAATAATGCCATTCTGGCCCATTTGCAGGAGCAGGGCATGATCAAAAGGCTAACAAAATATGAGAACTGGTATTAAGATTTAGTCAATTTTCTAATGTTTTATATTTTTTAAATTGTTAAGCTACATTGAGCAGATAAAAGCAATGGTAAGTGGTGTTGCTGGGATGTTAAAACAGGTTTTATCTTATGATCACAGTTGGCTGGTACGTACTGATCCACATGATGTGGCTCGAGTGGAGAGCAAGACTGTGATTGTGACTCAAGAACAGCGAGACACAGTTCCCTCATCCAGTGAAGGTGGCATCAGCCAACTGGGACGATGGATGTCCCTGGAAGAGTGGGACAAAGCCATGAATGAGAGATTCCCTGGCTGCATGAAAGGTATGTAACATTTGTAGATCATGCAGAACTCTAAAGACATCCTCTCCTTATCTTTTCAATAAAATTTGAAATGCTGAAATAAATTCTGTTTTATGTTTCAATATGCAATATTATAATACACCCGAATGTATAATAAAGCCTAGAGGAAACATTTGGAATGCAAAGAACAGAGAAATCCTTGGATTGCTTTTTCAGAATTTTGTAATGTTTTGTGTGTTTCACAGGTCGCACCATGTATGTGATCCCCTTCTGCATGGGTCCAGTGGACTCTCCTCTATCCAAAATTGGGGTAGAACTAACAGACTCACCGTATGTGGTAGCGAGTATGAGGGTGATGACCCGAATGGGAAAAGCTGCACTAAATGCACTTGGGAATGGAGACTTTGTCCGTTGTCTGCATTCAGTTGGCTGTCCTCTGCCCCTGAAGAGTATGTAAACAGTAAAAGCTATTAAATTCTTTAATATTTTGCTAAAAAGTGCAAAAATGGTATAATGTTAAATTAAGTAATTGTGACTCCACTCAATATATTTGATTATTTATCTCATTTCTTCTTTTAACATGCTTTTAGAATTGTATTTATTGAGTTTCTCTGTTTCACGCAGTATTTGCTTGAATTTAGTTGAATTTATTTGCCAGTTGAGTTAAACAAGGTCTCGTGGAAAAATTCATATGATAACAATAAATAATTTTAATATAAAGAAATAAGCCACATGATATTACAATATTCTTGTATGAATCTTATATGAGAAATATGAGGTATTATGACTAGATTTTATATTTTATATAATTTTTATCATTTCTTACAAAGTTTTATCTCTCTCTCTCTGTCTCTCTCTCTCTCTCTCTCTCTCTCTCTCTCTCTCTCTCTCTCTCTCTCTCTCTTTTCCATAGAACCACTTGTGAACAATTGGCCTTGTAATCCTCAACTCACCCTGATTGCTCATATCCCTGACCAAAGGAAGATTGTATCCTTTGGCAGTGGGTATGGTGGAAATTCACTGCTTGGGAAGAAGTGTTTTGCTCTGCGTATTGCTTCTCGCATAGCTAAAGAAGAGGGCTGGCTGGCTGAACACATGCTTGTAAGAACTTAATATATATATGTCACTTCTAGAATTAATTTAGGCAGTATTTTATCAATGTTACCTGACTAGTTCAATTAAGGAAAAATACTCCTCAAAAAATTTCATAACTACATTAACTTGGAGGTATTTTGAAACAGAAAATACTTGACTTACAATCTAATGTATGACTATTATTGACTAAACTTCACATAGATCCTGGGAGTAACTAACCCTGCTGGCCAAAAGAAGTACATTGCGGCTGCATTCCCGAGTGCTTGTGGAAAGACAAACCTGGCCATGCTGAGTCCTACCCTGCCTGGATGGAAGGTTGAATGTGTGGGAGACGACATTGCCTGGATGAAGTTTGACAAAGATGGTAAATAACAGTTTATTATTTTTTCCATCATTATAAATTCACTACTGTATCCATAAAATTGATTTAAAACGTAAAATAGTATATGATAGGTTATTTGGCACATCCATATTATTCTTTTTCTGTTTTTTATAGGCAATCTTAGAGCCATCAACCCAGAGAATGGCTTCTTTGGTGTCGCTCCTGGAACATCTGTCAAAAGCAACCCTAATGCAATGAAAACCATCTGTAGGAACACAATATTTACTAATGTAGCAGAGACTAGTGATGGAGGTATTTACTGGGAGGGCATGGACCACAAGCTACCAGAAGGAGTGACCATCACTTCATGGAAGAACAAACCATGGACACCAGAAGAAGGTGTTTTCACTGTTTCACTTTTACTGTGTCTCTGTTTGTGTTTCAGTCTCAATGCTTTTTCTTTCCTTGCTGGTATTAAATACTCTTTAATCTATGTTGAAGGTGAACCCAGTGCCCATCCCAATTCCCGGTTCTGTACCCCTGCTTGTCAGTGCCCCATCATTGACCCAAACTGGGAATCTCCTGAGGGCGTACCAATTGAGGCCATCATTTTTGGGGGGCGCAGGCCAGAGGGTGTGCCCCTAGTCTACGAAAGTTTTAGTTGGGCGCATGGAGTCTTTGTAGGTGCCACTATGAGGTCTGAGGCAACAGCTGCAGCCGAACATAAAAGTAAGTACAAATTTGGGAAATTACAAAGCATATATTGCAAGTGAAAAAATGTTTACTTATTTTGCCTTTTCCTTGTTTTGTGCACAGACAAGGTCATAATGCATGACCCGTTCGCTATGCGTCCTTTCTTTGGCTACAACTTTGGCCATTACCTCACTCACTGGCTTGGCATGGAACAGCGCCCCAATGCTAAGCTTCCCAAGATTTTTCATGTAAACTGGTTCCGCAAGAATCCATCTGGAACATTCCTGTGGCCTGGCTATGGAGAGAACATCCGTGTCCTAGAGTGGATATTCAACAGGTTGAATGGCGAAGCTGGGGCCATGCCTTCTGCTGTGGGCTACCTCCCATCTAATGGCTCCCTGAATTTGAGTGGTCTAAAAGACAGAGTCAATGTAGATGAACTCTTTGACATCTCCAGAGATTTCTGGGAGAAAGAAACTGAGGATATTCAGCAGTACTTTGATCATGAGATTAACAGTGATTTGCCAATAGAAATGGAAACACAACTAGAAATGCTAAAACAGAGAGTAAAACACCTGTAAGGCTATGCCACAACAATTAGACAACAGAAGATAAGGCAGTATGTATGTAAGCAGTATTTTCATATTTAGAGTTTTCTGTTATATCAATCAATGCAAAAGAGAAACTGGGAGGAATGAAACAGGTTCATATATTGAAACCCATTGATATGCTTTATAAATGCACATTATCATACACTATAATTAATGTAAACAGAAAACTATTAAGGCATAGTAGGTACAGTAAAATGGATGTGTTATTTAACATTTTAAGTTATTAATAAATTGTATATTAATTACCAACTGCATGCTCCAAAATACTTAGTTGCTGTATTGAGGAATATTTGATATTTATGTCATTCCACATCTCCTATCTGAGAGTGGACATTTTTTATGTCTTTTGACTTTTCTAGATGTTTTTGATTATTTTTGTATTTCCTTGGCCTTTGTTGCTTTGAAATTGATATATGTAGTTTATTATTAAGAGCACCATGTGATGTTAATATATATTTAACTTAGATCACAATAATAAAAATATATATTATACATAATTATATGAAAATGTTTGGATGAAAATGTAATGCATAATTACTGTTTATGTCTTAATGTTATGGTTAACATATTGAAATATGTTTAATTCATGAAATAAACCATAATTGTGCCATACTTTGTTTCCTGTTATGTATTTATTAACTTTTTTCACATAGAAAACCCACAAAACAATTTAAAGTCAATAATTGTGTGTTCACTTTTGGCCAAAAAAAATCTAATGATTGCTGTTCTAGATTCTCTGAAGGACAAGTAAGAGTCTGTGCCCATCACACTCTACTTGATTCTCTCTCCAACTGTTCATGCCTCTCTCTGAGTGACAAAAAATGTGCAGACTAGAGCCAGATATTACAGACTGAAGTCTGGAGTGTAACAGTATAAGACATTTTTTAATGCATATTTAAAAGTATAAAAAATGCACATACCAAATTGTGTATTTACCCACTGCAGGACTAATAAAGGATTATTGTATCTTATTGTATATCTTACAAATTACACTGAAAAATATAAACACAAATAGCAATTCTTCTTGTCCAAGCATTGGCATTTGGATAAATGAGGCCAAACACTACAGTATAGGACCAGAAGCCACATTATGTGTAGTTTGTCTACATGCAGTATTTATGACTTTGGTCCTAGTAATTTTAATCAGTCTGACTGGATCTAATCTAAAGTTGATTAAACTAAATGACTACTTTTCCTTCAAAATATCAAAGGGCCAGTCATATATGGACTGAGCCAACAAATATAGATTGAATTTCTTATATCTTCCTTCTACAAAAAGCACTGCCTCACATTTCATCTATGGGATAGGCACTCCTCCATGATCAGGGTACCTAAACGTATTAAATTATATTACTGAAGAACTACTGCATTACTGGGGCACAAACAGCCTCAAATTTTATCCACTGGAGGGGCATTTGTCCATTAGAGGGGCACCTGACTGCATCACTTTTTATCCACAAGAAGGGCACTTCTCCATGCGCACTGCAACTAACTATACCACATTATACCCACTGTACGGCACTTTTCCGTGATCGGGGCACCAAACTGCATCATATTTTATCCACTGGAGGGGCACTTCTCAATGAGCAGGGCACCTAACTGCATCACATAATTTACAATGGATCGACATACAATCCTGACCAGTTAAAAAATTGCTAGAATTTGCATTTTGCATTGTTGGATATTGGATCTAAGTAGAGCTTGACAATGCTTAAAAATGGGCACAACAGACAAAACATTTTGAGCAGGCAATTTATTGAAAATGACAATTTAACTGAAAAAGGTTGTTCATCAGCTGATCAAAAGTTTGAATTTTAAAATCAAAAGTTTAAAAATCAAATAAAAAATCAAAACAGAAATCAAAGTGCAACTAAAAGGACTCAGTAATGAGTAGCTCCACCGTTTTTGTTGATTACTTCAGTTATGCATGTTTGATTCAAGTGTTTCCAGGAGGCTCATGGGAACGTTGCTCCAAGTGTTGAAGATGGCTTCATGAAAACCTTCCACTGTCTGGCACTGAAGTCCTGTTCATTTTGGTAAACTTCCCTTGTTATCCACTTCCAAATGTTCTCAATCAGATTAAGATCAGGGGCCTTTGAAACATTATTAAGGGCCTTTGTAGTTTGAAGCCTTCTCTCACAGATGCCATCTGATATTTATTGAGCTGCAGTCAGCACCAGTAAATGGCTTTTATTTGGGTTGAGGTTTGTCCATGTCTTGATGGACAGCCAATTGGATCCTGTGGCTCAGTGCTAGGGACATTTGTTTGGGTTTACCACTTGACTTGACTATCACGTTTTTGTTTCATATCCACCAGGATCTTTTAAGAAATGCAAAATGACAGTCTTACTGCATCCAAGCTAAGCCGCAATGGCACATTGTAAGAGGCCTTGGTTATGCAGCTCAACAATCCTACCATGTTCAAGGTCAGTGAGCTTTTATTGCTTTTGCAATCAGGGTGTCCTGATAGTGTGAATACTTTACAGAAGATGACATGAAATCCAAAATTTCATGCAGATTTTGGCTTTTAGAGTCTGTGGTCTTGGCTATTTTATGCAAAGGTTGAGTGCATGGTCTATAATTCTTTTATCACAATATTTTTTACACTATATATTTTTTTTAATGGGAAGCTGTTGAAGAATGCCTTCTATGGTCCAGTCAAGTTTTACAGAAATGCATACTGCAATTTATGAAGTATCACAGTCTTATTTAGGTTAAGTGCCAAATTTGAATGATTTTCAATTTTCCATCGAATACTGTATCTAATATCAGAAGCAGCAGCTATTGCATAGGGGCATCTGGACAGATGTCACAAGACTTGGCAACTTTCCACAAACGTTTGACGTCAAGCTACTGAGTGTTATACAGACTCACGCACATGGGCTATGCAATGTTATTTCATTGCGTGAATCTCTGTACTCTGTACTTTTACTTTGTACCATGATTTTGGGGTAATTAACCCCAGATAAAGACAAATATGTAACACTCTGTGAAACAGCTTGTTGAAAAAAATGATTGTTCACATTCCCTAAAAGAATTTTTACAATTGTGAAAGATAGAAACATTTACCTAAAAAGTTATTTCAGAGCATGGGGGGCTTCACATGTCTCTCTGCCACTAACAAACACTCAGAGAAAGGATTACAAAGATGAATCAAATTAAACTAATAGTTTTCAGTATCTTAATCCTGCAAAATATGAAACCAATCAAAGAAAGAAAAAGAAAAAAAAGAAAAAAAAGAAAAAGAAAAAGAAAAAACCTCCATGGACTGTGTAAATGGTCAGCTGAGACAGTTGAAGCAGAGAATCTGATGTCCAAGTCATGATTTCCACAAGCCAGAGGCAAATGTGGCAACAAACAAAAATAAATAATAAAAAAAAACTGCCGAGAAAGATGAAGAAAACCCAAATTCAATGACAAGAACCCATTTTCTCTGAGGCAAAACCAGAAAGGAACAGTATACAGTACTAAGAACTTCAAGACATGTCTGAATTGATATCATGGTATATGATATATATATATCATGGTTTATCAAAATTTTTAAATAAGAATAATTTTTAAAAATGATACAGTATATGGTTGTTGATGTTGTACTATTATCATACTTTTTCATCTTTTTGTAATCCTGAAATAATGTCATACAAGATATGTTGAGTGTTTTAAACTGATGCGATTAACATATAAAAGAAGTATGGGTGAAGGGAATGGGTTGGGTCCAATGTATAACTGTTAAATGTAGCATGTTGCCAACTTCCTGCTTCATTTCAATTCAGACTTTAAGAAAACATTGATCAGATCATAAACAGCCACAGCAACTTTAGTTGTTAGGTGTAGGGGTTTGTAGTATTGTGAAAGGTGATAGAAGGAATGTTGCTGATTGGATCATAAATGGCCACAGTAACTTTACGGAGGTGAATTTGAATCTGAATTTGGGAGAAAGGAATGGGAATGAGTTGCAGGATTTTGCTGATTTTCCTGTTTTGTTTCAGTATGTATATGTTGGCAATACATTTAAACTCAACTAATTGAAAATAATTTTATATATTTAATAAACTATATTAAAAGCTTTACAGATATACAGTTATAGAGTGACAGGTGGTACAGAGATTTGACTACATATGAGAAGATCTGGGATAAAAGTGGGCCGTATAAATGTTTGCTAACTACATTTTAGGGTAGAAAAATGTATTTCAAGGCAGTCCACTACTGTCAGTGCTCAGTATGGTGCTCCAGTTCCTCAGATAATTAAAATTTAAAGTCAACAATATGATAATTTTTCACCTTTGTTTTTCTTGCATTTACCAATACATCTCTTTCTTTCCATTTCACTTGTATGTCCCCTTGTCTTCTAATAAACATGTCTGAAGCACAAAACATGAGTATGGATTTCAATGGAACTTCAGTTACTTGTCATGAAATACGTTTAGAATCACTTTAGTTTGTATACCAATGACAGGATGTTTACATCATTGCATGTTTAAATAATGTTTCAAGTCTTTATTTTTAGCAAATTTTATATTACCCTAAGTTACCATATCAACTATCTATGATTAATTAAATAACTGATTATGTTCATTTTAAGACCAATTCACATCACAAGATATGCAATTCCAGGAAAGATTCCAAACACAACTTTCTTGAGAGAGATAAGGGCGGAATAAACAGAGACACACTGTGAACATGGACATTGCCCAATGGCGAAAACATGCTTCAAAGGTAAGCACTTATCAGTCTCTCTAGATAAATCTAGCATGCACTTGACAGAGCCAGTTAGCCAATGGCCTCCCTCTATCAGCACTTACTGCTGGTTCAAACCAGTGATAGAATACATTGGTCGTGAGCCAGAAACATACACACTCTGCACCAGTTGCATTTTACCCGGGTCTCAAATAGACCTAAATGTTCTATGTCTCATATAAATTTTTAATGGTCTCTACAATGTCTATGCAGATCACAGAGATGTAATCAGAAATATGATCTTGCGTCTTGAGCCCATGTGGGAGTTTAAATATCAGTGGAGGAATTGTGTCATCAATACAGGAATTCACCATAAGCCAATGCAGTACTGATAGAACTGGACTGATATGATAAATATTTAGTTTTAGTATGAAACCTTGCTGCAGCATTTTAACTAAACTAAGTAACAGATAAATCGGAGATTTAACATGGTCATTTATTTATTGTAGTTTTGAGGGTCAACATGAGAACCTTTCTTTTGTCACTATTTAGAAGCAGATGTTTTGAAACATCCAACATTTTACATATTTTACACAAAGGGTCACCAACACTGCTCCTGACATTCTACCTTCCTGCAGGTTCAACTCCAGGCATTATCTAACACATTCCATTCAGCCAACCTCTGAAGCAGTAATTAGTTGGATCAGGTGGGCAGATTAGGGTTGAATCTAAAGTCTGCAGGGAGTAGCTCTACAGGAGCAGGGTTGGTGACCTCACACAGTCCTCATTTTCTTTAATCAAAGTCTAGATCAGGTATGGCTGATATGTGCAGTTGTGTAACAGTGAAAGTTAATGTCATGCCTAATGGCAGCATATAGTATATTGCTCAACTGAGTTAACCTGTTCATACAGTCATCATTACATATGTATATAATACTTTTTTTTATTACATTTGTTGGAGGAGGGTGAAGCTCTGTGTAGAGGGGAGCAGGTGAATCAATCAAATCAATCTGTGTCAGCAGAACTGTAACAAGTGGAAACAGTGACACTAACTTGTATAGGCTAATATGATGTTATTTAGTGAAAATATTGCATGATCCATTATTTTAATAAATGTATATTGTGCAAGAATAAATGTAGTGTATATGGCTCTGTGAGTCTATATTGTATTTCATTGCAAATATAGGGGCACTACCAAAATACTTTGGAGCTGGAGCACCCTCTGGCAGCGACGAGGATGAGAGGCCTTCCACCTCTTTAATCACACAACTGTTTTCATTAATTGTTTCTGAGCTTGAGAACAATGATGGGTTCTCCCAGGCCATCATACAAGCTAGAACCGGTGTTATCAATACATATTTGAAACCCACTGAAGAACAGGGAAAAAGGAAAATTAAGGACTAACCTTAAGAGTGTCCTCAGTTTTAACAGATTGATAATTGTAGTTTTATTTGAAGTTTATTTGCTGTTGCTCCACAATAAGAAAATGTAATATCAGTTAGTTTTGGACGCTATTTTTGGGTAAGAGGAGGGACAAAATATCCACTGAATATCTAATATCAACCTAACTTTCCCACAGTCCCAAATGACACACCTGCAGTCCGGAGGTCCTTGTGTGGTCTATTTGTCACAAGCGCCTTATTAAACTCATTGTTTTGTTACAAACAATTCTCTTTTATCAGCAGTTGTGACCAATCTAAGTGTGTGGTTATTATGGGTCAATATTTACTTAAGAAATTAAGGTCTAAATATAAGCCAGACATCTATACATTTCCTCATTACATTAACTAATGCTATTTTTAGACATAAACCAAATCAAAAACAGCTGGAATTATGATGTATATAAAACCCTTGTCAGTTAGTGTATGTTATGTTGTATACTTCCTACTGAAAGAGAAAATGGAAAGCTGTGTGAGGGTCACGTCTGTCTGCTTTGAACACTTTATAAAACCTGATGCTCTTAAAGACTTGCACACTATGGGTGCACTATAGGTGCACTGTGGATGGCACAGTGGCTTGGTGGTTAGTTTGTTCACCTCTCAGTGCTGGGGTCTTGAGTATGAGCCCTTATCTGGGTGGAGTTTCCATGTTCTCCCATTTATCCTCCCCTTGTCTCTGAGGGTTTCCACATTCTAAAAACATGGCTATAAGGTGGTTGGTGTGGCGCAACAGATAACACCACCAGTGAGCCACCACAACATGTGTGTTTGATTCCCAGTCTGGGTGAATATGCTGTAATAAGAGTCCTTGGGCAAGACTCCTAGCACTATTCTGTACTCTGCCCACCTCTGACTAACCTTGTACGCTGATGCGGATAAGAGAGTCTGCTAAATGCCACAAATGTAAGGTGAATTGGCTATTCTAGATTTCCCTGGTGTGTGTATGTATGTGACTTGGAGGAGGACCACAGGGCTTAGGGTATCATTTGGGACTGAGGGTGAATGGAGCTGGCACAGTCTCTCTCTCTCTCTCTCTCTCTCTCTCTCTCAGAAGGTATTACATTGGGAGCACTGTAGTACCATCTGCTGGACAAATCAAATAACTTTACTTAGTTTTATTACATTCCCTTCCCTTTGATAATACTAATCTTGTTAACACAGTATGGCTGGGCAATTGAGATAAGATAAGATAAGAAACAATGCACTCAGTATAAGAAATACTATAGGAGATCTACAATATTAATCTTATGAATAATAAACAAATAAAAACTATACAGATGATTTACAGAAAATTGGAAATGTTATGCAACACTGAAAACTCTAATAGTGTGTGGAGTTAAATGTGTTTGTCTGTGGTCTGCTGAGAGCAGTGCTGGTTGTGGAGTCTAACAGCAGCAGGGAGGAAGGACCTGTGATACCGCTCCTTCACACACTTAGGGTGAAGTAGCCTGTCACTGAAGGAGCTGCCCAGTGCTGCCAGAGTCTCATGCATGGGGTGGGAGTCATTTCCAGCATGAATGCCAGCTTGTCTCCCACCATCTGCATTGGGTCTAAGGGGCTTTCCAGGACAGAACTGGACCTCTTTATGAGTTTGTTCAGTCTCTTACTGTCTGCCGTCGAGATACTACTGGCCCAGCAGACCACACCATACAAGATGGTAGATTCTACCAGCAATGAACCAAACATTTATGGAGTGAAATTACTGTCTTTTTGTAGAAAGCAGAGAAACAAGAAAAATGAGCAAAACAGCGACACCTACTGCTAAGAAACAAAAACTGGTCTCTCTGGCTCTCTGCATGATTCTGGTTTTCAGCAGGTGCTGTCAACTCATTTTTTATTTACATACTCACCTTAGTTTTTGAAAAATGTGGTGGATTTCAAGTGCAATAAACTCCATTGTAAACTGGCCTTTAAACATATTTTATTCAACACGCTTCTATTTTATGAAAACACATTTTATGACAAATGTTTGGGATGGAGTTTGTCACAGAATACTGTTTGTAAGAACATATCACATAAAACTGCTTCATCTCAACAAGGCTCAATGCAAATATCTTCTGTTATCGTGAAATCCCAAAGCTCAGAATTTATAACTAAAAGGCCACCAGGACATTCTCTCCTCTTGAAAAGATTGTAAATTTACTGTTTGGATATTTTTTCTACATTCTTTTCTCCTTTCTCTTCCCCATACGATATTCTCTATATTGTCATCTGTGAGTTTGAAAACCAAAACATTGGTAATCTTCATAATTACAACAGGAAACACATCAAAGCTCAAGGCTTACTGGATGATTCCCTGAAAAATGGATTGAAACATAACTTGTAGTTGACAGACAGACACCTGAAGAACTGATAAAAATATTCCATAACTTTAGTTTGGTAAAATGTGTTTTAGAAGAATTTCTGTGATATTTTCATGCAGATCACTTATATTCTTTATATTTATGTCTTTATCCTTTATTCTTATGTCTTTATCCTTTCTGTTTTTATTTTAATCTTTGTTACCTTTTATTTATCTTCTTTATAGCTTATGTTTTATTATTGTTGATCATCTTGATAATTTTTATACATCTCTGTAAAGCTGATTTGTGACATCAGTTATAAAAGACGCTATATATATAAATTTGATTTTATTTGATATTGGACAGACACATATCTAATATTATACATAACCTAACTAGAAAAGTAGATTGGAGGGTTAAAACTCAATTAATCTATTTGTATCTTAGGATCTATAGGTTATGGGGTATATACAGAATATTAAGACAACACGAGGGTTAAGCAAAGCCATTTGTTACTTACAGTAGCCGGTCCCAAATATGCTTAAAATGCAGAAACCTGTATTTTGACTAATTGAGTATTCTAGACAACGTGATTTTTAAATCAGCAGTACTGAATTCTCTGTTCAGTCTTGAGGGTATCTACTCAACTTTACATGCCCTTTTGCATGACCCTTTAAGAGAAACCCTTTAAGATTAAATGAGTGACTACTTAGTGGATTACTAAGACAATGAAAAAAAATCATGATAGATGATATTTAATGTATCAGTTTATATCTAGTATGAGTAACAGGCCTTATGTAATTAAATTCACTTTTTATTAACCTCCATCAAACCTGCTACTTAATAGTTCTATTCTATTCTATTCTAATCAAATCAAGGTTAGTCTCCCCTGTATTTTTCTCCCTCTGCCTTCCTGCCTTCAGTAAACATTATTTTTATCACGAGTTAATTAAAACTAATTAGATTTTTTTCTTTAAACAGTAAACATCCTCTCACCTGACTGGACTGGAGTTGCTGCCTTTGCAAAAAGAAGCATCTACTGTGTATTTCATTAATGTAATTTCATTACATTTTTAATATGGAGACAAAGACCACTGTTGTTGAAAACGAAAGGATTTTGCATCTCCCCCCAAAATAGGTTTGGTGAAGATAATTCTGGCCTAGTGCAGGTGGAATTTTCCCAGCAGGGCTATAAGCTTTATGGCATCATTGATGAAGGAAAAGCCTGTATTAACCAAAAAAATGTAAATGTAAATTAGCTTGCAAATTTACAGAGTAAGGATTATAAGAATTGAGAACCTGTGGTCAATCCTCCAAAAGAGGGTGGACAAACAAAAACCCAGAAACTCATCAACTCCAAGTGCTGATTAGGCAAGAATGTATTGCAATCACTCACGATTTTTATCAGAAACTGATATCCAGCATGCCAAGATGAATTGCAGTAGTTTTAAAGTCTTTGCTTAAACTGGATGTATGTCAATAAAAAGTAAAATAATAATAATAATAATAATAATAATAATAATCATAATAATAATAATGGTAATGTTAATAATTGTACTTCATTATACAACATAAACATATGATGAAAGATTCTTAAAAACGGAGGCAGCATACTTTGTGAAAAACAAAATTTGTGCTATTCTCAAAAAGTGGACATCAAGGGTTAGTCAAGGGAAGTTTCAATATCTCCACTGTTCTAATAAGCTACCCTATATATAGGATAAATCTTCAACCATCAATTACAGCCACAGGCCCTCTGAACCTAACTTTCTTGCCTTTTTTGCAAGCTTGAGCTACCAGAGGCTTGATTCTTGCTTCTCTGATAAGTCCTCAAAAAAGAGTCCCATGCAACCCTCTAGATTTGGTCAAAGTGAGAAAGAGAGTGAAACATTCCAATTATCTGACGTGTAGGTTCAGCTCCCATCCTTGGGCCCATCCTGTGAGCTACATCAATAGATGACTGGAAGACATTGGTCAGTCCAGGTGAGATATGAGAGAACTTCACAACCACCTTCACATTTTCTACTTCTTTCTCCTGAACACCTGCAGTTTTCAAGTTCCAGTAATGCCTGTACACTTCTAGGTCATCCAGCTTCTCCCATAAGCATTTGTTTTCTGCCTCCAAGGCCATCAACTGTTGGTAGTAATGGTAGAGCTACCTGTAGGTTCTACAATGTCTACTTACTTGGACAGCCTGGCGATGTTATTTAAAATGTTTTCTGCTTCTAAGTTATTTTCTGAACAGTGCCTCTACCATGGTGATCCTACTACCAACAATCAAGAGCAGACCAAACTAATGTCTGAGGTTTAAATAAGATATCCACAGCCAAAGTCCACTCTAATGATGGTCAAATGATTTGCAGCTAATGTGCTGCACCTGATTCAAATTCAGGTTTCATTTAGAATAAGACATAGGAGCAGATAGCAGTCATCCAGATGTATTTGAGGACTTGAACACTTAAAGAAGGCCATGTAAGACATGTGAGATAAATCCTTAACATAGGACTGATTCTGAGATTAAACAAACAACCTTTACATTTTTTTTAATAACTATGGTGTACACCATATACTTAGGCACAAAATATCAGTATGAATACTCAACTCCAGGCTTTATTTTTGATGATGACGTAAACAGCAAAAACAGAAAGGACCTGAGTTTGTCTCCACTCTTATGCACTGGAAGATACACTGTACATCCTACCTGTTGTTGTACACAAAATAATACATTGTGTCATAAACACCACTTCATTAACAAGGGCTTTACAACAATGTATAAATCATTAAAAACATTTGCTCTGCCAGACAGTAATACCAGACCTTTTTTTGAAAAATCCACCATTGTGTACCCACTACAAAGGAAAAAAAAAAATTTGATTTTAATCAAATAGATGATCATTTGAGGTACCGCCTAGTGTTTTACAGATTAGCAACAAGTGCAGTGGCTTTTTTTTTAATCCATGATGAGGTCATTTCCAATTCAACCACAACCTGTAAACTAGGTATGACAATTCAAGAAAACAACCACAACGAATTGCGTTTTACATGAAGCATACAAAACATTGTATGAAATAAATAAATAAATATACTGTACTATACTTCTGTTGCTGATGCTTGATTAGATTAGCCAATAAGCAAACACACATGCCTTGTTCCTTAACACTGCATCACTACCCCTTTTAGCCTCAGAGGTGGTGCTCATCACAATGCCTCTAAAATAAATGATCCTCAAATGGGTAAACAAAAAAACAAACAGAAGAAAAACCAGCAAAGATGGCTATGTAACAATGAATTGGTCAGTGCAACATTCAACTGCTTTTGGTTTCTGATAAGAGCTGATCATTTTGAAATGTTTTAAAATACTAGTCAATCATGTTAGACATTCCATGACTTTTAAACACCAACTACACTAATTTTAAAACTGGAAGGGGATTTACTAGTTATATTTTTAGTAGACAGCCTGCATTTGTTCTACTGCGTTAACTGCAGTGTAGGCTTTTCAATGCAAAGGTTTCTGCAGCCTGTTATCTTAAAAAAAAAGGTCAATGATTGAGCACATCGCCTAAACAAATGTAAATGGGACCTTTTGCACAGAAACTAGCATGATACAATTAACTCCAATAATATACATTAGTTGTTCCCTTCATTTTACTTATTTGTATAAACCTCAGAATCGCTAACCATTTTTATAAATGTTAATGATGCTAATAATAATAAATTCTAACCAAATTTAAGTGCAAATGGTGGACGGGGCTAAATGAAACCAGCACAGTCTATGTTGAGCAATTGTTGAGCTATCCTTTAAAACACTTACAATCTTCAAGGAATAGTGTTAAATGTCAACATTAATAATGATCCAAAGCTGGAGTGTGGATAATTGCTTTAATTAAATGTTTAACCAACTTAACTACTATTCCTAAGAAAACAAAAAGTGAAATGCTCTGTAGTTTTGGATGTGAAAATTCCCATTCAAGTTACATAACTAAGATGGGTTTTGCTGCCTTCAAGTGCTCCTCAGAAATTCCTACTTACAAGTTTAGAGGATGTAATTATGACACGTTCAAGTAGTTTTTGGTTGGTTAAAAAAAGATGCCACAAGGAATCATCTTTTGCCTTTACTTTCATGCAACCAAAAACAGAAAGATTATTTTGCCTTACTGAAAGACAATGAAGTGAATAGGACACACATTAGGTTAGTAATGTTTTGATCCCACTAGAATCATTAAATCACATCTAGAATATTAGCGAATTGCTGCATCATTTTAAAACAATGTCCTTAACCTCCAAGGATTCACATGTTGCTTAATGGTAGAAGTACAATCAGTACAGTACAAACCACCCACATCAATTATTTATTGAAATAACAATGGACACACATCAGTACTGTAGCTACTGTCTACTGTAGGAGAAGCACCCATACTGCCAGCCACTGTGATATTTTTTTACTGATTATTGGGAAAGTCAATGAAAAATCTGAGCTTCCCACGAGCAGATATGATATAGCATTGGTGCTCATGTGCACTGATCTCATAAATACTCCTGACAGTACTTGAAGGCAGCCTATATTTAAACTGGACTTTGTGAAGGACCAAATATTTAACAATACCTAAATTATGGCTTTTCCACACACCCAGTCATAAGTCAGCATTTTGTTCTTTACTGATCTGGTCCACTTTTTTGCGAACAATTATTATTGCATAATAATAATAATAATAATAATAATAATAATAATAATAATAATAATAATAATAATAATGTTAAAGAAAACTACTAAATCCATCTCTGTTGTTTGCCATCCCTCTAGCCTCTAATATAGATGCTAAAACAAGAGGGAGCTGGAGAGAACATTTTTCCAAATACTGGAAAAAAGACATACAAGAAAACCATCTGGCAGAGTAGAAGTGCTGCTGGTATAGAAAGAGATGGTGCATTTGAGAAACAGCGAGAAAAAAGCAATGAGGGCCAGACAGTTCATTTTTCTGTGACTGCAGCAGCCATTGGTTTCAGTATACTGCCTCTAGCTGTGATGGCCAGCTCCTCAATCTCTGCATTGAGTCGTCGGATAACCCACTCCATTGCTTCACGGCCCTGTAGATGGTCAGAAAAACAGGAGAGAAAATTCATAAAAAAAACAAAAAACAAAAAAAAAAAAAAAGCACTCACTGCATTGTTCTAAATGATACAATGCCTTTTACTTTTTTTTCCCCTCCACAGCGACCTCAGAGAGTTTAAAGAATGTGAGTTTGAAAAATAAATTAAACTAAATGTTAACTGGTTGCTCATCATTTTGCTAGCATTTGCAATATACAGTCATGTGAAAAACAGCCCATTAAAAAAAAAAAAAAAAAAAAAAAAAAAAGTCAACATAACATTTGATCTTCATTTTAACAATGGGCAGTATGGCTCACAATTAATATCACTGCAAAATTTAGATTTTCAGACTCAGTGTCATATCAGTATGTATCATGTATCAGTATCAGGCAGTATCATATTACAATACTTTTTTTCTATCTTTGATTACAGGGAAATTATTTTTGTGGTTTATGGCTTGTTCTAATGTAAAGAGCACAAAGAATACAAGACATTTAAATTTATCATGTATATAATGAAGGACTTCAACACTAGCAAGGGTTTGCTTACCCCAAGTACATGATTCAGCTGCATAATGTAAACAGCTTTCAAAACAGTGTATTTTAAGGTGGTAGTATGAACTAAATTTTATTGCACAGTACTTTAATTGTTTAATTTTACATGTATTATACAGCAGCGAGAGTTGCATGTGCCTGCATGTGTTTTTGGGGGGTGACGGGTGGGAGTGAGTTGTTGGTAAAGCTGGTTTGTGAAGTGTTTAACTGCTTTGTCTAAATTATGCAGCGCTAAGTGATTGCACACAGTACACATTAATTGTTAAATGAGCCATGAAAAAAAATTGGCAGCATTTAAATAACCTACCTTTACAGCATTTGTTGAGATGGAACTTGCCATAAGCCCCTCCAGGTAACTGCTCAAACTGACTCCCTTCACAGAGATAATTGCCTCCTGTGTTAGCACAGTCCTGTGACAACAGGTAAAACACCAATGTTCACTCTTCTTGAAGTCTTTCTACATAACTGCACAGCCAAACATTAATTAGTAAGAAAAGTATAACTTATAAAGCAAGGAAACCTGGGCTGAAATAACAGTTTGCTTTAAACTTTTTTTTTTTTTTTTGTCAAATAAGGTTTAACTAAAATCATTTATGCAGCTGGATTTGTTTATTATGCATAAACTGGTGTACATTGTTCCCATCTTTTATTACGCATATTTCATTATACAGAAAATAAGGAGCTATTTGAGAGCCATAAACACGCATTAATTGTGAGCTCCATCCATTTTCTGAACCGCTTATTCCAGAATAGGGTCATGAGTGAGCCGGTGCCCAGCCGGCAACTCTGAGCGCAAGGGCAGGAAACAACCCTAGACAGGGCGCTAGTCCATCGTAGGGTGCAGTCGTGATAATTGTTAGCTAATTGTGAGCTCAGTCCACTAAAGAGTTCTAAAAAAATCTCTACCTTTCAGAAAAGCTCAGTTTTCAGTAAACAAAAGCTCAATTTGAGTGGACGCAATGCACAAAAATAACCTGTAAATGTTGACAGGGGCTGAGGGTGCATTTTCACTACTCCACTTCACTTCACTTTGCCACCTTGTGCACCAAAGAAATCCAATAGTTAAAATGTAGTTCTTACTTTTCTGAGTCTTGTGGATGTGGTCTGTATATGAGTCTTTCGTCTACAGAGACCATATTGGTAAACGTGATCTGTGAAAATACAACGGTTTGCATAACATTAAAAATGTTCTTCACACATCTGTGACAAAAGCCTTCAATAATTATGAACTATGTAGTAAAACAATACAAAGAAGGTTTGACCTTTAAAGCAGTTAGACATGCTTTTTTTGGTTTAATGGGGGAGAGGGATCAGGGTCTTACATTTGAAGACTGCAGTTCCAAAGTTTTCTCTTTCGGGTCGACAACAGAATGCTCTTGCACATATGTACATGTTCGTCCACTCCCAATTATCTGCAAAAACAAAAAATGCTTCGTCATTCATCATTAGTTGCCCTTTTCAAAAAACCAAAAGAACAAAGAAATAAAAGGCTGGCAGCTAAATAGTCATCCAACAAAGAGCAGCTACACATTTGCTTTACAGCTAAAAAGCAAATAAGAGCCATGAAATGTAGCTATTAAGTTAAATATGGAGTTTGCATGTTCTCCCCATGTTCGCGTGGGTTTCCTCCAGGTTCTCTGGTTTCCACAGTGCAAAGACATGCATGGTAGGTGAATTGGTGACTCTAAAGTAGCCATTAGTGTGTGTGTGTGTGTGTGTGTGTGTGTGTGTGTGTGTGTGTGTGTGTGTGTGTGTGTGTGTGTGTGTGTGTGTGTGTGTGTGTGTGTGTGTGTGTGTGTGTGTCCTACGATGAACTAGCGCCCTGTCTATGGTTGTTTCCCGCCCTTGCGCTCAAGAGTTGCAGGCTGGGCAACCCCGTGACCCTATTGAGGAATAAGCGGGACAGAAAATGGATGGATGGATATGCACATCAAACAGTTTTCAATATGTGCACACAAATACTAACATGTAAGGGTAAGAGTGTGTCAGGAGTTGGCAATAAACAGAAAATGAGGGGGCAATGGCATCATTCTAGATGACTTTGCAGCAGCAAATTACAGCAGGGGTAGGGAACTCCCATCCTGAACGGCCAGACTCCTGCACAGTTTTGTTTGTGCTTCTGTTGGCCAGGCAGACCTTATTTATTATCAGGTGTAGTTGATATATTGGAGAAGGGTAATCAGCAAACTCTGTTGAGCCCTCAGTTCCCCACCATTGCATTACAGCATGGAACAAGACACAAAGAAAAGAACAGCCTCTTCTAGGCATGTGCTGGTATGCAGTTTTCATACTACAACAGTGGCTAAAAATAAGTTCTCAAATTACAGAAAAACAAAGGGTTCATTTTGTGCCATTTTGTTCTGTACACACTATTTAATACAATGTGACTGACTTATCCAGTGGGCATATTTTCAACAGACACAACTGAACACTTGGTGCAGCATCCAATTCCAAAACAAGAGCTTTAAATTATTATTGGTGTGTCTGTGCAACCAGAGTGTCTTGTTTTTTTAGAAGCAAAATAACAGTGACAGGCATTTCTATATCCCCTACAAAGTATCTGTTAAAACATCAATGGCAACTGTCAAAAAGATGCAAAACAATAAAATAATGTGGCACCTACTGATTTAACAATAGAAGGAAGGCCCCATTCTGTGCTGAGTAGGCGTTTGCTGTGAAGGCGACCTTGCTGGTCCACTCTGCGGTCTAACACATCTACACCAACAACACTGGGGTTCATGGGGTTCGGATATTTCTGCATTGCTGCTTTGGTCACAGTTTCCCATGGGTGGCTGAAAGGAGAAAGATGGTCATGGTCATCTTTGCATTCTGGTTTAAAACACATTGAACATGAACTTGACCTGATATGTCCTGTATGATCTATGCCATTTTAAAGCCCTGAAGTTGTGCAGATGTGCATGTTATTTTGTGTAGTAATCTGTTGTCGCAAATTGATTATATGCGGTAAACTAAAGGACAAGATATAGATAAAAAGTCCTATAACCTTTGAACTGGTCCAACGTAACTTCAGTTAAAATAACAGAGCAAAGATAATAAGCAATACTAGAAAAAATGCTCAGCCAAACCACACAAATACATTGAGTTCAAGAAACTGTCACTGTACAATGAAAAACATGTGTCTCCACAAAGGTGACTTTGTCATGATTGACATGTGATTAAAGGTAATTTTAGAGCATTTCTATTGGTCTATTCGTTCAGAATTATTGTGTAAAGATTGGTTACAGGGTTCAAACAATTCATGCCGGAAGATCTGCTGTGAAGGACTTGTATCTCTCCATGGCCAGTTTAACTGGGCAGAGATATTCTAACGCACTGGGAAGTGACGTTTGTTGCGTCACGATGTAAGGGAAAGGTCATATGTACTGGTGAGGATGGTTATGCAATGCAGCAGAGTTCCACTGCAGAGGAGCGTCCAGAGCGGAGGCTCAGCTCCAACCGGTAGCGTTTAGAGTTCACTGGTTACAGTGGAAGAGAGAGGGGTCCAGACACGTGTGTCCCCCGTCCCCCGGTATTGAGAACGGGGGTCCAGACACGTGTGTCCCCCGTACCTCGGTCCTGAAAGCGGGACAGTTGGGTACCTGTGGTTTAAAAACCAAGAGCATCTTAGCAACCGAGCAACCGAACAGTTATCAAACGTACCGGCAAACTGCCGGGTGTAGTTAGCAGCTATGTTGCTAACCGGTGACTGAAACACAAACGGAGAAGGTTAAGGAGTTTCAGTAAAACAAAAAAATACAGCTATCATGAACACACCGCGTCCGCGCTACGGCTCACTCAGCGGGGCCGCCAAGGTCGAGCCTCAGCTAAGCTAATCCAATCCAGCCTCCCAGTCTGACCAGTCCGCTCACCACACTGACGTTCAGAGGACGGATCAAACGTTTAGGCCCGTGAAAGCTTCGACTGTCTGCCGCGTGACAATCCTAATCTGCCTCAGTCCGGATTAAACCCGGAGAAGCTGATCTTCTCTCACTCACTTGAAAATGTGTTCCGACGCCCAGATCTTCATGTTTCAGAGATGGTTAACGGAGAACAGCCGGTGGACCTGTAGGAGAACGACCTAGCCGCGTTCAGCCGGCTTCTCATTCACCAACCTGCTAGCCCTGGTCCCGCCCACCGTTCTGACGCTCTGACGTTATATGGCCCGCCCACCGTTCTGATGTCCCGTCCAGCGAGCTCGCTTTGGTCACAGTCAAGGTTGCCCAGCACAGTGCAAAAAAACCAGCCTAAATTCTGTCCTAAACCCATCCTACCTATTCCTGGTCATTTCTGAATTCCTGGTAATTTCTGAATTCACGGTCATTTCTGAATTCCTGGTCATTTCTGATTTCCTGATCATTAGAATTTCATGAA
This sequence comes from Acestrorhynchus altus, assembly GCA_034509495.1. Classification (NCBI taxonomy): domain Eukaryota; kingdom Metazoa; phylum Chordata; class Actinopteri; order Characiformes; family Acestrorhynchidae; genus Acestrorhynchus; species Acestrorhynchus altus. Next base: position 7,443,538 of record CM067504.1, on the reverse strand, counting down.
TACATTTTCAAACAAGCCAATTTGGCGGGTAAAGCGCGAACCTGGCAACCCTGGTCACAGCGAATCGGAACGGAATGTTCTCCGGAAACTCTGCCGCCCGTCACTTGTTACTTACGTCACAGTAGGCATTTCTCGTGCTTGTCTGTAAAAAGCTGAACCTGTGATTTCAGCCAGGTTTAATGTGTCTTAAGGTTTTTGATGTAGGACATTTAAGTACTGAGGGGTTAGTGAACTATTTGTTTAATATCATTCAACATTTTATTTACAGCTTTTCGTCACAATTTAAAAATGTACAATTTTGCATCATGTGAAATCTTTATTTCTCAAATGATCACGTTTCAGTGTGTGCTATGATTTAAATACGTTTCATACAAACAGATGAACAAAAATCTTTCACTGTTATTCACTCATTATATATAGTTTCATAATCAATTTGTTACATTAACTGTCTTCTTGGACCAAATCAGCATATTGGAGCAGATGGTTGTTGTCAAGAGAGTATGAGGTGACCACTCTGACATTGAGAACCTCAGCTGGTCCTTCAGCATGAGCTCCATAGCCAAGAGAGCCCAGCAGCACCTTTACTTCCTGCAACACACACACACACACACACACACACACACACACACACACACACACACACACACACACAGAGAGAGAGAGAGAGAAAGAGAGAGATAGATAGATTATGGAACTATATATTCACCATACGGACACACTATATTTATTACTGCTCTAATGTTGCAGTAATGCACAGTGCACTTTGACATTGACAATACTCTTTGCACAACACTGTGCATGTAACTTTAATATTATCTAAACTATAATATTATAAACAACACTAAGAGTACTTAACCTTGTATTTGTTCCTACCTCATGTATATAGTGTATACCTATATATCCTGTTCAGTTTGTGTCTCTAAAGACATTGCTAATATCTCATGTTTGACAATAGAGTCTTCTATAAACAATACTTTTAACAGGCTCCTCAGCAGGTGCTTCGCTGAGCAGGGCACAATTGTCGGCCACACAAGCATTATGGTGGTTTTTGCACAGAGCAGTAACATTAACCTTAGTTTTCTGATATTCCGAGCTCTAAAGATTTGAGGGGTTGTCAGATCTCACCCAGGGCTCTCTACTTTAGAAGATAGAAAAACAGCACAAAACAATATAATTTTACACACACACACACACACACAAACATAAATATATATATATATATATATATATATATATATATATATATATATATATATATATATGTGTGTGTGTGTGTGTGTGTGTGTGTGTGTGTGTATATGTATATGTATATGAATGAAAGAGAATGAAAAGTAATAAAGTAAAAATCAGCGTTCACACTGGTTACCACAAACATGCTGAACCTAAAAAAAATCTTTTCTTCTATGACACCAGTCGGTGAGTTTCAAATTATTATAGACTGCGAGCCAAAATATTATGCAAATTGGATTTGTCATAAAAATTACATTTTTTGTTTTTCAATTAAACTCATGCATGGTATGTTTCAGGGCTGTTTAGTTACACTGAAATTATTCTCAGACACCTGTGATCATTTGCCACATGAGCCCAATTAAAGGAAACCTGCTTAAAAACAATGTTCCATATTATTAAGCAGGCCACAGGTCTCAACCAATACTGGAAAGAGAAAGGATCTCTCTACAGCCGAAAAGTGCCAAATAGTGCAATACCGTGGACAAGGTATGAAAACATTAGTTTATGAAAACGTACTGTGAAGAGATTTGTGGCTGATTCAAAGCACAGATGAGTTCCTTCAAATAAACGCATGAGGAAGGTTTCTGACAGATAAATTAATTGGCTTAAGAGAGCAGCTGCTAAAATGCCAATACAAGGCAGCAAACAGATATTTGAAGCTGTTGGTGCTTCTGGAATTCCATCAACTTCAAGGTGTAGGATCTTCCAAAGGTTTTCTGTTTATAAACCAACTATTTGGCCACACTAACCAATGCTCACAAGCCCCAAGCAGTGGGCCAGGCATACATGAAGACTAATTTTCAAACAGACATGTTTACTGATGAATGCTGTGCAACCTTCGAAGACCCAGATGGATGGAATAGTTGATGGCCACCATGTCCCAACAAGACTGTGACATGAGCAAGGGGTGGAGTCAGGTTTTGTGACAGAATCATGGGGAGAGAAACTCATGGTGTTGCCACTGTCCTCCCCTGACCTCAACCCTATTGAGAACCTTTGGAGTGTCTTCGAGCAAAAGATCTATAAGGGTGCGATGCAGTTCACATCACAACTCTGCTCTCAGAATTAAGCTCTGGGAGGCTCCATGGACGCAAGAATTGTGAAGGTGATTTCGAAGAAGGGGTCCTATGTGGACATGTAACTTGGCCTGTTAAGATGAATTTTGATCTCAGTAACTGTTACTTCTTAATGCTGCAAATTCAACAATAATCATATTCTTTAAAATGTTTTTGAGGTTTTTTATTTTTGGAAAAATACTGTTTTATTTAGGTTTCTTCAGTAAAATTTGACTGCCATTTGCATTGACCATTTAGGAAAATCAGAGAAATATAATTTGCATAATCATTTGGAATGCAGTGTAATTTACCAGTCCTTTTTATGTATAAAAAAATACACAATTCTCTTTGGCTTTCTTAGTTTATATTAGAATTTTATTCAGAATACTAAAAACATTTTTAAAAGAGATATGGAAAATTACAATGGTTGCAACCAGAAAATGTTGTTATATCAAATCTTTGCACAAGATACATCAAAATAAGAACAAATGGAAGAAAAAATATACATATATACACATGCATATATATTAACAGCTGTACCACATTTTAAAAAGTGGTGAATTGGTATTTATGAAGACAAAGTGGTTTAGAGAGAGTAGATCAGAATAACCCTGTGCATATTATGGTCCACTATTACAACAAAACAATGGCAACAAACACACAGCTCCCATTATATATATCCACAGCTAAAAAACACAAACTTGCGATGATTTCAATTAATACATTCAAAATATATAGAACATGCCCAAACTTCCAAAAAGTTACTTGGCTTAATTACATCCTATGCCTGCCACTTTATAGTTATCTGGCGTAGGACCTTTAGAATTTGTACAAACAGTAAGAAGTGCAGAACCAATGGATTGAATCAAGATCAACCTAGGTGTTCAATAAAATACATTAAAAATGGTCAGATTTCCCAAGGTACAGTGCTTTTCAAGACTATTGTTCTCTAGTCTATAAGTGCAGTGAAACCCCTTTTCTAAAAATTACTGATCCTTAATAAAAAGACATTTTTGTCTTTCAGTAAATAAGATTATAAATGATTGAAAAGATCATGTTTTTCTGCCTTTGTTTAGAGACAAAAGTCAATCACTGCCTTATAGTGGCAAGGCCTTTGATCTGCAAACCAATCAATAAGACAACACAAAAAAACATGAATCCTTCCCAAGGAATTAAAATTTATTAAAACAGAACAGGTGGTGCAGGTGGTGGAGGTTTGTGACAGAATTTATGAGCCAATTTCCTTCTAAAGATTTTACCTAGCCAGCTTTGCTCAAACAGCAGGGCTTTCCCATTTTTGAAAAATCTCACCTTTCATCTTCACATTGTCACCTAACCCTCATACATGAAACAGGACACAATCGGCATCACTTTTTCAATCTATGATACAAAGCTACAAAACAAGCAAGAGAAATAGACATTGGTGTTTTAGATCCTGAGTTGTAGTGTTTACAAAAACAACTTTTCTCCACATCTACATGTGCAAAGTTTTGTGGAATAAGCAAAGAAGAGGTTGGTAGATGTGAAAAAAGGAGCATCACAGAGGCTCATTGTGATGCCATTTTCTGGCATTTCAGAAAAAAATCTAAACACTCCTGAGCTAGGTAGCATTCACACTGAAGAATCCAAGTTATGTGACCCACCATAACCCTAAAATGTAACTAAAATGTAGACTTTCAGTTTTAATTCAAGGGGTTTAAAGCAGAATTTTGTAGCATTTTGCTTCAAAATCATGTTGACACTCCACTGACCTGTAATAGGGTGAGCAGCACTGCTTTCATTTCTAACGTATATAGAATTATATTGTATACTGTACATATGATACGAAAGAACATTGTATATATTGCTATCGTACTCTAGGCTCATCATGCTGCTAACTGCAGTGTGTAACGTTTGTGAAGCAGACAGAACAACACTCATGAGAACTGAGTAACCCAATCAAACCTTTAGTCCACATGCTTCTTTTACATCAGATGCTGGTTCTATATCTCTCAGTATATAAAAGCATGTACTTTGTGGTGGCAAAATCCACTTTTTGACTTAAGGGAGAGCCCAGGAGCAATTCTCATAATACTGCTATTACATTAACCATTTAGGAATTACAGCCATTTCTGTACATTTCCCTTCATTTTCACAATCTACTAACAATTCTAAACAAAAGGAAATTTGAATTAAGTGGGTAGAAATATACTATTGTCAATGACAGCCTGAAGGCTAGAATCCACGGTCATCACGTTAGATGCTTTGCCAGGTCCTTTCTGCAGTCACCATTAGCTGCTGCAGTTTTGTGTTCCATAATATTTCATTTCTTTGGCTTAAGTCATTACTTATCTGTATTGTAAGACATCATCCTACAAGTTTAATCTGGCCTTTTTGTACTTGAGTATTACCAGTGGTGTTCCTTTTTAAGTAAATACCCCCAGAATTAAATAGTTTTTGTCTTTTGATTGTAGATTGTGACAATGATGCACCAAACTCCTTACAATTGTTAACTAGTTGTGAAGGTGTGTTGTGAAGGAATACTGTTTTTATAGTCTTTAGTATCCTGTGGTCTTTTGTGCCAATGCATTCCTTCGTTATACAAACATCTGACAGAAATGGAAATTCAGCACTTGAATCAACTCCAGACCATTTTTCTTCTTGTCATAAAATAATAAGGGAATAAGCAATGGAAAGCTGAAAGTCTACACTTCAATCACACCTTCACTGCTCCATTTCAAATCCGCTGAGGTGTTGTATAGAGGCAAAAATAGAGAGAGGTAAAAAGGTCTGTGGGATGTGGTGCATGCTGGTGTTTATCTTGTGTACTCAGACATTAATGGACTCTTGATCAGTGCTGAAGTGTCCAAGACATTCTGGTTGGGTTCCACTGTGGCAAAAAAACGTACATCTCTATCTTTATCCATTCTCAGCTCACAGAGAGCCTCCTCCAGCTCATCAGAGTATGCACTGCCTGGCTCCTTAAAGTAAGCTGGTAACATAAAATCACAAATAAATCAGGAATGCCCAAAAAGAACATTCAAGACTAAACAGATAAGGATGTCAGTTAATGTATAAAATTGTATTTTTGAATATCAAAGATGAGCACTATTAACATAAATAAAGTATGCAAATATTATAAAATCAACATAGTGAAAGGCATTTAGGCATATTTTTGGCTGCATTCTCAATAACAATGAAACTAATCAGTTTTGTTGCAGATTAGATTGGACACACATAGAATAAACAATACCAGGACATGTTTGGAAGGGTGCCAAATTCATTACAGCTAACATCACTGCACTTTCAGGTAAGGACTAAGCTATCCCACCCAGTCTGTGAGTGCATAGCCAACTGTATGCTTATAAGCTGCTGGCAATACAAATTCATGCTGCAGTCGGAGAACAGGTACTTATCATAGCATGGCATTGAAAGTTGACAGTTCTAACCCTCAACTTTGTGTGTGTGTGTGTGTGTGTGTGTGTGTGTGTGTGTGTGTGTGTGTGTGTGTGTCTTACGTTTTTCCAGCACACTTTGGCGTAATGCCTTGGCAACCCGGGCACGTACATTAGGTACAGGGTCAGATGAGAGGCTGAGCAGACAGGGAAGAAGGTGCTGAGCAAACTGATCCATTGGCATACACTCCCCTTCCACAATAGCCTACGGACAAAGTGTGACAATTCAGGAATTAGATGATAATGTATGTGGAAACCCCTGGTCATGGCAAACAAAAATATTTAATTTCTGAACATAAAGACCTTTAAACTTTGTAAAAAAGGTGACTATACTTTAAATAAATTTCTAATATGTCAAAATCTAAGCAAATTTGTTTTGTCACCATAAAATGTTTTTTTGTTGGACAAATCACTGGTACACAACTGTTGAGTGTGAAAATGGTTGTGTAAATATGAGAACATACACCTTACATGAAATTAATTAATCTCACCTGACATATGAAGGCAAAAGCTTGACGTCCAACCCATTTCGGACAGTGACAGAACCTCACCACGAGCTCATTAATGAAGTTCAAACTGAGGTCATGAGCTTCACAGGAGTACAACTTCTGCAAGATCTCCACCACCTACACACATACATATGCACCCACACACATCTGGTTGGTATATATCAAGTTCTTAAGCTATACCCACCTTCCATTATAACATGATTAAACTACAGTCACTGCAGATAAGTGCACCTGCCTAATCAGTTCAAATGCAAATTGTTCTGATACATACAACCCGAAAGCTTGGTTGTCCCTCATTACTGTATTATATAATACATGTAACTGACACTATACACTGATCTACTCAGATCTTTTGAAAGCATCAGTATGAAATAGAGAGAACTACGGGTTCTGCCAACCCCAACAGTTAGAGCATAACTGAAGTCAATTATTAATTACTGCACACAGTTACCAAGGCAAATCATGTGTTAAAATTAATTCGTATGTAAAAGAGGCCTTTTCTAAGATGTTTTTACCTTCAAACTTTCACTGGAACAAGACCAGTTGTGTTACATTAATACAAATCGTGTTCTTTCATGGTTTAATAAGTTTGTAAAGATCAGTCATTGCCATACCAAGCTTAATATAAAAATGTTAAAAGGGAAATAGTTAGCCTGTGTTAAAAGAAATTCAAAATAATGCCAAAAAAGAGTCTACTCACTAATTTGTAGGAAATCCATCGTACTTCTGAGACTTTATCAGAACAAAGATTGAGTGCTATTTGTCTGAGGTAGTCGTACACATCACTGTGGCTGTACAGTTCAATAATCAGGATCAACTGTCTGAACAGAGACAAGCATAAATATTTAAGATCAGTACAGATTTATATTATAAAAAAATAACACTTTAAAAAAGTGTTGAGTGAGCAATCATTAAATAAATGAATGAATGATTTGATGCATACTCAGCTAACTCATAGCGGAATCTCCAGTTTCGACTGTTGTCAGTCACCATGAACTCTTGTAGCTGATACAGATATTCCCTCCGTTTTTCCGCATGGAGAAGCTGGTACAAAAAATGTCAGTGTGTGTGACTACATTAAAAATGCATTATGATTTATACAGTAACAGTAAATTTAAATATTAAATTCTCTCTAGATTCAGTAAAAATAACTAGTATGCAGTACCTGACCACCACAACACAACCAGACTATGTGCAATAATATTTAATCAACTGAAAAAATGTGGAATACCCCTCCTACTTTTCATATACTCATATACACATGCTCACTCATAAATAAAGTTAAAGATTACAAGAGGATGCACCATTAGAAATTCTTATATTAATGATTTGTGTCACACATCATCTAAATATATAATCTAAGATATAATAGTGTGGTATTTTCATGAGTACTTGAATTATCTGGTGCTGGATTACAAAAGCTTTCTTAGAAACAGAAAGTAAACGTAACCAAGTCAAATATTCTCTTAAAAAGTCCTTCTATTTAGATTTTTTTTTTAAGACATCCTTTGTTATTTTTTTATGTAGGCCACTTGTAACCTTTATGCTGCCTTTTACATCTAATCATAAATGACATGACACATTTTTAAATTTCCCATTGTTCAAAAATGTAAGCATTTAAAAATTCCAGTAAATAAGAACTAGAAAGACAACAGCTAAAATGTTCCTTGGAAAATAGAACTGTGACAAGACATTGGAAAGTCATTTTTATGTAGACAACTAATAGTACTTTAAAATATAGTACTTTAAAATCTTGAAAATTTGGACATTAATTCTAGTAATTCTACCAGAGAAAATACTAGTAATCAAACCATCACTTTGAAAACAAACTTGAAAGTGGTGGTCAAAAGTGTAAAAATCCATTTTGACTTGCTGGACTTGAAAATCTGATCATTTTATGGTCTGACATCTTACAATTGAATATATAATTATAGTAATACATACAGTAAATACATGTACAGGTAGATAAGATAAAATACAGGAGTTTCTCACCTTCAGGAAATCATACAGATGCTTGAGAACTCCAATTCGCACTTCATCCAGGTCTTTGAGGAAACCATTAAAGATGGGCACCAGATCAGCTGCTGTCAGCTGATCTCCCAGGATCACTGCCAACTCATGGATAGAGAATGCCAGTGTCCGACGTACTTTCCACTGTTACAAAATATATGTATATATATATTAGTCTGTGAGAGTAATAACATATTGAACTTGATATTGTAAATATATGTCAGCTGATATTATTTTTATCAAATAAATGTGGATATAAAGAACACAATTCAGAAGAAACTGTGTGAGGTGGGATCAGATTATGTTTACTTTTACTTTACATCTTTTATTCAGAGAGCATGACTCTCACCTGTACATCAGTTGCAAGGGTCTCATAAGTGTCCTTGAGGCAATGCCAGTTCTGTCTGCCTAGTGTTAGGGCAACACCCGGCAAGCTGAATGCGCAGTGCTTTGCTATTTCAGTATCCACTGTCTGCGCTCGGGCTGGATCAGTCATGGACAAGTACTGATCCAACAGCTGCTGAGGAATCACATTCTGAGGGAATGATAAGAGAAAAATACAGGAAGGAAAGGAGTGTGGAAACACAATGATGAGCACAACAGTATAGCATATTTCCCAAAAAGTAATACACACAGCAGTAAAATAGATTTGCAGCTGTTAACAGACTCAGAACTCATTCAGAACCCAACACATAATGTTACACATCCCATACATCAATGCTTTCCACCTTAGTCCAGAATAGTAAAGATAATTCTTAAAAGGTTAAGGGAGGTTAATTGGTTAGATGATGCTCTTAACATAAAGGTGCTTCTGGGAACCTGGGCTCTGATTGAAAAACTGGATCAGATTAGTTGTGAAGACAGAAGATAACGTGTGCAGAGCAGGTACTAGTTTTATATTCATCACAACAGTTAATGTTCAAATTTTTACTGAAAGTGACAGCAAATTAGGCTGGTACTATACTAAAATCATTAATCTTATCCTAAGAAATTACATCAGAATAGTTGGGAAGACATGTTCAGAGCAGGGAGTAACTCCAAGACTAGGACTTGAAATCACTGACCTAAATTGAAGACAGAAGAGTGTAGAAGTGTAGAAGTCTAATCCCAATTAAAAAGTAAGCCATCTCCCTTTTATAAACTCACTTGATATACTAGTGAATCTTAAAACATAAGAATTCTGTGAAAAAATAAACTGTCATGTTTTATATTCAATATATTTAAAGTGATATATTTCAAGCTTTTTGTTTTAAAAAAGTTGATACTGTTGATAAGTTGATATTAGTAATCGATTCAAAATTGAGTTTCAGTATTTTGTGATCTACAGTATATGCCATATTGATCAACAGTAAAACAATGGCTTGAAATGTCATTTTACATGTAATGAATATAAAACAAGACACTTCCTTTTTGAATGAAACTGATCACAAATGACCTTTTAATGATATTAAAACATTTTGAGTGGCACTTGTAGTATCTAGTTAAAAACAAAATATTGTGATAAAATAAAGACTATCTAGACATTTTTCACAATGCAATGACACTGAAATTTCATTCTTAAAATCTGCATAATTATACATTTGCTTACCCTGTTTTACATTAACATTGCTGCCCTTATTTGCTTCACTTTGAGCTTATTAAGAGATAACAAATGTTCACATCAACTGTCTAAACTGACTCGATCATGGGTTAATCTAGTGCTGATGTGTGCTTCAAAGCTTACCCGACATAGCAACAGTAATCAATGGAGCTTATCAAAAGATTAACTGTTTATTCCCTACATCCTTTACACAAATGCAAATATATTGTTAGCCCTGTGATTCACCTGGACTTTAGATTTGTCCTCTTCACCAGTTAAGTTTATGTCCAAGTCCTTCTCTTCTTCATCCTTTATCAAACCAGACTTCTGTGCAGAAATACAAACAAATTCATCACAACAGGTAATGTTCTGAGGGCTGGGTACTAGAGTAACAATATTAATGTTATCCTAAGAAATTACATCACAGTGTTTTTCTGAGCACATTGTGGATATAGTCTACACTCCTACAACCCTGAGCAACTGCATGCATCATGACAAATAGAACATAATTAGACTAGGTTAATTAGATTTAGTGCACTGTGCGCAAGTTCAAATTAATTTTATTCATGTCAGTCAAACACTTTGAATGTACACGTTTAATATCTTCCTGTAACAGAAATGGTATTCTTATTTTGCTTACAAAAATGCAGTCTTCTGCTTACCACACAGATTATTCCATGAGAATCCACAAGTACTGACGAGGGAGTGTTTAAGAGGTGTGAATCCATCTCTGCTTGCTTGTCAGTGGATGTGGGATTTTCAGTAGTCTTGCTTTCGGACACTGGGACATCTTGATCCACATCATCTCTGTGACTCTCTAACTCAGCAGCCTTAAGTGCTGCTGACAATACCTGCACTTGTGCTAAAACACAGACAAAAACACATTAACAACTAAAAATGTAATAAAAACAAAGGCATATATCAAGTAAATAACCAAGACTTTCTAGATGGAAAATGTATGTAACATTCTCTGCAAAGAAAAAAGACTCTTAAAAGACTTTTTTCAAACATTTCTTAAACGTAATTAATTAATTAAACAGTAACAAATTAAATATGCAACAAATGACATGTTTTGCTAGTCAAATAAGCTATGGATTACTGGAATGAATAATCAATTATTTGGATTATTAATCACACAATTACCAAATCATACCAATACCATTATACATTTTCGTGCCACATTTTATACCAATAAAGTGCAAAGTAGCAGCAATAAAATATTGCAGTTCTAAAAAAAAAAAAAATAATAATAATAAATGAGACAATACTGAGACAGAAATTCTAGCTTTCATTTGGAAAGTATCTGACATGATCTGTGTAGCTGGATGAAGGGAATGCAGTTTTCTTTCTTTCATTCAATTCTACTTTAAAGTTGAGTCCATTGTGTTAAAGCTGACTATTTGCCTGTATCTATTAGAAGACTCTAATGCCTCATACAAGTACAACTCTGAACTCCACAGAGTGATGTCACTGTTGACAAGAAATAAAATTTGCCTGACTACTCCATGAACTTCAGAGCAACTGTGGTTTAGAATTTGCCGAAAATACTTTTTTACCTTTGGTTAAAATTTCTATTCTGCAAAAGAGAAAAAATTGAATCAAAGTCTCAGACCCAGCTGTGATGGACCTACATAAAGAACTGTTTAAAACTCAGAATATAATGTGTTAACATCATTAATAAAATCAAATTTAGAAAGTTAATAATATATGAGCATCATGAGAGTCAACAAAAGAGCATCTTTCCTGCACCCTCAGTACAAAGTTCAGAGTGAAATGTTTTCAAAGTAATATGAAAAAAGCTTGATATGGCCTAATGTATTTAAAGTGGAATTTTCTGGCTTCAGTGATGGCATGATTAAAGATTTTTAACCTACATAGCAGTTTTTTATTACAAAGCAATCCTCAGGAATTGCCCCTGGAGGTCCAAATTTCTGTGCTCCTCAAACACACCAAAAACAAGTAAAAAATATCTGTGACTGCTGGGTAGGGAGCTAGGTTAAACCAAAAATATGAATAAATATATAATCACATTTTAACTTTGTCCATATAGCACATAAATCTACATATTACAAATCGTAAAGTGTACATACACATACACCCTAACTGATGATGACATTACTTCCTCAAAATGTAAGTTACCTTGTACATCAGGGTCATCCAGATGAGGTTGTAGGCGTTCTAGTACTTTCTGAATCTGGGAGCTTGTTGCTGGACCTTTACAGTCTAAATCCGGAACAAGTTCTTCCTCCTTAATAATGCCCTGTCCTTGTTCCTTCTCTTTGTCTTTTCCATGTAGCAGTTCTAGTTCTTGACTAATATCAGGCAGTAGTGGTCTCCAGTAATGAAAAGAGTTATAGATTTTGTCTATCTGCTGGTTTGTGGTGGGGTTTAAACTCTCCTGCTGATCAACATCACTATCCTTTGTCTCAGACATGATGAAAGATGGGACCGGAGAATTGTGGTCATCCTGTAGTGTTACAGCTGGAGAAATGACTGTGTCTGAGCATAGTGATGAATGAAGTAAAGAGGCAGTACAATCAGAGCTGTTGCAAGTCTCATTGAATCCACTTTGCCGCCCACTGCTGCAGAAATAAAATACATCAGAATCAGTTTCTTGTATTCACCAAGTACCCTGAGTTCAAGTATATCAAGTGTGCATGTGGGTCCTCTTGTGTGCACAAAATAGTTGCTGATTTATTTATTTATTTATTTTAATTATACTGTTTTAATTTTGTCTTTAATTTCTTTGGCCACAAACCAAGAAAGCTTACGTCACAGTGGAGGAGTTTGTACAGGTTGAAAGGGTTATCTCCATGTGTTGTGTCCTGCTGTTTACTTTTGCCAGTTAATTGAAAACTTATCTTGTGTCCTATACACTGGTGCTTTAAAGTTTGCTAAGTTTTTTATAGAAGAATTTTCTATATTTGCTATATTTCTGTTTGACTTTAAACCTCATCAGAAATCCTAAAATAGATAACGAGAACCAAATCAAACAAATGTTACACTTTTCCTTAACAAATTTATTTATTAAGGAAAAGGATCCAGTACTACATTTCTGTGGGTGGTAAAAGTATGTGAACTTTCAGGATTAGCAATTTGAAGGCAAATTCAAAGTCAGGTGTTTTTAATCATTGATCTCATGATCAGGTGTGAGTTGGTGCCCGGATTTCTTTCAAAGAACAGAGATCTATTAAAATTGTTTCTTCACACTGTTTGAAGATGTACACAATTGCACTGACAAAAAGGATTTCTGAGGAACTCAGAAGAAGAGTTGCCCAACCAATAAAGATCACAATGAAAACAAGGTGTGTAACAGTCTGTCACAAGGTAACATGGGTCATGCAGCAAGACAACGACCCTAATCACACAAGTAGTTCTATGAAAGAATGGCTAAAGGAGTGTAAAGTTAATGTTTGGGATGGATAAAAGCTGAAGGGTTCACAAACTTTTAAGCACCAATGTCAATTTTTCTTTGTACAAAAGTTTAAATGATTAATTATGTCTCATCACATATTTTCTTGAAATCCTTGCACAAGCCTACCTCTCTGTTGGCAGTTTTGGGATTTCATGCAGTGTTCCATCTTCATGGAAGTGCACACCACTGCTAGATGGATTAGCAAATGTAGAGATGAAACGGCCAAGAGACTGAAATGCAGCCTGGCGGACCTGAAAAGCGAAAGCATAGAAGAGGAAATAAAAATAACAGTGAAAACATTTGCCAAGTTTGGACAACATAATTATTTTTTTGTCAACCAACCAACAGCATGCTTTTCTTCTAAAACCAAGGGTAAAAACTGCTGTGCAATGAAGGCTTTCTACTAGATTCTGGAGCACGAGAATTTGAATACATGACAAGAACATTAGAGGGGTCACGTCACCACTCAGTTATGATGCTGAAATAGATTGTTTGAGCTACACAGACTCCCAAAAATTAACTGAATTAAATTTAATAAGAGTGTAACATAAAATGTACCAAAAGTGAAGTGCTGTGAAAATTTTCTGGAGGCACTGTAAGTATAATGTAAGTATAATGTAAGTATAATGGCCACTGTAAGTATAATGGCCACTGTAACTATAATGGCTAGAAGCCCTGCATGTTTATTTTTTGGATGCTGAGGTTTGCGCACTGGCACACCAATACTAAAAGAAACTCATAGTGCTTATCTGATAAAACACTAATGTTCTGCTGCTTTGTCTGGACTACCTTTTCCCCGCTAACACAACTGCAAAGAGGAGATGACTTACTCCAATCATTAAAGCTCTGCAGGCTGTGGGGCCTTGGACAACAGTTGACCTTTAATTTTTCTGAAGAGACGGAGACCTTTTTGCTCTCCATTGATTAATGCTTGACTGCCGTTGTTGCCTCTCAACAGTCTGATGGGATCACAGCTCATTACGTCCCCTTGATCTTAGCACTTTGATTGGTAAAGCCTGTTATTTCTAATTACTTTAATGACTGGCAATGGATTGGAAAAAAAATATTTTGCGTCTTGTTGGACTCATTGCAGCCATTTTGGAAAACTGTGCTAAATATATATATATATATATATATATATATATATATATATATATATATATATATACACACATATTCATATTCAGTGGTGTATACATTTCTTTGTGCTTACCCAGCGAGACTGATCACTGATCAGGTTTATGAACAGGGGTGACAGTTTAGTGCGGCGCACCTCTGGAGACGTACAGTTTGAAACTATCATAAAGCACTCTGCACAGGCCTTACGAATTCCCCACAGGCTGTCTGAACACAGGTCAAAAAACTTTGGCATCTAGGACCAGAGTCAAAAGTACAGGGGGATTAATGGATTAGAATAAATACTCAAATGTGCATGATTCATTTTTAATCAATTTAATCTGAATATACCATTATCTGATATCTCAAATTGCCAACTCACAGTAACCTCCAAATAAAATTTGTCCTTACCAGTAGTTTCTCTGTAGCTTCTTGGCCAACAATGGAACAGAACTCTCCAAAATTTGCCGCACAAACCTAATGAGGATTTAAAAAAAGGAAAAAGAACTGAGCATAATAAATAGGAAAAATAATCTTTGTACAACCTTATTTCAACAGAAAGAAACAAACTTAAGAGCAACTCGTAGATATATTTCGTAGAACATCTACAAAATATGAATAATTAAATAATTACAAGTCCCATTTTATCTTGGTGTAGACAACCAAGATAAGATAAATGGTTTGATGTCATCTGTCGCACATTCAGTATTCCTGGTGTCATGATGTGGGGTGCAACGAATTATCATAGGACACCATTAGGATCCTCCACAACTGCATTAAGAAATGTCTGGATGTTGTGTTACAACCAACATCATACTGAGAGACACTAATTCTGTATGTGTAGCTCAATAAATATTATTTAGCCTACTTTTATTTATAAATCATTGTTTCTGGTTGTTCTTGGCTGGTAACCTTTATCTTCCCTGCCAACAGAACTGCAATCAGACACTTAGCTTGAGTGTAGCTTGTTAAGAAAAAATATACAGCCTTTAAAATGTTAGGCAGTATGTATAGCCTAAGATGACCATGCTCATATCTCCAAAGTGTAGTATAGTTCAGAGAACTGATCCATGTGAATCGGAAATTATTGTGAACTCCACAATAAAAGAAGCCAATGTTCAATGGTTCTTGGAAATCTTTTGCACAAACATTAATATTACAAATATATGTGAATATTTCAATGTATTACAATGACAAGTGTGGGTGCAACAGCCCTTGTTTGTGATTAAAAAGTAATAAAAACCCAAACAGGCAAATGTGTTCTCTGTGTAGGACAATATTATAAATAGTAAAATGTTAACATATTACCTTGCGGACTTGAAAAAGCCTGGAATCACTGCATAGCTCACAGAAGCGTAGTAACAGCAAGTGCTCCACTGTGTCTTTATTAAGCATAGTTACCAACTTGCACATGATCTGTTAATGAAAGTAATTACAAAGTCATTTCATGCTATACCTACAACATAAGTCATAAATAAGTAATGACTGTGCGTCTGTGTGTGTGTATGTATGTATATAAATAAAATATACATAATATACAGACACACACCATCAGTCATTCAAATTGGTATGTCACTGAACAACAAGTACAATGAATTTAACATTGTGATTTTAATGATTTTAATAAAAAATATTGCCCTAACATTATATAAGGTAATGAAGAATAAAAAATTCAAAAACTACATTTTACAGTTATTCCTAAAGAGAAAAACAGCCATCCACATAATTACACCATATTCAAGGGTTTACAGCTTTTAAAATTCAATATTTATTTAGTTCTTTATTTATCATTTTGTCCCAATGTTCTCTCCAATTCCAAAAGAATTACCAGTTACCCAAGTCTGTTTGGACTCCTCTTTTACAAAAGATATTCTGGTGAAGACAAGCACATGCCTCCTGTGAGAATTGCTGTCATTTGATCATTGCTGGGAGGAAATGCGCTCAGAGGAAAGCACTGGGGCCCCAGCGCCCATACAAAGGCTAACAGATGTCGGCCTGTGCCAGCCAGCATCGCACTGGGTGTCTACCCGACATCTACCCACCCAGACAGAGCATGTCCAATTTTGCTCTCTCAGATTCTGGCTGCTTATTGCAAACAACATGACCAGGGATTCAAACCTGCAATCCTCAGATCATACTGTAGTTCATATGACCATTGAGCCAATATATTTGAGCTTAAACTCTCTGATAAATGCATCCTCTTACCGCAACAGCCTCAATCTTAAAGTCGTCATCACTACTTAGTTCAGTGAGCTCCAGGAGAGCAGGGCAGACTTTTCCTTCCATGTCAGTTTTGCATATGAGACCCTGTTCAAATAGCACCAACAGAGCTGCCTGGCTTGTCTTGCGCACCTAGAACACCGCAATCACACACATAGTTTTTAAAATTAGAGACTGAAGTACATCCCTGCATACTCCATTAACCTCCCTTTACCGTTATCTTCAATGGTCAAGACCCCATTGGGCCACTACAGAGCAGGTTTTATTTGGGTGAAGGGTTATTCTTAGCACTACAGTGATACTGTCATGTTGGTGGTGTGTTAGTGTCTGAACACTCCAGCAGTACTGCTGTGTCTGATCCATATGTAACGGCACAACACACAGTGGCCACTACCTACTTGCTCTACCTTCAAGTAAAGTCTACTGACTATTGAAGGACAGACTGAAAGGATTCTAACAAAGTATGCAGAGAAACAGATTTACCCATTGTTCATTTTAATAACACACAATTATAGTAATTACTTACTTGATTATTAGGGTCAGTGAGATACCGTACCACAATAGGGACCAAGAATCTTGAGAAAGCTGCTGGGAAATTAGGCCGATTCTCATGAAGAAACAAGGCAATGTTTGGTACCTGTTCCATTAATTCAGCTCGCACTGTGGGTTCTGAAACACACAAACAGACATAATTAATTGTGGACATCAGAGAATTAGCGCATATCGATTATGGAGGTAGCTATGGCCTATATGACCTCATTTGTTTGACCCCCAGAACTGGAATCCATGGTTAAGGTGCCCTTGAGCGAGGCACCACTTGCGTCAAGTGGTTTAAGGGCACTGGCAGGCGCACGCACACACACACACACGCACAGGCAGAAGCCTCTGCCTGCACTTGCTGACTGATTTATTCATTTAAAATCCAAAACGTGTAAAAATGTTTTAGGTTAACTAACAAATAAGCTACAATTTCCTGCACTGTGGTTCTGAGCAGGTTTTGAATACATGTCCAGCTGCAGGCAAATCTACATTAAATACTCCAAGTTCTTTCTGGTAAGATATGAAATGATCATGAACTTGAATTTTGGAAGGGACGGTTGATGTTGTCTTTGAAGTAATTTACTGCTTTGAAGAAATTTTGAATGTTGGGAGAGTTGTTGATCAGGCTGAGATGGTCCTCTGATTTGGTATGTCTAATGGCAGCAGTACATTTATTTCTCAGTTGTCTGAATATAAGCCATTTCTCACGTACACCAGAGACTCAAATTATCTCTTATTCTCAGATTTTTGTGGGAGGCATCTTTGTTTACAACAGCAATGATTAAGTAATTATGATCTAAATCTAAACATCTAGAATAATGAATGTAAAACGAATTTCACTAAGAGGAGAGATAACATTTCTTCTTTTTTTTTCCTGGAACTAATGCAACCAATCAGGGACACTTTCAAAGATAAAACAGCATTTTTCTTTCAAAACTGAGATTGGATCAGCTCGGATATTGAATCTTTGATTAACAACTACTCTGCATTTTCTCGATTTTTTGTAAAATCTTTACACTGTGAAGTTATTTAAAACTACTTCTGCATCAGTTGTGCTGTGCCGAAGTCATTTCTCTGTCCAGAAGAATCTGTGCAGTCAGAACTTTCATCTGATGGGCTGGGTGTACAAATGTAAACATGAAGGCACAGTGTACAGTAATTTGGGTGTGTTTATAAAAAATATATTAAATATTATAGTTTTGTATATTTGTGCAATATACATGAAATGACAACATACATACCTGCATCCTCAGACATCCTGCCAACTGTTTCCATCACACTGATGAAGTCATTCTCATCATCACTGAACTCCTGTAGCACATCTAACAAACCGCGGGCAACAATTTGTCTAGAAAAGAAAAAAAAAAGTATGAAAATTAAATCTTCTTTCTTTCTTTTTCATTGTCATAATGAGAATGGTAAAATTTCTTTATGTTTTAGCATTGTCAATATAGTAGCTATTCAATCCACATCCCTTGGCCTTTTGCACTGTCCTCACACTGCATGCTCAGCATAAACTGGGCAGGAGTAGCGATGGGTAGTTACATTAAGCCCTGGCTGCATGCCTGTGGGAAACATCACACACTAATGCTTTGTGTTCTGCTCTTTCTGCTTTGCCTGATTGCAATGAATTGATGGCAGCGGCTTGTAATGAACAACAGTGACAGATGCTGTTTAACAATCATATCGCTGTTACTGCCATTTTCTTTTGCAAAAAAATATTGATATTGATTTATTGTCCAGCATGCTTGGCTTTTTAACACTTAAATTATAGGAATTAACCATTTTGCTTATATATTCCTCTATAAAATTCTAACTCTAGCTTGACAAGTGGGTTTTTTGCTTGTTCAGAATGTGGTATGTTAATTTTAAATCCTTCATTAGTGATAATGATAGTGCTTGTGATTATTCTAACGGTCAGCAAGTTAGCTCTCTGGTGCACAAGCTAGAGGCACTTAAGCTTAAGAGCTTTAAAGTCGTGAAAGCGGTAAGAATGGCTGACATTTTGCCAGCATAGCCATGACGCTAAGTATAATGCTATGGCCAAAGTTAGCCCTCCTGAATACCACTGTGGCATGATTCACATGTCAAAAAGGTTTGTCCCTCCAAGTGAAGCACCTGCTGAGGAGCCTGTTAAGAGAGATCTGGTTACAGGAGGCCATTCTTTAAAATTTGAAATTAGCTTTGGGCTCAAGCAAGTTAGTTGTTTATCGGGAGTCAGACTGCTGGACATTAGTGGTAACCATAAGCTGTTAACCAACAGAGAGACTTTATTGATCCATGGAAAATAAGAAGAGGATATATTTGAAGGTACTAATTAATGTAGGGGCCAACACTATTCATCTGCAGAAGTCTGAAGCTGCTAATGGTAATAAAGAGGTGATTAAACTGGCCCAAAAGATACCTGATGCAATCATTTATTCTTGTCACTTCCCAATGTACTGCAGAAAATGTAGAAAAAAATGTAACAACTTTTAGAACCTGAGACCCACACTTTGCAGCAGCTAAATACCAGTATTGTATGCTATAATCCAGGATCAGTGTAACCTAGAGACATGATCCACATATCATAAACAGCAAGGCCACTGTGACATTAACATGAGCAAGTAATCCACCTAAAAAAATAAACATCTAAAAACCAACACAGCAGTCATCCAGTATGTTTACTGTTTTGTTTATATGTCCTCCAGTTTCTGACTCAGTGTAGAGAGTGAACACGGTCAGACTTTGTGAATAAATTACTGTTATTTATGAATTCATGCCACTCTGCATTTGGTTTTTTATAGATTATTCCCCTGATTATTCTGCTTAAACAGAAAGCACATGGGAGAGGTGGAATGCATTACACACACTCCAGAGCCACTGACTCACTTCACAGTCAACTCAGAGTCTGTGTGACAAAGTGCACAAATACAACAGATTACATGTTTACTTCATAGCAGCATGCAACAAGTTTAAATGGCCTTTGCACTTGTAAAAAAACTAGTGGAACTGAGGCTCCAGCTCAGGCATGGAGTGAGAGTCTGCAGAGGAGGGGCTCATGATATCACTCACCCAAACAAAGAGACAAAGGTCTGTGACTGAGTGGTTGCGTCATCAAAGCTTGTGCTGTAACTGACAGACTGAAGCGTGACTATTTTTGCTTGTGATTCTCGCAACAATTTTAAAATGCATTTAATTTTACCCATTATATATGAGAATAGACCATTCAATGTTTTTGATGGTGTGTTAATGTACATATGACAAAAACTCACCAAACTGTTTTTTTCCCTCCATATAGTTCAAGATTGATCTCAGCTTTATATGAATCGATGTCGTATCATTCAAACTAAGATCGATTTGAATTGTAAAATGTACCCCTAAATGTAACCACACCCTAGATTTAATTTTGACTGCATGTTAGCAAGTTGTGGCACAACATTTTTTATACTTAAAAACGTATAAATAATTAGTATAAAATTAGTATAACAATTAATATTCCTGACTCTAATAAAGGCTGTATATTCCTGCTTGTGTTATTTTACTTAAGTGCAGCTTTGGACTGAACACTATTCTCCTAGAAAGATTTGAAATGTGATCAGAATCACAGAAATACCTTAAAGAACATCATCTTTGTAATGGTAAGTCATGGATCTTCCAATTGCACAAACGTTAGTTACAGTAAAATAAGAAAACATGGCATTCACTTCCACTGTTACATAGATTATACTCAACATACACTGTAGAGTCTATCAAAGTAACTTAGATTAAAGAAAATTGTGTTTGTGTAAAAGACATAAAATGTTGGATGTTGCAAAACCCTCCTTCTAAACAGTGACAGAGGTTCTCCTTTTGGGTCCAAATGTTGCAATACATTATCAGTTTTAATGTTAAAACTGACCAATTTCTATGTTATACCTGATTCATGTAATCCATCACTTGAACAGCACAACAACAGAGCTGCAGCCAGTGTTCTTACAAATCTAGAAAATATTTATCAACATTGCACTGCCTTCTGGTGAAATTCCCAATCAATTATAAAATTCTTCTATTGACATATAATGATCTAAACAGGCTTGCTCCTGAGTGCCTGTGAGACCTCATTTCCTATTACAAACCATCACAAATACTCAGGCCACAGGGTGCAGGCTTCCTATTAGTTCCCAGAATTAAGAAAGCTTAAGCAGGAGGACCTTTTCTTCCAAAGCACCCCAACTCTTCAATAACCTTACAGATAATGTTCAGGACTCACCGACAAGCTCTGCTAAAAATAATCCCATCTCCCCATGTTAAATGAATACTGCACAAATATGGCTATATCATTTTGGAAAATCATTTAGCCAGATTCCCTGGCACTGAGCTGGTTAAGGTAGCATTTAGTTTTGTTGTGTATGGTAGAGATTCTCAAACACTGAGTGTAGTATAGTTATTTTTCAAACAAAAATAATCATAGTGGGTTATGGTCCTTTAACACTATCAGTGGTCAAGCCATGTATAATGCACATCTTCTTCAGCACTGTATGCTACAGCCACTCACCTGTTAAAGACATTTTCACTGAAGGCATATTTTTCTAGCCGGCCCAGAGGAGTCAAGTTATCTTGCCCTGCATCCAGGAAAGCTGTGATTCTAATGCCATCACATTCAGAACCATAGTCAGCAAATCCAACTGCAATTAACAATGAACAGGTACTGTTTAAGAACAGGATAGGCACTCATCTTTTTGTTATATAAACACTAAAATCAGACCCAATCCTGGGGACATGCTATCTGTTCCTCTCAACATTAAAAAAAGAAAGATTAAAAATGAAATAAAATAAATATTTTTATTTATTAATAAATATAAGTATTTGGATTAGTTCATTCATCATGAAAATTTGACATAACTCAGTATCAGATTATGTCAATTGGCATAATTGATGATTTGGCACAATATATGTACAGTATGTGATGTTTGAAGGTGTACTTATGATTAAATGGATTTCATTCCTTTCACTGAACATTTCTTTTGAACTAATAAAAAAAAACACTAAGTGCTTAATTTCACACTTGGACCAGTGGCCAAAGCAAAAAAATAAAAATATTTTATTAACCTGGCAATTACCTCTGGACTGAGAAAAAAAACCCATAACCCACAACCGTCCAATCAGCAAATACAAATGGTGCGTCTAGAGAAACAGAAATACAAACTTCTATTCTTTTTAAAGAGATAATCATGTGTTACAATACTCACAGTCATCTAGATCATCATGACCATCTTCAAAATACAAAGACAGACCTGTAAAAAAAAAAAATCTTTTTGTAGACAAAAATTGCCATAAAAGTGCACACGTCTATGAACAGTCTTGATGTTTATTACAATTGTTTTTCCCAGGATCATGGTGTCAAAACTTATATACAGTGCATTCAGAAAGTATTCACAACACTTTACTTTTAACACATTTTGTTGTATTCCAAAATTTATTCAATTAATTTTCCCTCAAAATTCTACACACAATAGCCCATGATAAGTTAGAAAAGTTTGTTTGAAATGTTTTGCAAATTTCATGAATACTTTGCCTTTGCCATGACACTCAGAATACAAACCAAGCCATGAAGTCTAAGGAACTGTGTGTAGAGAGTGACCAAGAACCCAGTGGTCACTCTGACAAAGAGTTCCAACATTGCTCTGTGGAGAGGTGAGAGAGTGACCAGACGGAAGCCACTCCTGAGTAAAAGGCACATAACAGCCCGTCTGGAGTTTGCCAAAAGGTAGTTGTGCTGTGTGCTTGTCCACTGATAAAGGACAGCTTCAGCTGGTAAGAGTGCAAGTGCAGACTCAGAAAACTGAGTACACCTGAAAGTAGGTTGGATCAAGGTTGAATCACATTCTGACCACAAACAAACCGCTCCAGAATTCATCTGGGACCAGACCGAGACCACCACTTCTAAAGGAGACTGAGAAAACTGAAAGAGATCAGAGTACGCTGTATACAGCCTGCTTTGGGAAATCTGATTACTAGGCTAAATCCAGCTCTCTTTATCAGGTGTCTTAACCAGATTTCAAGACCTTAGATGCAGTTTACATGACCACTTGAATAATCAGATAGCTGCAGAAATACAAGATTGGATTACTGATTGCATGTAAACACACTCATTGACTCAGTGTTCTTCAGTGGCCTTTCAAAGATCTAAATCCAATAGAACATATTTGGGATGTAGTAGAACACTAAAATTGCAGCATGAAAGTGCACTGTGTGATCCAATCAGACGAGAATCTAAATGTACTGTTTCCAACAGCTTGTGGAATCCATGCCTGTTTTGAAAGTAAATGGATGCCCTACCAGGTATTAATCCAGTGTTCATAATAAAGTACTCAGTGAGTGTATAATTTAGAGCAGGGGTTCTCAACCTTTTCTATCTCCCTGCCCACTTGTTTATACCTGGTAGTATAGTGGCCCATAAAAAACACAACTCAACTTTTAAAGTTATTTTTGCCTTTTATTTCTGTAACAGTGAAAATGTGAGAATTATGGCCTCAACAACAGCTTAAAAATAGCAGTCTTCATGAATACATCTGTCCAAAAACAAGCTCACAAAAGTCCAAAAAGCTCAAAAACAAGCTGTAAAGATGAATTACTAACATCAGACATGTCTGATAACAAAATGTGGATTATTTTTATGCTCCATATCTATTTATTGTCCATATCTATACTTCAATTCATATTCCATATTTATATTTACATTTACAATAGTAGTACATTTGTAATTGCATATAAATGCATGTTACCTTCTACAATCTGTCTGCATGTACATATGTGTTTGTAGATATATTTACATATAGTGTTTATACCTTTATATTTATACACCATATTTCACACTATTTATTGTACTACTGTTTCTATCTGCACTTCTGGGAAGATGCTAACTGCATTTTGTTGTTTGTATTTGTATCTATTTAACTCTGTCTAAAAGCTGTCTCTACTTGTCAGACCCCATGTTGACATGATTGATCTCTTGATTTGTACTTACACTAAAATCTTATATTTATTTTACTCATACTTAATAATTAAAGTCCCATTTCCAGCCCACTGTGACTGGTGCATTGCCATGAGAATGGGTCTGAGGACCACTAGAATGTACTTCGTGGCCCACAGCCCACAGGTTGAGAAACCCTGGTTTGGAGCGCAGACATGTGCCCGACCGGTTACAAGCAAGCAAGATCAAAGCAAGTCTTTTTGTCCCCTTGAAACTATAAGGTTCTGTCTTTTTTTTTTTATCAAAATTGAATTATTTGCATAGTGTGTGACAACATCTTAACATTATGCTTAGACATTTGTCTTTTCAGAATAATGTCTATAGTGACAATGTCAACACCGCTATATACACTTCAAGGCTTCAACATCTGAAAACTGTTGAGAATACAGAAAACATTTATAGCTCTAAGGAGACAGTCGGTCCCATAATTTACTGGTGCACTGTGTTCATACATACAACTGCATCTATAAAGATTCATAATGTCAATCATGAAAAAATACTATTCTTTATGTGGGGGTCACCAACCCTACTGGAGGTTCTAGACCCAAATCTAACACACCACCATGGACTTCCAGAGGCATTAATTAGCTAGTTTGGTCAGATGTTGTGGATTAGGGTCTGTGGGAAGGCAGCTGTCCAGGAGCAGGGTTGGTGACCACTACGTTATATTTATTACATTTCAAAGCTTAAACCACAGAATATCATTTTTTTTAATATTTAATACATTAGCAGATACTTTAACATGTAGTTAAGAGGGAGCTGTCTGTGTTAAAATAGCTAAAGGTGGGAAATCCAGGTACAGAACGTCAAAACCCGCCCCAGGATTTTCTCCTTCCTCTGACCAGGAAAAACGGATTCCTGGGGCGTGTTCTGACGTCCTGGACCTGGATTTTCCACCCGAAAAATAACTGTATACACTGAACATCAGACACCCATGGCCGGAGGTTCAGGTAGAGCAGGACACACAGAAAACAACAGAAGACAGAAGACAACAACGTCAACAAGATCATTAACGGCTGGAATTTAACTGGTAGCTACAGCTAACTAGCTAACTACCGCGCTTGCCTGACTAACCCGCAGAAAAGGCAGTAAATCCCTGATCACTTTAGGCTTTTACGCGCTAAACAATCGCAATATCAAATCACAATCTGCCACATCACACGATAAAATAGAATTCTGAAAGGATTGGCTATATTTCACGGTAACATTACCTGCCATCTTGAGGAGCTCTACTCCAGAGCGGAGCTGCTGTCATTCACTTCCGGTAAACACTTCCTGATGGAGCGAGAGAAAACCACCAAATCTCCATTTCAGTCTGTTTTCCTTTCATTCCTTTTTCTGTTTTAACTTTCAGAGAGAATGAAAACCATGGAGACACTTATAAATAATTATTATAAGCATTAATCATTTATACTTATAAATGGATACACTTATAAATAATAATTATTATAAGCATTAATCATTTATACTTATAAATGGATACACTTATAAATGATAATTATTCTAAGTATTAAGCATGTACACCTATGAATGGAGACACATATACATAATAATAATAATAATAACAATAATAATAATAATAATAATAATAATAATTATTATTATTATTATTATTATTATTATTATTATTAATCATGTATACTTGTAAGTGGAACACTTAAAATAATAAGTATTATTATAAGTATTAAGCATGAAAACTTATAAATGGAGACACTTACAAATAATAATTATTATAAGTATTAATCATGTATACCTATAAATTGAGACTCTTATAAATAATAATAATAATAATAATAAGTGTTTAATATTTAATAATTATTTATAATATAATAATTATTTATAAGTGTCTCCATTTAAAAGTAAACATGATTATGATGATGATGATGATGATGATGATGATTATTATTATTATTATTAACAACAATAATAATAATACAATTATAATATAATATATTATAAGTATAATAATAATAATAATTATTATTATTATTATTAATCATGTTTACTTATAAATTATTATAAGTATTATAAGTATTATAAGTATTAATCATGTATATGTATAAATGGAGACACTTATAAATAATAATAATAAATGAATATTATCATTATAATCATATATACTTATTAACTTGAGATACTTATAAATAATTATTTTTGTTATAAGTATTGCTCATCTATATTTATAAATGGAGACACTTATAAATAAATATCTACATCTCATCAATCAGTATTTATGAATAAAATATTTCCCTTAAACCAACAATAATTGAATTGCATCCAACTGTTACCATTTAAATTTAGAATAAAAGTACCACCATGGAATCATAACGTCAAGTTTTTATACAAGCGTTTCTCGTATTTGAAAATAAATACAATCTTTACCATTATTAACCAAAAATATACTATGAATAATGGTTGGTGTGAATATAATCTTTGCTAATAATAATAATAATGCCACTTTTATTTTTTTATCAATTACTTTTTTACATCTATTTAATTCTGTTGTTCCTCTGTTATGTGATGTGATGGGTCTTAAAAACATTTTGCTGTGCTTTTTGTAAACTGAAACTGTTTGATGTTCGTTCTCTATGAATAAATAACATATACTTCCTGATTCTGTTCCTGAGTGTTGAGGGGTTCAGGTCCAATGACTAAATTCTTTTCCGTGTTTTTCTTTGGACCGCGGAGCTTTGTGTATTGATCGCCGCAGCAGAGCCGCTCTGGCAGTCGGAACAAAAACCAGGAGCGGTGTTTTCTCTGGATCTGGATCAAAGACTACGGACAGCGACAACCAGCAGTCACGTGACCAATCAACCATAACCCAAGATGGCTCCTCCGGAGTTGTTACTGTGTAGCCTGTCGAGTTAAAAGCGTAGCATTAAATTAACGAGTGGGGGTTGTGTTCAAGTAATAAATCCTGTAGATTTAGCCCTCTTTTTGCTCCACTTTCACGTTGTCTAGGTAAAGTGTCACGTAGATCAGCGAGTTCTCCAGGTAGCTTGCGTAGTTTAGGTTGAATAGCAGAAGTAGTTAGCTAGCTGGCTAACTCCTCTGAGCCGGACTGTAATGTTTAGGGACACTTTATTATTTTGGAAATCGATATGTCGCTCAGAGAGTTGAAAGTCTGCCTGCTTGGGGTAAGACGCTGTTTAATTTTGCCATGATATCAATAGAAGCACCTTCTGTTGCTGTATATTGAAATAAATGAAACCTGTGCATTTAAAAAAGCAGAGTAGATTATAATATACACTTCCTGCCCGTTCGAAAACGAAAGCCATCATACCCCATTGCGTGTATATTTACTGAATATTGAAACATTTAAATATTTAATTTAGAGAAAATCAAAGGGTGTGAATATTAAAGCCAAAAGTCTTGACTTTATCACACTAAATGCAACGAATATTAAGTGACAATACATTGAATCATGAACAGAAAAACCCTCTTTCTGTGGAATCTTGCTGGTGAAACCATGTAGAAATAACAAATGAGTAGTGACCAACTCATGATCTTGTCCCCACATTTCATTTCCACACCTTAATACACTGTAGCTATGATTTATCTATCTCATTCCAGTTCTTAACTGAGGTGAGGTAGTGACTTATTTTTATTCATACAGGATGTCACCTGTGGGATTCATTAGATTCTTTCTGTCATCATATTGTCAGCAGCTCTACAAGGAAACAAAACCAAAGGTGTCCTATCATCAGCCTGTCTAAATATTGGCCACTTCAGGGTTGATCTTGTTCGATTCCCTTCACCAGTTGATTGGAGGAAATTTCATGGAATTAGCAAGGAATTCCCAGCATACATCAAAACGATTGGCTAAGGAAATGAAGGAAACTCCAAATATCCAAATTTGGGTAACTTTTGGGACTGGTCGATAATGATCGTCCGTATGCTAGATACTTATGCATGCACAGCTACACTGTTTGGAAGTATTCCACTAAAGAGTTTCAGGGCAGTAGTAGCTCAGTGGTTACAGCACTGGGTTATCAATGGCATGGTTGTGGATTTGATACATGAGTTTGCCAAGCTGCCGCCTGTGAGTAAGGCCCGTGACCCTTTGGGCACATGTGCAATTGGTTGTCTTTGTCTGCACTAAAAATATAAATATCTTATATTCCATAACATACTGAACTACAAAAAATATTTCATCTGCACCTTTTGCTGTGTTTGTTGCACTGTGAACAACAAGGAGCCATCTGATAAAAGAGAAACGATTTCACCCCTTTAAGACTATACTGTTATAACTATGGCTGGCTGATATACCGATATTTTTATTTTTATCAGGATCAAACTTTATAGACTTTGAAGAAATTAAGATAAAATTTCTATGTGTTTAATTAGATTAAAAAAGACAGAAGGATTTCTTGGGATGTCCTAATATTTTCACATTGTATTTTTTTTATATAGTATATCACCATTCAGCTAAAATATATCAGGATATGATTTTTTATCCATATCATCCAGCCCTAGTTAAACCAGTGTCAACTCTGTGATTTTCTCACAATGAATGCGCCCTTCACGACAGACTGGCACCCCCTGCCCTGCATAGTTTAGTGCTTTTCCTGCTTCACACACCAAATTCAACTTATCAGTTCATTAACAAGCCCTTGCAGAGTTAAATGTAGGGAATTCACTTAAACTTGTAGGTCAGAGGTTTGAGAAACAGAAGGACCAGCAAAATATATCCCAATATGGCTTTCTGCAGACCCATTCTTCTTTTACCTATCACTTTGTTTAACTCCACAATGTAGATTTGGATTATTTGATGATGACTAGATGTAATGTTTAAATTGAAGGTGTTGTGTTATAGGATACTGGGGTTGGAAAGTCAAGTATTGTTTGGAGATTTGTGGAGGATAGCTTCGATCCAAACATTAATCCTACAATTGGGTAAGCTCATTACTATTCATAGTACACATTCTCACTGACTAATCATGCTGAATATATGATCAAATAATAGTTTTCTTATTTTTTTGAATGGTGGAATTACGTGCATTCAGACACACGCAGAACCATACGCTTGTGAAATTACCTTAATTACCCTAATAGTTTATATTTTGTGCTACTGCTTGCACTGAACCATGATGTCCATACTGTAAACATGTACCATTACACCCTTAGTGACTGACTATTTTGACAGCAGCAATACTTGAATAACATTCTGTTTTGCAGAGCATCATTTATGACGAAGACAGTACAGTACCAGAATGAGCTCCATAAATTTCTCATCTGGGACACAGCTGGACAAGAGAGGGTAAACAAATGCATAGTCACTACAACAGTTTTGCTCTCACTTTCTCCATCTCATTCTAACAGATGGCAGCGCTTCTTTTTTTCTCTGTACCTGATGAGGGAGTTACTCCTTGGCCCTTGTAACATGTTTTACTTTGTGCTCATCTACACAAAACACAGTTTGCATAAATTACAAAATGTTTTAAATGTGCTAATGGAGTAAGCAAATTTTACTTAGTAAGGTTTCTTCAAATTAGCCACATTTTACACATGATATAAGCCTAAAGAATTTAGTATTCATGTACAATAATATGTATGATTTAATTATGATGTAAGGCAGTAAAAGGTAGAAAAGCTTTGTTTGCATTCTTCTTCGATTTTCCCTGCTGCTGCAACTGAGCTGTGCAATTGTGAGTTAAAGAATGGTGACTGTATATCCTCTTTTTCCACAGACATGTCCTCTTTTTGCGGTGTGAAAAATGTCTAGCTGAGATATCACTTTTATTTTGTCAGTGATTGGTTCTAGAATTGTGTTGTGTGTGCTAATTTTTACAGCCTTAGAGGTCTGTTTAAGCCCTGCCTTCTCTCTCTCTCTCTGCTACCATATGAGCGCTACACCAGTGGCCACTGTATTCAGCATTTGCTTGGTCAGACTAGCCCTCACTCACAGAATACCTTTGCTTTCACTCTAAGGCCACTGTATTGGCTTCATGTGATGCTGAGTTTAGCTTCAGTTCAGTTCTGTTGACACTGCTAACTAACTGAGGCCTGTTACCAACAGGTCTGTTAGAGCAGGGAAATTAGTAAACTGTGCAGGAAGCTGGGCTCCAGGACTAGGATTGATCGTCTTGGCGTGTGGTAACAGACGTGGTTATGCTAAAATTGCTTTCTGGCTCTACATGTGTGAGTGTGTTTGTTTGTGTGTTTTCTTTGGTCATGGTGTTTTCACTTTCAATGACAAAAATGGATCTCATTAATTGATGATAGATACACATGAGAGAATGTGATTTTATTATATTTACATTTTATTTTAGTGCTAGAAAGTAAGTTAATTTTACCTAACCTTATAAAGGTTACAAGTACATTACAGTTAATACCATTGCAATGCCACTTAACAAACTGTTTGTGTCACAAATGTTGCAGTAATAGGAACAGTCCCTAGAAATCTTAGCCAGAGTTGTGGCACAAACATTTCCCCAATTTACATTCAACGGGTGTGAAACTTGAGGTTTGTGGAACTGAGAGCAAAAATTGTTTGAGTAATTTACACTCAAACATTTTGACACAAACTCCAAATTTTCATCAATGAAACCCTTTAGGTGTCCAGTTTTGACATGACTGGGGTATATGACACCATGATTAGCACCCCTAGTGTCATTATAGTAGAGTGGTATTTAATAAAATGATATGATTATCACCAACTGGATTATAAATAATGCTCACTCCTTCAGAGGCTGAACTTCTGCCACCCTGAGACAGACCCTGCTACCCCTTCACACTGGCTGCCCACCTTCCGGCTTTTGGAACTAGACTATTTTCCCACCCTGACTTGGATTTGTTGAAACACCTGGCAGCACAGACTATGTAGAAATTTAAATATCTGCTACTGTTACTATTATGACCGCCATTAAACTGTCATCATTCCTTCAGAAAAAGCTGAGCATTACAGCAGACATGTGCTAGTCCAGTGGCACCACCCAGGGGACCCTTAACAATAATGTATAAGTAGTTTCACTAGAGGAGGATGGGTCCACCCTCATGAGCATACACTCTGAACATACACTCTTTCTTCCCAAGGTTTCTTCCTCCATCTCCGTTTTTCCTTTCCACTGTCACCCTATGTTTGTTCATCTGTCACTTGCTAGTTGGCTTAAACCAGTATAAACAATTTGAGGATTAATGTCCTTAACACATTTCTATTGGAACTGCCACAGTTTCTGGACTGTAGGACACTTGGACATTTCACCATTTATCAAATGTTTTTCTTCTTTCTTTTATCTTTGTCTTACTTTTCCTTCTGTCTGCCTATCAGCCTGTTGGATCAATGGCAGAGAAAGTTGAATTGCAAACATTTAAATTAAAGAATACTGAATAAGATTTAGAAATAATTCTGTACAACTCATTATTGTCTTTCTCTATTTATCCACCCATAGTTTCGTGCCCTTGCCCCAATGTACTACAGAGGCTCAGCAGCAGCCATCATTGTGTATGACATCACTAAAGAGGTATGTTTTTTTTTCCTTAAGATATAAAAAAAATTGTTGCACAAAAATTTGCACCCAAAAGTAAGTGTGGAATTGCTATGCTATTGGGAAGGAAGATAAATATTACCAGGAACTATAAATGATTAAACTTTTAAACTGATGTGGGGAAAAATGTATTGAGCTACACATGCAAAAGTAGTGTCTCTCAGTATGGCAACAGGTATAAAGCGACATGCCAGAAGTCTCAGCATGGAGTTGTCTAGGTTCCTAATAGTGTCCTTTCATAATCCATCCCATGCATCTTGAATATTCTCACTAAGTTCCTGTGAGTTGCTGAGTTGCAGTTGGTGTTGATAGTATATCCAATAAGGTCTTACAAATTTTCAGGGGATATGTCAGATGATGTGACTGGCCATGGCATTGTATATGTGTCTTCAAGGCAAGCTATTGAGGTGGCAGCAGTATGCGGCATTGTTCTGTTGGAACTGCACATCAGAGTGTATGTTCAGAAAGGTTGGACCACTTATTGCAGGACATTATTAACACAATGACCATAGACTTGAGAGGACTGTTAAGAAAAGTAGATTCAAGAACTTTGTGAAGCTTGCACAAGGAGTGGACTGAGGCTGGTGTCAGTACATCAAGAGACACCACACACTCATGTCCAGGGAAGGAGCTACAACTGCTGCACTCCTAATATCAAGTCAATTTCTGAAGCAGAGACAGCATTAGAAGCCTCTTACCTGGGCTAAGGAGAAAAAAATGGACTGTTACTCAGTGCTCTAAAGTCCTCTTTTAGATGAAAGAAAATGTTGCCTTTGATTTGGAAATTGAGAGTCCTAGAGTCTGAACACAGGCTCCTAGAAACTGGAGAAAGAGTGGAGAGGCAAAGAATCCAAAGTCCAGTGACGTTTCCGCAGTCTGTGTTTGTTTAGGGTACTATGTCATCAAGTGTTGCTCTACTGTGTTTTGTCTAGATCAGTCAACGCAGTGTCTACCAGTAGAGTTTTAGATCAATTCATGCTTTCATCTGCTGACATATTTTTTGGAGATGATGATTTCCTTTTACAACGGGAGTCAGCACCTGACCAGAGTGCCAAAAAAAACTTTGAATATCTTATGTAATATTTTAATAATCTGAGAAAGTGTAAATTTTCATGAGCTCTGTGCAATACAGATAAGGCTTAGAGGGGGTATATAAAATAAAAAATTACATAGTAATAAAATAGTTTCTGAAATATATATATTTCAGAAACTATTTTATTGTCTTTTCTCAGACACAGAACAAAATTTATACATTGTCATTGAATGTTGACAGAGGCAGACTGGTGGTGGGCAGGAAGTCTCACTTTTCATTATTTAATTAAACTTACAATTTCTATTCTTTCTGTAAGGTTTAGTGTGTTGCTATTAATTTGACAGTTTTGTAGTTCTTTGGCTTGGCTTAAACTTGTAGAGCTCAAATATTATTGCATAAAATTAGTTACATTATTTAAAAAGAGCAGGATGTATTTATAAAACATTTAGGTTGATTATTCAACTTTTAGTAAAATGTCAGGCATGTGAAAATGTGAAAAGCTTGGGACAACCCCAAACAAATGTACTGATATGAAAAATACTTCAGGTGCAATAAGCTCCCTGGAAAATATGTCAACTTGCATGTTTATGGTGGTAGTAATTTCAGGCTCCTGCTTATGGTGTTGTATGAGGATGATTGGGCTACAAATACCTGCAGTGTGTTCGATTGCGAGAAAAGGTGGTACATTGCTGTGAATGTTGACGTGAGAAATGTTGATGATTAGCTAAAAGTAGTGATTTTTATTGGATGTGCCTTCAGCAGTAGCAGTGTTTGTTGGCTTGTGTTGAGTTCAAGAAGCAATTTTTGCCTGAAAGTTAATTGATTTTCATTCCTAAGCCATGAAACACACCTGCTGTTCCTGTCTGTCTTTCCACCAAAATTTTGATGAGAATTGTCTGTATACTGGGATTTTTGCCATGTCTGGTAGACTCACATTTGCATACGCTTCAATAAACCTGAACATTCAGCTACCTCCTTCACGCTATGGCCTTTGTCACAGCCAAATGAAATCACTTATTTCTGAAATCAACCCCCTTCTCAGTCTATGAATCCTGCCACACACCTTGCTGTTATTACCACCTTAAACATACGAAGTGATCAATATTTTTGTCCAGTAAGCTTAGCAACACATCTTGAGAAAACATCACATTTAAAGGTTCTGAATCTTCCTTTTTGTATGAGGGTTTATACAGACGTTCAAAGAAAACCCTTTTTAATATTCTTATTCTCTCTCTTTCACTTTCACTCTTGCTTTCTTACTCTCAGGAATCTTTCCAGACTCTGAAAAACTGGGTAAAGGAGCTTCGCCAGCATGGACCTCCTAACATAGTGGTGGCCATTGCTGGAAACAAATGTGATCTCACAGATGCCAGGTTCAGTACTTTGCCGCACCCTCTGTTGAGAGTAGTGTAGACATAGTGCTGGTCTACCAGTACAGTATAGTATATAGTATAATTTTTTAACATTAAAAGCATTAAAACACATAACCTATTATCACCTGTTAGTTCATCTCATATAGAAAACTATGCAATTATCTGTGATTGATATTACCAGTTATAATAAATGTATTCTTCTCATATGACAATCAGTTTCTTGGTTTGCTCTTGCTTGGCAGGTTTAGATGTCTGTCGGTGTGGATATGTTGTGTTGAAAATTAAACAAAAGCTCTGCTCCCAGAAGTTTGAGTGTAAACTGTTTAGAAGAATGTTAATTGTAGGTCAAATAAAAAAATTAATAAGCCAAAAAAAGTGAATTTGTTGAGAAAATAAGAGTTGAGCCACACTTCCTGTTGTGTTCAGATTCAGTCAGCTTCCGAAAAATGAATAGATTGGCACTTTACAGTATAGATAATGGATAATGACATTAAAACACTTAGCAAAAATAACACAAGTTGCTGGTAGTATTTGAGTACAAAGAATTAGCATTCTGATATTAAAAACAGTGTCTAAATTGTGTGTAAAAATACTTTTGAGCCTAAAAATTGCAAACATTACTTATGACTAGTACTATTGATACCACTTAAGACATTGTTAAGCATTATTAAATATTTGAGTAAAGAACGAAGTTACACTGCCGGGATTCCCAAAGATGCTTTAAAATTATAAAGTGTTACAGTTTACAGTTACGTCAGTACCTTACAATTCTGTGTGTGTTGTTTGTTTTAAAATTATGTACTAAACCTATTTGTCTTCTGTTTGTCTTCCTCTTGTACTTTACAGAGAAGTGTCAGAGAAGGATGCCAAAGATTATGCTGATTCCATCCATGCTATTTTTGTTGAAACTAGTGCCAAGAATGCTATTAATGTCAATGAAATCTTCACTGAAATAAGTGAGCTGAACTACTCACCTTTGAATACTCTCAAATGACTGTCTACCACAATCCATGAAATTAGACTTTAGTAAAACTAAATCGTTCCCTTTTAGAGTTCCAAGGACTAATTTTAATTCTTCCCTTAAGATTTTGCTTAAAAGTAAATGTTTAGTCTTCTTCAGTGTTGTTAAAAGACTGGACTTAATAACTTAAACTCTCTTGGGGTCAAGTTTTGGTTCTCTTCATTTGGGTTTTAGAACAGAAACCAATGTTTTCACCATCCTTGCTGGCAAAGGTTTTACCACAGCTGTACGTGTAAATCTTTTGTTGCTGTTATTCTTCCAGGTCAAAGGATTCCAGTCCTAGACACAGGTGGCAGTTCAGCAGTCCGTGGGTTCAAGCTGCGTCGGGAACCATCTGACACACCCAGAGAACGCAGTTGCTGCTGATTCAGTCTTGCACAACTAGATAAAATATTTTCTAATGTTTTCAACTTTCTCATTTTTATCACCTAGGAGAACAGTGATGCTACAGGAGAAAACTCTAAAAGAACCATTTGAATTCTCAGTCTAAATCGGTCCCCTGTATGTATCAATTTCTATTAATTTCAGTTCTATTCTGAACTTTTACCCACTTCCTCTTATGACATAAATGGCTGTAGAGCCAGTCACATTTCTGTGCATATCCCCAAATCCTCAGTGTATCTGTCTGGGTCTCCTACACTGGGTAGAAAGTTGCTATCCTGTGAGCTAATAACCTTTTCCAGTTTTACTCTTAAAGAATGTCCCTTATCTATAGTGTGTCAGACTGACACAGCCTCTTTAATGGCACTTTTCACTGCATGGTATCTACTCTATTCAACTCCAGGTATATGGTTCATTTAACACATGCACAAATTTTAAAGTGAAGAATCTGTAGTACGTAAACAGTTAATTGAAAGCTTGCTATGTTAGCAGCAAACTAGTCGGGATAGCTATTTTTAAGTTAGCTGTAAGTTTTTTAGATAACACTATTTAAAAGCTTAGACTGGAAACGTGTTTCTATTAATGTACATTTAGCCAACTTGGCCACACATCCTGCCAGATTGAGAACAGAATATATCCTCTTATAAAGAAAATAAAAAGTTACTGCGCAAAAATGTTAATGTGAAGTCAGTTAAGTACATTAACTACCAGATATCAGGTACCAAAAAATTCTAATGGAAAAGCAAAAAAGTTGGTGTGGCACAACAGATAACACTACCAACACATCATGTGGGAGACTCGGGTTCGATTCCCAGTCTGTTTGTCTATGCTGTGCTACACCAATAAGAGTCCTTGAGCAAGACTCCTAACATTACTGTGGCCTACCTCTGTAATGTGAATAACCGTATAAATTACTCTGGATAAGAGTATCGGCTAAATGTTATAAATGTAAATGTAAAAATGCACAGTAGAGTTTATTAATGTAGGTACCATGCAGTAGAAAAGCACCACAAGTACCTGCCTCCCTGAAGATGTCCAAGTGAGTTAAATACATGTGAGATAGTCAGAAAAAAAACAGATCACATGTTTGTTTTACTCTGAGCTAATAATGTTATAAAATCGCTGTATTTGGTTATGCTAATTATTATAATTTACCTTAAATATAAATAATTCATATTATAGGCCTACTTACAGTTTATTCTATACTTCTGTGATTAATGTTGCATCGGGGAGGAATTTAAACCATGCTCCGACGGAAGTTTTGTTCATTATCAAGATTTTATTTAACATATTTGTTAAACCATGCATTCAACTTCCATTGCCCATCAAACACTTGAAAATGCACATTGCTGGACTGTGCACTGTCTACATTTCCTGAGTGTTCAAATATGTCAGGGAAAGCTGTGGGCCATCTCATCTAACTGTTCAGGGCTGCATGTCCATAATATAGTGTTAGGATCAGCTTAATTGGTATAGCAAATCTATGTTAAATCAAACCTTCAAGAGTTATCTTTAAGCTAAGGTGCATTGGAAAACCTAGGTCAATATGTGTTTGAAACAAACATATGCAAATTATCAGTCACTCAAAATTTGTTTATATAGTGTTTCTCACAATGGAAGTATGATCACAAAGCAGCTTTACTCTGATCTGGGTTTGAGCTTTTGAGCAGCCAAAAGGTGACAGGAAAAACTCCCTCAGATTGAGAGGAGGATCCCTTGAGAGGAACCAAGTCTCAAAAGAGCACACCAGATAGCACAACAAAATAACAAGCGAACAATATACCTGCAGCTTTACCATCTTCTTCACACAGGATAGAATTCAAACCTCTATAGTTTTTAAAATCATAATTATGCTAACCCGTAGCATACCAGTATTCTAACAGGTGAGGAAACTAGTACTGTCCAGAGTTTAGTGTTGGCAGTCTAATGGTGTTATGTTTAAGATAATTAAGCATTCTTATAGAATTCCCACAATAATGGCAGTTACCAATGCTTTTTAAGGTTTTTTGTTGTTTGTTTTTTTTACGTTTGCATGAACTCAACATTAAGACGAAGGCAGCCAATTGCAATTTTTCTGTTAAAGTAATTAAGGTTAATCTTTCCAAGCCATTTTACTGTATTTCTACATGTTTGGCATCAAATACAGTGGCATGTGGAAGGCTGGGTTCTGCTGGTCAGAATTTCTGTTGCTGAAGTTAAAGATTGCTTTAATATTTTATACTTTAATACTTTTTGTATTTTCATCTTTAAGTATTTTATCAAAAGAGATAGGGCCTAAAGAAAAAGTACCTTACATGGTGAGCACTTAGTAACACCCCCTTTAGCACACATCACAGCCTGTAAATGCTTTTAATAGGCAGTTGGCTTTTTTTTTCTCCATGCATTTTTCTTTGCAAAAGGGTTTTAGTTCTGTGAGATTATTTTTTGTTTTTTGCAATTGTGGCCAAATAGTTTTATTTTTAATTCATCAATGCACAAGTATCCAGAATGCATCAGGCCTGTTTAGCTACAGCTCAAAATGGGTTTTCAATTTTCCTTTGAAGTAATGTTCTCATATCTCATCTGCTACCCTCCTTTGAGCTGCTGTTTACTAATTACAGTGCATACTGAGGAAACGGCTACTTGAATATGAATTTTATTTTCAGAGTGATTGGTAGCTGTTTAGAGGAGCCCATATATGCTGAATGTTGAGATACTTGAGTCACATTTACTTTTGTAAAAGCAAATCAAAAAAGAAAGTATCTGGCAAATAGGAGCTCAAACTTTGTATGGTGTAGTGCTTTTTTGTAGTTTTTTGTTCAAGCTGTACAAAACAAAAGGACTTATCTTGCTTAAAATGTTGAAAAGTAAGTTTCAATGCCATCCCTTTTGAAAATCAGTCTTTTAAATATTCACAGCAACACCAGAGAAGCTCATGGTTTTGCATGCCACTGTATATAGAAATAATTAATTTCCTCAAAGCTTGTTTAACTCTTAATATCTTGACCAAGAAAAAACAATGGAGTATTTTTGTATTTTTTATTTGTTTGGGATAATAAAACAATTAGTATATTTTAAGACCCTACAATTTTGAGATTGTACTTTGTGGTAAAGAACACAAACCATCAATACAAAAAAAGTGCAGTAAGATGCTAACATTGTTAACTTTGTAAGTTTTAAACAGACATACTCAATGGTGAAACTTCCACCAAAAAACATCCACTTGTCCAGAGTGATTTACTTGTTGCTGACTCCCTCTATGGGTGCAAAATGAAAATTATATAATTGAAGGATGTAGTAACCTCTAATGAATTTTATTGCTGGTCTGCTGATTGGTTATGTTCAATACCTTCAGTAAAACACAGTGACTCAGAATATGTGTTACAGGGTTATGGTGATGAGCTTTTTTCCAACCCATTAATTCACTTTCAGCTCTGTGCAGTTTGACTTCAGATCATTACAGTTTCTTTTTAATTACTTTTTAAGTACTTGGAAAAGTATATACAATGGAAACATCATCAGATCAGTTGAAATTGTAAACTCTGAAAGTATAGATGGTTAATATAGTGACATAGCAAGCTGTGATCTATTGGGCCCCTTTAACACTATTTTTATTACTGCAATGTACAGTATGTGCCTTCAGTGGTCTTGCCCTCCCCACTTCATTAATATGAAAGTTAAGCCTACATGTGGCTTTCTTGGAACTACGCTTTTTCTGCATCTAGGTAGAGCTCTTGGCTCTGTGTATTGAATGTGAGAATAAATATTGGGCATTGTTCTTGTTGCGGAAAACAATTGTCTGGCCTTTATTCCCTGCAATGATAAACAAGACTAGTAACGTTTTGAAATGATTTTCTATTCGATGAATTATCCTACATCATTCAGAAATTCATAAAGTCTAATTGGAAGATTTAGGATTGCTCATTTATAGTAAGATGCATAGTCTTTGAATTTATCTGTATTTTGTTATTTACAGATTTGATCTCCAAAGTAATCGTTTATTCAGGGATGATGCTTTACTCAATTAAGATCTTACTGTATGTTTTTTGTAAATATGTGGTTATGCATCCATTAGCCTGGTTAGAATGCAAATGTAATATGTATAGAATTAGGGTTGTATAGGAGCAGCTATATACAATTATTAATCTCACTTGACATATAACTGTCCAGATGTACTACCATATGCCTTGCACTCAGCTCAGAGTCACTTTTTGTATTCTATTGTTTCTACATTTGATATTTTTCTTTTTTGTGCCATGTAAAAAGCTGTCATTATAAAAGTTGAGTTAAAATCTCCATTTTATTGTAGGATTTGTGTGTTACATTCAGTTTGGTGGTTTAAT
Organism: Acestrorhynchus altus; assembly: GCA_034509495.1. Lineage (NCBI taxonomy): Eukaryota > Metazoa > Chordata > Actinopteri > Characiformes > Acestrorhynchidae > Acestrorhynchus > Acestrorhynchus altus. The sequence continues at coordinate 7,403,819 of CM067504.1, read as the reverse complement.
AGAATTCCTATGTATGTTATAAAGCCTTACTCCTCAGCTGGAGCACACAGCATTCAGCAGAAATTCTGGAATTTGCGGTATTTTGAACAGAATGGCATGTGAAGTTTAGATTCTTCACTCGTCAGCAGTCTAGGATGAATTAGTTTTCCATGCTCTGGAAAATACCAACAGTCTTGGGCTGGTCCTGAGAATGTGTTGTAAAATTCTGTTGTATTTTTTCCCTGTATAGTTAACATGAGGCGTGTTGAATGAATACATTTTCGTCATTCGAATGGTGGTGCAGTTTACATATGTTTACCTTGTTTTGCAATATTTACAAAGCACACTAATTTAACCCATTGCATCTAATCAGTTAATGTATTTTTAGATGTTTATTTTTTCCTCGCTTGATTGCAAACAAATTGCTTGTGGAAAAGGGATATTCTGAGCTATTTAATAGTAATAAAATGGCACAGAAACACTGTGATTTGTGTTGTCATTTGTTTATGCTGTGTAGTCAAACAGATGTTGAATCAGGATTGACACTAGTGGTATGCATGGGCTGGTTAGTAGAACGCTCTGGTTGTAATTTTAAAGTAGGGCAAGATAGAGTAAAAACTGACCATCCAGTCTCCCCCGTTCACAACGAAGCACTTGCTTAAGAGTTATAGTTATGTGATACAGCAGACTATACTTCAACACATGAAATTAGCTACTCCTTCATGGCAGTAACAGTTTGCCAGCTGTTCCCTGAGAGCCTCAGCACTGGACATTCTATGCAACATTAAGCTCTTGGCCAGCAAGATGTATTTGAAGAAATCCCTGTAGTAAACAGATCAGGGCAGCACAAACTGGTGTTATTAAGACTAAAATGTCATGCACTTTATGCTTGACTTAAATTGTCCATTTGTTTTACAATGGTGACATGCTACTGTTTACTGTTTAGCTATATCCCAGTATCAGAACTGTTCACAGGTATATCACATGCTGTTTACGCTGTAAACAGGATAGTTGGTAATATCCAAACATGGGTTGGAGGCAGCAGTTATAGCATTGTAGCTCTCTGTATCATTTTTTCAAAGATCATTCTTTTCCACCCACACTGAGTTTGTCTCTATCACACTAGTTCACCTAAAAAATATTAGAATACTGTGAAGTCATATTTTAAAGTGATGTATTTCAAGCTGTTTTAAAATTGATACTGTGATTAATAGTCATTCAATTTTGAATTCAAATGTTCTATTTTCAGGTTGTCATGAGCTATAATCCATAATGATCAACAGTAAAACAAAAAGGCTTGAAATGTAACTGTGTAATGAAAATACAATATGACTGTTTACGTTTTGAATGAAATTGTGATCACAAATGAGCTTTTTAATGATATTCAGTTTTTTCAGATGCACTTATATATCCTCTTTTTTGCCTCAGCTTTTCCAGTTTAATTGCTTTAAATTCCACCAAACTTTACAAAATATGTATTTGTTTCTATTACTTTCATTGTTCAGCTCACTGATTTTGTTTGTCCTCCACACTTAACACATCCACACAGTGAAACACAGACATTCACACTAGTGAACAGTGAGAACATGTGCCTGGAGTTCCTGAGAAGCCCTATCTGTGGTGCCCTTTGCTCAAAGGCATTTCAGTCCAGTTTTCAAACCAGCAACCACCAGGCCATGCCTGCCCCTGTGTTGAGAAAATCAGTGCATTTGTTTGTGTTAAAATGAATAAATGTTTATGAACTAGGATTTTCCCCAAATTCTCCATATAGATGGGCCTTACCATTTACAAACATTACACAGTGCACACAGCCAGGAGCCAAAGCCCCCATTAGTCATTAGTCATCATATGTGTATATTAGTGTTAACTCAATACTCAATACAATATTGACTTGTTCAGGATCTCCCTTTAATTTTTTAAAGTAGAATGATATATTTCACTGAAGAGGAACCTGTATATTTTCCATTTTTAAATGTTTATTCCCAGCAAATGGAATTTTGGCAATAGAGATTCTAGCACACCTGCTGCTGAGGTCTGTTTGTTGATGTTTCCACATTCTTCTTTATTCCTGGATTTGAAAAACTTTAATAACGTCTGTGGTGCTGAAACATTTGAGGATGTTTTCAATACTGAATTGATCAAACATGTACAGTATAAACTATCTGGCTCAAATGCTTACTGGTACAAAAAAAAAGTATGATCATATTACACCAATACTAGCTGCTCTATGCTGGTTTCTAATCCAGTTCAGAATTCATTTTAAAGTTTTACTGTGGGTTTTTAAAGCTCTGAATAGGCTGGCTCCCATTTAAATAGCTGAACTATTCCAATTACATTCACCTTCACATGCCTTGAGATCTGCTGACCAGCTTATTCTGAGGGTTCCCAGAACCAAGAAGAAACTAAAGGGTGACCAAGCTCTTTCAGTGTCAGCCCCAAAGCTTTGGAACATTCTTTCTCTCCAGATTCGCCGTGCTCCTACCCTACTGATATTTGTATCATATTGTATTTGTAACATGCTTGTATTGATTACTTTTTGCACAGAATTGAGGATGGTTTAATATTTTAATCTATGGTGTATTAAGTATTTTTACATATTAAGTCCTTGTTTTCGGTTTGTTTGTTTTTCTTTGTTTATTGTAAAGCACTTTGGTGCAACTGGTTGTTTTAAATGTGCTATAGAAATAGATTTTACTTATTAAATGCTCTATATCACATTCATTTTGAACTCTCTCAGGAGCGTCCTCTAGTGTCTGACAAACCCAGAACACATTCTCAACTGGTCATTCTCATGTTTGCAAGTTCTCTAGTTCAATCCCAAATTTCACACCCATTTTGTGAAATTTGTTACCCAACTGGCTAGCTAGACTGTTCATAGACATTTTAGGAAGTATGTCATGGTTACATAACTGGCAGCTGCATGCGCATTGTGATGTCAGAAAAACTTTTGAGGCAAATTGATTACGAGCTATTAAATGGACAGACTGAACTGATTAATTGGTTTGGTCATCTCAGACTGGCACAGCGCAAGCCAAGGATCGCAGATTTTAATTTTGGAAAGAGGCACTGACTGTCTTCACATGTGTAGGAGGAGACATGTGCTTGTCTCCATCCTTCTATGTGAGGGTATGTGATAGATATTAGCCTTACAGTGTGAAATAATATTTATTCCAATAACCAGAAATATTTCACACACACCTAGGCAGTTGTATCAGCTGTAGTTCTTGTGATTTACACTGTTCTAAAATTAAACATTGAAAAAGATTTAATACAAATAAATACCCATATTACTGTCATATTTATTTGAGTTGATAATAGCTTGTGACTTGCATCCGAATTATCCAGATTTGGTACACGTGGGCCAAATCCACTTTTTGATGACGTACCGATTGGGCCTGCTTTGCCATGTTTTTGCCAGATGTGGCCCACATACACATGCTATCTAGATGATGTCCTAGAGAGAAAACTATGTGACCTGTGCCCCATTTAGGGAAAAAGTTAGCAACCTAGGGTCACAGCATGTAAATATTATCGACTGAGCTATAATATGCTTTTAGCTAGACAGTTACATAAACTTTACTGAACTAAATTTAATTTAGCTTGTTTTTTTCTGTAAAAAAATGTATTAAATATAGTAATACAGCATGGGAAGTGTGCCTTTGTGGATAAAATGGGAAGTTAAAGAGAAATTTAATCAGATTCATACAAATTCATATTCAGCATGGTTTGACATCTGAAAAGTCTCACTGGCACTAAATGTGCCAAGATTAAGATCATAGCAATATACAAAAAATCTTAATATTCCAGTCTATGAATAATGGGACTAACTATAATAACTATGATTCTAATGAGACAATGTCCTATTCACTTCATTTTATTCTTTCATACATATCATGTCATTATTAGGAATACAGTGCTTTGAAAAAGTAAAAAGCTGCTTTTTCTTTGGGGTATGTCTCTACCAACTTTGCAAATCTAGAGGCTGAAATCTTGCCCATTCTTAAAAAAAAAAATGCTCAATCAGATTGGATGTCATCAGCAATTTTCAGGCCACAGATTATCAGTGAGATTTAGGTCTGGACTTTGATTGGGCCATTCTGACACATGAATATGCTTGGAGCTAAACTATTCCATTCTAGCTCTTTTTGTATGTTTATGAGTGTTGCCCTGCAGGAAGGTGAACCCCTGCCCCAACCTCAGGTCTTTAACAGCCTCTTATCTTTGCTTCCCTGTCCCTGATGAAGAAAAGCATCCCCAAAGCCTGATGCTATAACTATCATGTTTCACAGTGGCTGAAACATAGCTCCTTCTCTAATTAGTGTTCTCTTGCCTGGGCTGTCAGTTTAGGTGGATGGCCATATCTTGTTAAGTTTCCAGATGTGCCATACTCATATTCTATTTTCATATGATGGATTGAACAGTGCTCTTCATTATATCCTAACCCTAACCTATCCCTGATCTGTCTGGTGTGGTCCTTGGGTTTTTATTATGCTGTTTGATCACTTATGTTTTCTAAGGGTTTTCAGCCTGTGGGCCAGGGACCCCCAGTGGGCCGTGAAGCACACTCTGGTACTCTGCAGGCCCATCCTCAGGGGCAAAGAGACACAATATGTTTTAAACACATAAAGAATAAAGACATTGTTCCTCAGAAAAAAATCAAAAATCATATGTGGGTTTGGAATCTCACAATTTGTTGACTTGGGGTTTGACACAACTTTTATACAGAATTAAAGAAGTGCACATTTTGTAACTGTCATCTCATGTTATGTAACAAATTTCTAGTGCTAGCATCTCAGGAAGATACTAATTTAAAGGTGTTTCTCAGACCCTAATTGCCATGTTTTCATTGTTAGAAAAATAAAAGGCAAAGAAAGTTTTACACCCCCTCCCCCCTTCCTGAGACAGCTGATAAGATTGAACCTGAAGTTTCCAGTCCATCCTTACATCATGCATTACCATCTGGTTTGGTTCCTCCTCCTCACAAGAATGAGTCAAACTCCAGCACATAATCATGGCAACAGAGAGGATCATTGGTTTCAGGACATCTACACCAGCAGGGTGAGGACGTGTGCTGGCAAAATTACAGCTGACCTGTCCTATCCTGGACATCACCTCTTCCAGATATTACCCTCTGGTAGAAGATTCAGGACATGCAAAACCAGCATAAGTCAACATGCCAACATATTCTTCCTCATAGCTGTAACTTTCCCCAGTCACAGGGGTCACCACAGTGGTCATACTGGACCTTAACTGAACTTGAACTTATCTCTTTTCTGATCTCTGACCTCAGTCACTGTACTGATCCTCATTACACTGCTCATTTGCACTGCCTGTACCATTCTGTACCATGTTTGCCTTCCCAAGTGCAGGACCAATAGACTTAATAATAATGTGCAATACCCTGTCCTACAGGACTCATTTTGCATGCACTATTTATAGATATTGTATATTGTAATATAGTCTCTATATTATATATTTATATACTGTTTTTCTTTACTAAATTATTATCTTACCTTTCTACACTTTTCTGTACCTTACTGATGCTGTTACTGGAACCTTCATTTCCCAGAGGGAACCCTCCCAAGGGATCAAGTTTTTCCAAGTTTTTTTTCAAGTTTTTCCCTTGAAATCCTGTGCACAATCCCCCACAATGACAGTGAGAAATGTTTGTTTGAAATCCTTGCAAATTTGCTAAAAAAAAACCTAAAAAAAACCACACACACAAAAATATAACATTTTCAATCCATTGAACTGAACTTTATTCTCTGTTGGAATAAAGACTGTAACATAACCAAATGTGCACAAAGTTGAATACGTTCTGGCTGCACTGCATGTCTACAAATTTGGTGTAATAAAGAGCTTCAGACTCTGTATACTGAGAATAAATCACACACAGATGAACTCCTCTAATTAGGTGCCTTCTGAAGACAACAGGTTACAGTGGGTTTTATTGAGGGGTATCAGAGCACAGGGGGGTAAATACACATGCACATATTTTGATGAAACCATTTTCCTTTCAAATACAAAGACTTGCTACTTTGTGTTGATCTATGGCATCCAGATACAGTACATGTAGGGGGTGTAAGGTGAAAGAACGTGTGGGAGTTCAGGGAGGGTATGAGGACTTTTTGAGGCAGGGTGTGAGCACTTCTCCGGACTTCTCCACCCTGCCATCGCATCAGCAGTCGCTGAGTGGCTATTGCGGACAGCGTGACGTCACTCCCAGCCTCTCTTACTGCCCCTTTCCTGCTGCATCCCAACATAGCAGTGGCTTCAGATAGCAGCCGGCCTGTTTTAGTTGTAGTCGGACGCGTTGAACGTCGTCAGGCGCTGTACTTAACAGCTGCGTGTCTGAGGAAGACTGACAGCCCGTTCGCAGGGAGTGTCCGCGGTTCTGAGGAACGACGTTTCAAACGCTGGGATATGGCCAGGCAAGAGCAGGTCCTGCTTCTGGAGCCTCAGCACGAGCTGAAATTCCGGGGTAAGTCGCCCACCCGGGCAGAGGGGCTGTGCTGAGGGTCAGAGAAGGGGAGCGTTATTGGAGGGGGGGGTGGCCTGAAGGGTAGGCCTCAGTGTCTGAGATCGAGGGGACAGCGCGTATGTCGTTATGTGTCTCTCCGGTTTGCGTGCTCGACTGTCACCAGATGCCCTTCAATCGGGAGAGAGCCCGACAGCCGCCCGGCGGTGCAGAGCCGAGCTTCAGCTTTGTTTACAGTTAGCCGGTTAGCTCAGAATGCTAACGGTGCAGCCGCAGCGGTCGGAGTGTTTAGGCCTCAAACGCCCAGCCTGATTCAGTGTGAATACCTTCACCCCCTAACAGCCCACAGAACGGTTTGGAGACCTCCAGAGGGGTGAATATTAAGTGTTTACCAGCCGTGAGCCCCCTGTTTTTGCTACAGCAGCCGCGAGCTGGGTAACTAAAACGAAGCTAAAATAAACAGTCAGCTCCCAGCTCATATTCCTATCTCTCTGACTGCAGTGACCCCACAGATACCTATGCTGCGCAGGAAACGCTGTTTTACATCGTTGTTTCCTAAAGCATGGACACACTGGCACTGGTTTCGTGTGTGGAAATAGAAAATAACCAGTTCGCATCTTCCCCTCTTCAATGCCACGCCTAAAGTCAGTAGCTGTACACCAGTTTATACCATTTTAGAAACCAACACTCAGAACTGGTAAAGGTGACCTGCCCTCATAACTAATAACACACCCCAAATCAGGATGCTGGAGCTCTTTGCTGACCTTGCATTGCTCCGAATAGCTGTGAACACCCCAGGTTCACTTGGGCCTGATAAATGTCAGAATTGTGTTGATTAATGTTTTACTGCTCCCCATAGATTGATAGACTGGGACCGTAGTTAACCCAGGTGTGTTTTGTGGATCAGATACTGGCTCTACAGGCTTATGCAAAAGATCTAGGCCAGAGTCACATGTCACATTCTAGTGCATTTGAATAATATACACTCAAGAAATAATGTTCTGTGTAGGCTCCGAGCTGTCTGTGCATGATCGGAGGATCGCAGGTTTCGAATCTTGGGTCACGTCGCTTGCCATTGGTGGCCGAAGTCCGAGAGAGTCCTAAAATAGACAATGTTATCTCTGGGTGGGTGGCTGGTCAGCACAGGCGTTCGTTAGCTGATGTAGCAGAGCAGGGGACTTTCCTCTGAGCGCTGACCAGCAGTGATGCAATGGTGACAGTTGCTGGCTGGCTTCACATGTATTGGAGGAGGCAAATTTTAGGCAACTTTGTATAATTAAATGGAAAATTGCTGCGAGCAAAAAGGTATTTGACAACAATTCTTTAAAGTAACAGTTTTTTTTGCCACTTATCAGGAAGCTCATGCTGAACAGGGGGCTCCCCCTGCTGATGCTGCCTCTGCAGCCACCAGGCTTTCCAGTTCTGCAGTAGCCCTTCCCTTCATACAGCCCACCTTCACTTATTTCATGTATGTTAAGCAGCTTCTCAGTGGTCTGGTCATCATACTTCTTATTTAGTAGTTTATAATGTCTTTTTAATGGTCATGTTGTACTGTGTGTCATCATTCTGAGGCTTGACTACCTGGTTATTGAAAAGGTGGAGAATCTGTTTTAAATATGAAACACTACTGTACTGCTCCCAGACAAGGAATCTTTAAATTCTATGAGCAGACTCAAAGCCTTGTTCATAGAGTCTAGAACATCCAAGCACTGCCAAGTTTGGATCAGATTTCGCAATTTCTTGTCAGTGCTGAGGACCTGCAAGGTAGCAAGAAAATTCAACTCTGTGTGAAAGGGCCTTAAAGGTGCTGTATGTAATTCAGGAGAATGGCTGTTGATATTTGAACTCAACAGCAAAGCACACACACACCTTTTCAGTTTCTCTGTATAAGTCACTTTCTTTGTCATATACAGAGCCAGGCCTGAGGAAATACACCAACAAACCATGAGTAAAGGTTTACTGAATTTTTCTAAATGTTTTGAATTTAAATTGTTTACAGCACGGTTAAGTTATTTTTCTAATGAAACATTGTACATTGTTTGACACCCATGGCTAGATTAAGTGGAAGGATTTTGTTTGTGGTGTTATTTGAGGTGAGACCAACTAGTTGATCCTCTCAGTCTCTGCAACTGAAGAGCTTCAAGAGTGTCAAATCTCTGTGTCAGGCTTACTTAGAGATGTGTTGTTCAAATGTGTTGTTAGAGATACTTGTCCAAATGTCTGTTTTTGTAGCACAGAACATTACTTTTTGGATTTCCTATTTATATAAACATGGCAACTCTACTTGAGTGAAGTGTTTTCAGCTTGGCCTTACATACTTTAAGGTTAATGTTCACACCAGCAACTACAAACTGGCCCCATGTCTGTTTAGATATCCATTTCAGTTGTAATGATCCATGATGATCATTCTGTGTGTTGCAGGTGAAGCCTCTTGAACGGTCTTGTTTTTTTTATCTCAAGTGATCACTTGACAGTAGTTTTGTATCTCTTCTCTTTATATTGACTTGACATGATTTTAGTTGTGAAAGAGGTTCGATGTTTGAGTCACGAATTGATCTACAGCATAACTTGCAAAGTTATTGATCAATCTTTTCATACTCAAACCACTACTTTTTTTTTAAGTACTCTTGATGTGTGGGCGGCCTTGTTAGATTCTGAACTCGGGGGTGGTGAGGCTATCATCAAGTACAAATGGAATGCAGCATAAGTATGCATTTTGGATATTTGAATAGTCAAACTTTGACAGTTTTATCTCTTACTTATTGCACACTAAAAAACTAATCAGTGTTATTGCAGAATTCGGACACACCAATGGTGAACGCAGGTTCAGTACCTCACCAAAAATCAAGCACAATCTTTTAAGAAAATCATAGAATAAAATAATAAAAATTATTATTTATGTGGCTCATGTAAAAGTTTGGTTGTTTGCATCACAGCCTGCAAACACTTTACAGTAGCCAGTTAAAGTAGCCAGTTGTACTTGGAACTAGAAGCAAATCTGCAGACCCAAGATTTTGGCATTCTGCATGCTTGATTAAAGGCCATTCACAAATTTTCTATAATACGTTAGAGGCCTCACATGTTTTTGTTTATATTGGCTCATGAATCTGAAATGGGCTAATTACTCCTTCCTTTTCTGATCATATGGCTTTTTGCCACAATGGCTACCTGCCCAGGGATTAAAGTTCCCACTTACTATGACTGATTTCTAAACATTCGTCAGTTGATCTGCCGGTGACTGGTGATCAGACAATCCATCTCACATATCCTGCAGTTATACAAACTGACATTTTGTTCAACAACACTGCTCACCTCCTTTATTTGGAAGTAGGGCTGGTTCATTGGTAAGGGTATGGGAATGAGGAGACGGGTTTAGTTCATTGGTAGGGGTATACAGATGAAGAAATTTGGAGAGAGCAGTGTCACCAGCAATGTCAACAGCTCAACAAGGTCAAGATGTTTGACATTTTGTTAACTTTTGACCGGTACAGGGTATATTTTTAAAGTTGATGGTTCAGCCTGACCAAGCTAAACCACCAGTATGACCAAACTTGACCAAGCTGGTCAAACAGACCATGATCTGTTTGACCAAGCTATGCTATACTGGTATAGAGATGGTATACTGTGCTAGCATAAGCTGGACTAAACAGGTTTATTTCCATCATTCATCTTTGTGACACTTTGTGTGAAGTAATTTCTTTTAATTGTTCATGTCTGTCTTCTGTTTGTTTTTGTTTTCTTTAATTTTTTGAGGCCAGATTCTTTTATATTTTAGGCTTCTGTCAGCAACAGGCTATTGGGGCTTTCCTAACTTTACCTGCCCTCCCATACAAGGCTGGCTGAGCCAAACTTGTTCAGAGGTGATTCTGAAGGCTAAATCGTTGAAATCTGGAGCAAGAGGAGCAGTGGGAAAAATGGCAAGCGTGGTGAGAGTAAGATTAGAGCCAATTGCTGGAGTCTGACTGCCAGTGTGTGAGAGTTAGTGGCCATGCACAGGCTGCTACAAGCCAATGCCAATCCACGTCACACTTAATTACTTGTGGGTTGTAGAAAGTGTTTTTTTTCCCTCTGTATGCTCTGGTTTATTTTGATATTTAGGATGGGTTAGGAATGGATAGAACTTTATTGATCACTTGGGAAGGTTCCCTCAGGGAAATTAAGGTAGATTTGATATTTACATTATAAAAAAGACATTTTTGGATATTTTACTTGAGAATTTTAGTAATTGTGTATGATGTCAAAATTGTAATTGGCCAAAAACAGAATCACTATGTTGGCAATTTTAACTGTGAGCTATGTGTGTATGTACAGTGAAGCCTGAAATGATTCATACGCCTGGAAAATGTTTTCTTAGTTACTTTCATTCAACCAGCAATTTTCTTTTTCATCATACATGACACAGGTGTCTCCCAGAAGATAAGATGATGTACAAGAAGCATAAAAGTTCCATTGGCTACAAAAAATACAAGACGCTCCACACTGTGGAAAACGTCAAAGGACATGGTCAGAAGCCAAAAGTATCCAGGAGGATTGTGAGAGAAGTGAAAAACATCCAAGGATGATCCAAGGCCATCCTGGTGAATCTGGGCACTGCTGATGGCAACATTTCAAGGCAGACAGCCCAGTGGTTACTGCACACTGCTGGGTTTTTCGTATGCAAGGAGGACGCTACTTTTCCAGAAAAGGCACCCTAAAGCTAACTTGGCCTTTGCAAATACTCATTTGGACAAAAGGAAGACTTTTGTCTTCTGTTTTATGGTCAAATGAAACGAAAATTAAATTGTTTGGCCACAATGATGTATCCTTCATTTGGCATAAAAAAGCAGAAGCTTTCAGTCCTACGATCACCAGCCCCACTGTTATACGTGGTGGTGGGAACGTGATTTGGCTGTGATTTTCAGCCAATGGACCAGGGAACCTAATCACAGTAAATGGCAGAGGTTCTCAACATCATCAGGCAGAGAAAACTCTGCAAAGAAACCTGGCCTTGGGCACCAGTGGACATTTTAGCATGATAGTGACCTAAAATGCAGAGTGAAAGTGGTAAAGAAATGGTTAGCATACAAAAACATTAACTTTTTGCAGTGGTTTAGCCAGAGTTCTGGCTTGAATCCAATTGAGAATCTGTAGCGGGAGCTACAGATCAGGGTTATGGCAAGGACAGCTTTTTGCACGACTCCACTAGTATTTTTGCCCATTCATCTTTCATCACCTGAAAGAGTTGGAGCTCATTGCTAAATATGAATTGGAACAAATACCAGCTGAGACATGCGAACAGCTGGTCAGCCATTATAGGGGGCATTATATATGAAGCATTTGATTGCTGTAATATTGATTATTGAGAAGGGTATGAATACTTCCGGACAAAGATGAGAAATATTTTTGCCTCAATGATGCCTCTTGTACATAATCTTATTTTTTGGGAGATGCCTGTGCTATTTGCGGTTAAATACAAATAATAATCACATAACTTAATCTGAACCAATCTTACATTGTTGATATTTCTGTTTTTAGGTCCATTTACAGATGTGGTGACAACAACCCTAAAGCTTGCCAACCCAACAGACAGAAATGTGTGTTTTAAAGTGAAGACAACTGCACCACGCCGCTACTGTGTACGGCCAAACAGTGGAGTAATTGATGCTGGAACTTCCATTAATGTGTCAGGTAAATGCTTACATCAGATTGCATTGTGTTTAGTTACATTTATATTGTACTACCAATCACAGCTAAGCATGCTTTTACTCCTTGTACATCAAATATTGTCCAGTACTCATTCAATGCTTTTGACAAAGACAACTAATTTGCTTTTTGTGTCAGTTTGGCAGTTGTGTGCCTTGCTCAAGAGCACTTTATTCACAACCTAAAAAGATTGAACTAGTGACCTTACAGTGACAAGGCTGCTTCTCTTACCATGCCCCCCTTGACTATCAAACATTTGGCTAAAATGTAGATGTCAATTTTATTTGCCCAAATGATGGTTAGTCAGTTAGTACAAAAGCTGATTCATCATTTTGGCTAAAAGAGCCGGGTCCCTAAACTTTTGTTAAAATTAGTGTGCCAGAAGCGTATGCTCAAAAGATGTTTGCTGAAAAAAGTATATCTGGCTAATACAGTATATTCCAGTATATCTGGCTGTTTCTACAAACTTTAGACAAAAAATGTAGGATGCCAACTTTTGCTTCAAGTATGGTTGTTCCAAAAGCATATTCATACTGCAAACAGTGTTGGAGAGCAACAGAGAGAAAGTGTGCCATGCATGACCTTTCTGAACATTCCACTATCTATTCCTATTGGGGAAAATGTGCAATAATTTTATGAAAAGTGAAAGTTGAGTGTACACTTTTAAATCTGTGACTGTGATGAACTCCATTAAACTGCGGTTCCCACTCACTGTTATTTCTTGTCTTTCATTATTGCGAATTCTTGTGATCTCATCCCTGGAGAGAGGGCTTAGTCAAATGACTGGCCAACCTCATGAGTCCCAGAGACACACAGACATCGGCTCAGTGTCACCTAACATGTATTTATTCACACATATTGTTACACACAGAACCCAAACCATATCCCCAAACCATAAACATGAAGGGAACAGTTCCCTGAGCTTAGATCCCTTACGAGATCTGCTGTTTTCTCAGTCTAATTAAGTCTCTGTTTCCGTATGCCTTTTGCTGAGTCAGTAAGGGTTCAGTTTATATAAGCCATTGTAAGAGTCCTCCTTAAGCAATCAGGGAGGCATCATCCATGACTTGGAGGTAAGAGAAGCAACCTTATGACTGGAAGGTCATATTATAAAAATCAGCCTGAATACCTAAAATCAAAAGATGCACAGTACTCAACAGCAAGATACTCACTACACTGTGGCTGAATGTCAGAAATGAACTAGCATATGTACATATAATCATAATAAATAAATATTCATAATAAATATCATTGCACAATGTCCCTTTTGAAAGGGATGATTCTTTTGGTGAAATTTAAGGTCAGTAAGTGACTGACTGTCCCAACACTTTCTTCCAGGACAAGAAAAAAGTCTTGAAGCTTGTCTTCAAATTTGAATACATTATTGCAAATTGAATTGTGGGCTGATTGTGTTAACATCCCTGATGAGCATTTCCAATTGTAATTGATTGAATTTCTGTGTGTTTGCAGTGATGCTGCAGCCATTTGATTATGACCCCAATGAGAAGAGCAAACACAAATTTATGGTGCAGTCTTTAATCGCTCCACCTGACATGACTGACATGGAGGGAGTGGTGAGTCCTGATCCTGTCATTTTACATTTTTGTCATTATTTAGTACTATTTAGTACTTCTAAAATCAATGTAACCATGAAAGTTTTTTTCTTTCTTTGCATATAGATATTTTCCCATGTACAAATATTATAGTCGTATATACTCGTAGCCAGGGAGCAAAAGCACTAAGGTTGTATAGCTGTGCACAAGAATGTAACATTTGTCAACTGCCTGTAATCAACAAAAAATTCACACTCTTTGTAAATTCTTGTTGACGAAGTAATAAAATAAAATTTCACAGATCTGATTGTGTTTCATTGCATATTGACATAACATTTATGAGAAACGTTGGCTATCAATAGCTGACTACCAGTATCATCTATTCATCAGATCTCTATGAACGCCACACTATTCAATAAATGTTCATCACAAGAACGGTTACAGACTGTTGAATAGTCCGAAATAACATCTGTGCCATAATACGCTTTCACAAACATGTTGTGAAGACCAGACTTTATCTGATTGTCTACCAATGATTGATAACCACCTTCAAATTATCTGCTAATGCTGAATGTTCATACTTTTGCTACTCAGATATTATAAGGTCATTTTCATCAATAAATAAATGAACAACTGTTATATTTTTTTCTTTTATTTGGTTCTCATTACCTACTTTTATGAGTTCCATGAAGTTTTAGATCAATTCTATGCAGAATTTTAAAAAAAATGTTCAAGCACCACTGTATGTAGCGTATGTGAAGGATATACAGGAGAAGCTGAGGGAAAAAAAAAAATCAAAAATAGGTATTCAGCAAGCAAGACCTAATTTACCATATTAACCCATGTAATTGTTTAGTATGCTGAAGACTAATATTTGTTCTTTTGTATTAGGGACATTTTGGAGAATTGTGCATTTCTCCCTGCCTCTGTGTTTCTGACATTCATAATTTTGTCCCTATTTTATCCCCTATCCAGTGGAAGGAGGCCAAGCCAGAGGACCTGATGGACTCCAAGCTGCGGTGTGTCTTTGACATGCCGATTGAGAATGAGAAAACGGTAGTGGTATTGATGTTCTTACATCATGTCCTTTTTTCCTTGTTAAGATTAGGGATGTGATGGAGCTGAGGAAAATCCGCATCTGTTGGATTTGAATTTTTTAGCTACAAACCCGTCGAATGCGAATGCGGTTTTGGTAAACACGGGGCCAAGAACACCCGATAAACCCCGATACGCCCGTTTGTGCTTATACACGTATTTTTTCAACACAAATACATTATGCTTAAACAGGCCATCAGCCACAGGTAGTCATGGACTATTATGATAATCATAAAATTATCAATAATTTATTTTCATGTAATTAACTAATTGGGCATTTTTACACAAAGAAGACATATCAACTAGTAGTGTAGAACTGTTCGTGTTTACTACTGTTTTGTGCTTTACACTTGTTTTCTTACCACATTCAGCCATTTTCATTAATTATTTATGTCAAGCAGAAGTATAAAGTAAACAACATTCACCATTAAATTCAGATGAACATTGGTGGTCTCTTAAAGATGACCTGCAGGCCGGAAATCAACCTGTATGTGTCAGTACCCCTCAGTCTCTCCGGACTCCAATTCTCAGAATCCTTCAGTTTGTTACCTGACTGATCATGTGACTCACTCACGTTCCCGATCACCGGAGTTCTGATTGTATTCACCTGGTCCAGAGAGACTTTAATCCAGTCTTTCAACCTGTTCAGTGTCTAGATTTGCCTCGCAGCCCTCAGCACGCTACCCATGTTTATCGTAATCAGTCTGTCTGTTTGAGCCGGTTCCGTTTTCTGATCCTACCTTTCGTTTCGTCCTGTATTTATTCTGCCGGTTTTTGATCTTCGCCTGTTTTTCGACTCCGTCTCTGGTTTGTCCAGTCTGGTTTTGTCTCTCCTGCCTGTTATTGATCTGGATTGTTTGACTCTATTTAACGCATTTGTCCCATTGAAGTTGCTTCGTGCTGTCCGAAGTTCGCTAATTTCCGAATTTGCTAAAAATATCCATCGAACTTCGTCACATCCCTAGTTAAGATTCAGAATTTGGATGTTCCTTTTAACCTTGAAAGACAGAGAATTTCCATCATGTGTATGTTAGAGTTTTCAGTGTTGTGCTGGCTGGGTTATTTTGCATGATAATTCATATAACTGTGTGCTCATTTCTAGTACTTTTAAAACTTGACCTCATTTTATAGTATTTTTTTTATATAAATGCTAACAGTAAACGGTAATGCGTGAGATTTCTGTCATTTTGGATATGACTTGATCTGATCGGTTGTGTATGTACGGGTGTATCAACAGCATGACATAGACAGCAATAAGATGATGTCCTCTAGTCTTTTGAAATCTGAGTCATCCACGTTGTCCATGAAGTCAGTGGTGTCCAGTCTGGATGATGGAGAGGTGAAGAGGATTATGGAGGAGTGTAAGAGACTTCAGATGGAGGTGCAACGATTACGGGAAGAAAACAAACAGATTAGGGTAAGCATGTCCCGAAATGCATTAGTAACAGTGGAATTGTGACTGACGGTGCAAAGAATCCCTTTGCTAGAACACTACAGGACACTTATTTCTCACTCTGTTCCTCATTTTACTACAGCAGGAAGATGATGGTCTGCGAATGAGGAAGAGTACAGTGATGGCAGCTCAGCACTCTTCATCTTCATCAGTCACAGTGAAGGAGGAAGGATTGAGCGTCAGGGTGATCGCTCTTATTGTGCTCTTCTTTGTCATTGGTGTCATTGTTGGCAAATTACTCTTGTAAAGGTTAAGAAGGGAGCATCAGCAGCATGCATTTTGGATGAAACATACAAAGAAAACAAAAAGTAACGGATGCAGATTTTTTCAATTGGAATGCCATATCATTTTGGTAGTAATAAAAGATAAAAAATTAATGGAAACCATTAAAAGGAAAACTCATTTCATCTCATGTGCAAATAAACATTGAAGGGGGAGAAAACTGACTCAGTTCTTGACATTAAAAAAAATAATTCAAGCTATCCTCAAATTATTTTAGACACAATTTGAAACATTAAATGGAGGGGAAAAAATCAGTTTAAACTATTCTAATGAGCTTTGTAACCCCAGAGTTGCAAATGAGTTAAACTGCATTTGGGTGAATATTGTTTGATCCTTTTTATTGAGGGCAGCAATTGCAAGCTCATTATCTGTAGAAACACTAAAAACTCTATGACAAGTGTTCTGTTTGCATCCGTCCTCGAACACCTCTTTATGAAGTAATTTAAGTACGTCAGTGAGGAGGTTGGGAGTAAGTGCAGAGCTAATGTTACAAAAAAATAAAAAGAAGGAAAAAAACACCAACGCTTCCAGTGTTGAGCTTTGCACAGACCGAATTCCCTGTTGTTACAATCAAGGTATTACATGTAACATTTCTCCTTTTTTTTTTTTTTTTTTTTTTTTTTTTTTTTTTTTTTTTTTTTTTTTGATTCATTGAGCTGCTTTTGTAACTAATTTTGCCTCATTCAGCCCTTCATCACTACTTGGTCAGTTTTTATGCTATATGAACTTAAATGTGATTAGTTTCTATTTGTTTTAGCTATTTTATAATAATGCAGCTACCCTGCCTAAACACTGGCAAAGCTCTAGGTTCAAAATAACTGAATACACTCTTGCCTTGTGATGCTCTTCAGAAAACACATCCGACCAACAGCTCGCCCAACCTCATTCTTTCTTCCGATTCTATGTGCAATACTGAGTAAATCAAATTGCGGTTTTGTGCCACAGCATTTGAAACCACTTTGCTCCCTAATGGCCTGTCCCATGTACTGCTCATGTGTTGTCAAGCCATGCCATCTTGGTTCTGATTTCAGACAAATGCATGGCTCAAACTTGCCTTGTGAGTTATTTGTATTGTATATTATACACTGGTTGATCCTACTGCGTTAGGCTTTAAAGACCTATCCTCTACCATTTTACTCACCATGTTATTTTTCTTTCATGCCGTTTTGTTTTGATTTTTGAATTAAGTTATGAATAAAGATTTTATTGCACAGCACTGTTTCTATGAAAGAAATGCACTGCGTCTGACGAAATGTTTCCTCAGTATTTTCCCACAAAATGAGTTTGTTTTTCACCTTCTCACAATATTTGACATAAATGATGAGATTAAAAACCAACAACAGCAACAAAAAAACTCTTCAAGGGACCATTTTGTGGCCTGAGGTTTTTGTTTCATGGTTTTTTTGTTTTGTTTTGTGTGTGTGTGTGTGGGAGGGGGGTTGTCCTTTTCATCTTTTTTAATCCCCTAATGGCTATACTTTCAGTATGCCATCTCATTTATACAACTGATTACTAAGAACAGAGGAGCTAAAAATAATTTGTTTTGAGATGTTCAGGGTGTAGTAGTAGTAAGTTGTAATGATTTTTGATTGCAGTTTACTGTAGAGCTATGGCATAGGATGGCTTTGGAGGCTGATATGCCAATGACCTGGCTCATAAACTCTGAAAAGGAATAAAAACCTGTCCTTGTGCCCCAAACCCTCACTATGATGTAAACCAGAAGGTGAACATTTTGTATGTATATAAAACTTAAGTCTATCTAAGATTGCTATTCCTAGTCAAGTAGTCTATTATGGTGTAAAAAGAAATTACCAACGTTGGAACATGTAGCATCTTAATAAATTCAACTAATAAAGCCCCCAACATAACTCTTTGTGATGTCCTTTATTTATTCATGCATCAAGTGCAAGAACACAATGTTCAAGCACAAAGCTAAGTGACTTTATTTTAAAGCTGGACACTATGGAAATGTACTGCTTTGCCAGGTGAAACTATTGTTTGTGACATATAATTACTAAAAGGACAGCTGACATTTGTCCAGAAGATGATCATTGTCCCTCTGCACAAAGTAAATAAGCCACAGAAGGTCATTGCCGGCTGTTCTCAAGGTGCCGTATCAAAGCACATAGAGCACTGACTGGAAGGGGAAAATGTGTGAAAAGATGTTTGAGCAACAGGGATGATCACAGCCATGAGAGGATTGTCAAAAGTTGATTCAAGAACTTGGAGCTTCACAAAGAGTGGACTGAGGCTGCCACCATGCACAGATGTCTCCAATGAAGGGGCTACAACTGCAGCATTGTAAATGTCAAGCTCCTCTTTAAGCAGAGACATCAAGTGTCTTACTTGGGTGAAAGAGAAAAAGAAGTAGACTGTTGCTCAATCCTCTTTTCAGATTAAAGTAAATTTTGCATTACATTTGGAAATAAAGAGCTCTAGAGTCTTAACTCAAGCTCCTCAAGTCTGGTGGAAGACAGAATCCAAGGTGTGTCAATTCCACCATGATGTGTCCACAATCTGTAATGATTTACGGGCCATGTCATCTGCTGGTCTAAGTCCAGAGTCAATGCGGCATTGATCAGGAGATTTTAGAGCACGTTCTTTTATTTACTTGAGATGATCATTTCCTTTTCCAATCGAATTCACAAATTGTATGACAACTTGAGAAATCAAATGTCTGATTTTCCTCTCTGACAGTCCGTTTGGAGCTAGTGTTTCACCATTAGAGCACGCATGCACAAACACACTCTCACACACCACAATGTGTTATATGTAATTATTTTATGCACAATATTCATAATTTAGTCATGTTACATCTGGAATGTAAATCTATACATTAACAATATTTAAAATTCTTGCCATGACTATTCATCCAGTTTTAACCAAATATGTTCAGCTAAATATCAGTACAACTGCAATTCATGGCTACTTGTCAGTGAGAGAAAATATTATGACAAACAAAAGGAAAAAAATTATTTCAGAACAGCTGTCTTGATACTAATTATAAAGATACAAAAATTAGAACATTATTTTACCTCCATCAAACAGTCAATAAAGTGACCTGAGATTTTATTTTAAAAATTATAGAATTAAACAGACTGAAACAAACAGGTCAGAAAGGGCCCAATAGACAACTTGGTGCTAATAAATAAATTAGCAATTTGATGTACAGTTTGGTTCTATGAGCACAAACAAAGAAAATACAGCTTTTTATCTTAAATATAATGTGACTATTTCAGGAAGGTAAATGAAAAAGAAAATTACATAATATCCCATGTTGGAAAACCCTTTGTAAATGTGAAGAGTAGTACTGACAGTATTAGTAAAATTATCTCTGCATTTTCCCTTCATACTAAAGAAAAGGGTGATTAATTTGTAACCCACAGTGCAGTGCAACTCAGATTTGCACAAGCCGACAAAAGAAATTCTCTCACACGTTGAAAATGTCAATATAACAACGGGATCAGTGTATTCAGTACAAGACATGTTTGTCACAGCTTGATATAGCTTAAATACATACAATAATACAATAAAACAAAAAGAGATGGACAGAAGAATACACTCTTTAATTATTACATTATTATTGCATTTAGGAACTGAAATGTCATAAATCTTTTAGGAAGTGCTCCTCAACGGAAAAGGCTGGAATGTAAATGCTAATGATTTATTTGTTCTTCCCTCTTGTAAGTTTTATGCTGAGTTGGAGACGGCCAGTTTCTTTAGATGGTCCATGAACACCTGGAGACTGACGTCATCTGTAAGAATGGGTGCTCCAGTCTCCTATTGGGGTTAAATATACATTTATCAATTGATCACAATATATAATCAATCAATGAACACCTTTTTTCCCCTAAAAGGTAGTGAGCTGTCTATATACAGTCTGTTTTAATGCCATTATCGTAAGCTGGGGATCGCAACCCAAGTTTTAAGAGCAAATTGGTCCTATTTCATCCAAAACCAATTTTGTTAAAATTTTGTTTATTTTATCTATAATTAGGCTGGAGCAACAAGAGGACAATAAAAGAGATGCATGTTACCAACCCATGTCATAAGCAAAAGATAAACCAACAGCTTAATCAATAAACTACAAAAATATTAAAACTATAAAATACATTACATTTTGAAAAACAAAGTCCACTGAATCCAATCAAAGTTCTGTTTTACAGAAGCCAGAAAGAAGGTAATGGAACATACCTGTCCCCAGGCATAGAGGTTGTTGTGTGTTTGGGAGGGGTTCACTTTAGACAACAGGAAGCGGGCCTGTGATCCACCATGTTCTGTATCAATGTAGCGGGGCATAGGGAAGCGTGTTTGCAAGATCTCCTGAGCATCATCTATAGGAGCTTGCAACAGCTGCCGAAAGTTCTCATATTCTGGCATGTCTTGGTAACCTGCTTTCCGCCACTGAGCAATAGTCTATCAGGGAAAAACAAAAAGGTAGACATCAATAAGTGAATACAGCCAATACATTACATAACTTTATTCATCCATATTATACACTCATCATCAAAAATAGTTGCACCCAGAAAGACATGTCAGATTGCAACAATAGAAACAATGAATGATTAAACTTTTAGACTGACATGGGCAATATGTTTTGAGCTACACATACAGAAGTAGTGTTACTCAGTATGTCATTGCGCCACCAAGCCAGATATATCAGCAAAGAGTTGTAGAGGTTCCTGTTGGTGTCTTGTGATAATCCATCCTATTAAGCTTGAATATTCTCACTCGGTTCCTGCGATTTTGTGGTAGGGGTGGAGTGTTTATAGTGCATCCAGTTGCATTCCAGATTTTTTTGTGAAAAGGTTTGGCAACCAGGTCATTTCCAATTGAAACTGTTTCGTCACTCAGCACATGACGGACAATCTGCAGGTTTCTTCCACTCAATGGTTCGTGTAAGTCTCCCAGGTATCCTTCCTAGTGTGTGCCGTCTTCTATACACTGCTGCCAATATCCGCATAACTGATATGGCGCACAGTAACATTCATAAGACCATCGTGGAACCCTACAATGAGACCTCGCTCAATCTTTTCCAATTACATGAATTGCTTTCAAACTCTTCTTTGTGGCATTTTCGTGCTAAGGATGCCAAAAACACAACAGCATGAGTTAGAATGACCATAAATATTCAGATACAGAGATAAGGCAGATCCTTTCTTGAGTCACGTGTACAGCAGAGCATGAAAATTGAATTCTTTGCATGTCTCACAATGTCAAACTTACCCACCAAGTTGAAACCCTGTCGGTAAATTCTTTTTGGGTGAAGCTATATTTTTGATGATGAATGAATGTTAGCCATATAGAACACAGTGATTTAGCAATGCACTAACAAATTTACCTCTCCATGATAGATGACCAGCTGGAAGAAAGTGTCCATTAACAGAATATGATCTGGAAGGATACTGCTGCTGTCCAGAAGTACAGGCTACATATACAAATAGGAAAAATCATGTTATAATTATCTGCAACTAAATGTCTCAGTGCATCTACATTATCACAATATGGCATATAAGCAAACCTCAGGTGGGCCATGAAATGAGTAGGAATACAGGATGGGCTGGATCATGATAAGAGACTGTGTCAGGTCTTGGCGCACAAAGTGGTGTCTGTAGTAGGACGACTCATCAGGACTGTTATTAAACACCTGCAAAAATGGTGACCTCCTCAAATGGAACATAAACTAAAACAGAAAGATTGGAGAAAATGTTACAATTTCTTATCAATAAAAGTTTTCATGTTTACATGTTTAATTAGGGGAGTTGTTGCCTCACCTGAGGGTAGAGAGACAGAGATTCTGAGAGCCTGAAGGAATTAGGGTCATCTTTATTGAACTGCCCAAATTTCTGGCACTGAAACCAAACCCAAACTCAAAATTACTGTAGATACAACACACAGTGGCATGCAAAAAAATGGGAACATCTATAACTGTCAATAACTATGAGAGTAAAAGATAATCTGATTTCCAAAACACAATATTTTAAGCAAAATGACCACGTTTTTCTTTGCTACTCAAATCTGATCTTCATTTCTTCTTTATACGCAAATATTGTGCCTCCTCCATAGTGTGTACAATCAGAACACGAGTGGGGCAGAGGGGAGCACAGTAGAGGAGGAGTGGAGAGTAGGGGGCAGAGCAGAATGAGGAAGCAGTGAAAAGGTTTCCGCAAGATTGAAACAGAACATGATTTAAAAACATTAAACTTGATATAAACAATATTACCTCAGCCCATATCTTACTCTGTTCACATACAAATATAGATATATAAATATAAATATCGACATATCGCCCAGCCCTATTTAATACTTTAATGCATTTTGATGATTTGGAGGATTTGAGCTATATAGATATTGGACCAATCTAAAGATCTTCCGGAAGGCGTTCTGTAGTCAAATGTGGAAAATGTTGACCTAAGAACAGGAATGTCTACCTAAGAATGTTGTGCTACCTCAAAGCTTTCTCTTGCTTTGTGTGCATCAATTCTACTTTAGAGTGCTAGACAGCTTATTAGGAGTTAGAGCAGGCAGTAAGCTTTGAAATTTGCATAATCCAGGCTTTCCTAACATTTACTATGAAAAAGTCATAGCTCTAACAAGATAATTACAGCCCAAGACCTTGGTAAAAGTAATGAGAACAAATCTTTTGGGTGCACCTTTTTTCTCACCTACCTTTTTCTAAATGAATGTTTAGTTCATTTCATCTTCGACTCATTTAACCATTTCCAAATGGAATTGTTTTTGTGACTTTTCAGTAGTTTTAATTTTCTAATAATTGAAGCAATACTCATAAGGTGCTTGCATCAGCTGTTCAGGAAGATCACACCAAGGTCAGGACTCACCAGTCGAATGAGCTGTCTGTCAAGCCAGCGGAGCACATCTGGACCTTCCTGTGACTCTGCCCTAAACACACCCAGTCTTGCCATGAGAACAGCAGCTGCCTCCTGATCAAACGATGACTCTATATGCTGGATTTGAGTCTGTGCATCTGCCCAGCTGAGAGTGGCACAAATTAAGATGAATTAAACACACCAATAGCATTACTGACACAAGTCAAGCTGATTTCAAGTAGACCTGGCTGATATGATCAGTTTAGTTTATGATAAGCTGTGAAATGCAACATAGACAAATTATAAAAATGGCTTAGATAAAAAAAACAACAAGCATCTTATGATTTTTTTGGCAAACAGCATTTAAGAATATGCATGTTTACTTTTGTGTTTATTTTTTTTTTCTCTCAAAAAACAAGTCTTCTTTTAGAACTGCCATCATTACATCATTGCTGGCCATCCAATGCACTCAGAGGAAATCACATTGTTTGTAGCTCTGATACAGTGGCTAATAGCAGTATTGGAGCTGGTATTGGTAACAGTGGGTGTAATTTGGGAGAGAGCGCCATCTACCCAAGATAAGGAATAAGAAAAAAGCTAACTAAGAATTTCATATGGCACTCAGGAATGAGGGTGGCTGCTCACTTTCTTGCGATGGTGGTAACACGGATCCTCCTTTGTGTGTTAGAGTGCTGGTATTGTGTCACAAACTGGATGGCTCCTCTGCTCCCTTGTGGAATAGTAGGACTGTGCTATAACAAAAACAGGCAACACAGAATCATGAGATTCACTGAACAAAAATAACATTATAATACAATTGGATTTGTTTTTACCACAATATTTTAAATATACCTGATTCACCACTTCAAAATACAGAGCAAGTGTGGTAGACGGACTGATACTGGACATTTTCCACTGGCAAGTACCACCGACTCCCAGCTCCTTCAAACACAGGTAGGGGAAGACATATTTTATTGTACATTTGTTTCACAAAGTACTGTCCAGCCACCACATCTCTTAGTTCACACGTCTTGTTCAGTATTAATGAGTGTATAAAGAGAGTCAGATTACTTACATTCTCAGACACACACGGTCCCTTCGTGTTGAGCGATATACAAGGACCAATAGCTCCAGACACTTTTAGCTCTCTGGAAGTCTATGAGAAAAGCAGGGAATTTCATAAGCTGGGACACTCAAAGTACAGTTACGTAAAAAATATAGATGACTTCTTTGGATCAAGTGCACTAATTATATTTATTATTTTTGATTTCTTAAGGAATGTCTGCTACCTTCACTTCTAATGTGCCTCCAAAAGCCATACGAAATTCTCCGTTGTAATCTTTACTGAAAACCCTCTGGAATGTCTGCTTGAACAGAGAGGTGTTGAAGGAGTCTCCCATGACAATATGTCCCCTAACACCAAAGCACAGAGCAAGTGAGGATATAAGTTACATACATAAAGTCATTTAAATATCAGAGGTCATAAGAATTGATTTTTAATACCAAGTTGATTAACAAAAATGTTAGAACATGTTAGAACTGATTTATGATATCAAATACACAGGAAAATACCACAGCCATGTTAGGTATGTGATCCCTACATGTTTAGGGGGAAGAGTGCAGGAAAAAGCTGACCATAACACATGGAATGGCATTAACCATTTTTCTCTTTTTTTCTCTTAATTGTTTCATCTGGTTCTCAGTATCTACTTTTAGGACTTATGTGAAAATATAAAACAGTCTCCATCCCATTCTTGTTTTTCTTTTTTTTTTTCTCCAAATAAGATCGTTCAAGTTAAAATGTGTCATTGTTTTTGGATTTGTGATGGAATCAAAAAAAAAAAAAAAAAAAAAAATCTGTGGTAGTGGCATATACATACCTACAGTGCCACATTGCCTGTTCTCTATCTAAGGCGATATGTCTGTGTGTCAGCCACGCTGGATAGTTGTAAATGCAGACAATTGCACTGAGATATTTAATTGACCATAACACCCTTATTTCCCAACAGATTTTCACCAAATTTGCTTTATACTCTTCAGACAGATATTAATCTCACTGTAGCTGTCGTTTCTATTTAATAATTAAAATGTCACTAAAATGGTTATTGTCTGCACCTGATGTTAAAAAAATGTCATCACACACATCAGCAACTAAAATCAGTGTGTGAAAAACCCCCAAAACACTATCAAAAAGGAAGAAGCTGAAGTCATATAATTTTTTCCAGTGTGTTTAAGTTTTCCTGATGTAGCCTCAGTCACCAGAAGGGAACTGTTGCACCATTTAGGGTGGAACACTAAAAACAAACAAAAAGCTGGCAAATAAGAAGCTGACTTTAGGTTTCTATCTATCTTAATCTATCCTGATTATACAGATTAAGGAATTCTGTAATTTACTTAATTATGACGCTTAACCCAGATTTAATCATTATTGTAAATAATTTAACAACTACACCAAGTTCAGATCCCCTGTACGGGCTATTAAATAAAATAAGCTAAATATAAAACTAGAGAAAATGAAATTTTTAAATGCATACCCTGTAAGATTGGACAGACACTTCATTTCCAGTAATCCAGTCTGGTCCAGAGCGCAGGCATAGATATCAATGCTGTGTCCATTCACTGCAGCACGGTTTGCAAGAGCCTCATAGTACTACATTTCAGAGCATATTACACATATACATATTTAGATAAATGGTACAATAACACAGTACTTTCATAACTAAGCATTTTCTGTACACTTACCTTGACAGCCTTTTTCATATGACGGGCATTGTCCTTTTGAATGTCATGCCATGACCGAATAGGAGTCTTCAGTTCATCTCCTACCACCATACCAGGGCCATGTGTGGGAGGCCCACCCATAAAAAGCATGATACGAGCTCCAGTATTTGGGAATGCACCCTAAAGCAAGAGAAACAATGTGACAAGTATTATAAGTACGTAATTGTCTTTTAAACTACTTTAATTTAATTGCAGTAATTAATTTATTTAGTAATAACAGCTAAACATTTCTCACAATCTCATAATTCTGTTATCAAAGTATAGCATTTGAGTTCACTGGGAAACTCCAAGCAAGATGACAGACTGATAAAAACTTGTTCTGTGTCTTGGAAATAACGTGTAAAGAAAAAGAGTAGAATCATGATTTCCTGACATCTTTATTCAGAAAAATGCTCATGAGTGTTCATATCAGTACCTCCAGCAGTCCTACTGCAATGGAGAGTGCAATGCCTGTGGAGCGAAGTGGTCTCTTTCCCTGTGGAACAGGCCAGGGGTCCCTTTGTAGCTCACCAAGTAGGTCAGTCAGGTTCAGATCTACTTTGTGAACAGGCTGAAGGAATCTGGTGCAAAAGTGAACCCAGATAAATTTCAGAACACCTTACCTTTAAATATATAAAATTTAAAATTCAGAGAGAAGAAGAAGAAAAAAAGCATGTGATGAAGCACCAACACTTAAATGGTGGGAGGCATTATATGCCTCTTGCCCACACCTGGCATTAGGTGTGGCACCAATAGGTTTGTGATCATCTTCTCCAGAGAGTCCTAATCCATTGGCAATACTATGCAAGGATGCCCACAAACATTTTGACATTTAGCCTATGACAAAGCAGCGTAAGGAGATGGAAGCTGATATAGCTGAAATGACGACCTGGGGCAGGCATAAACTAAGCAAACCTGTTTGGGTGTGTTTCAGATACCTCATATTCTTTGTATGTTTCTTCTGATATGTTTACATTTGGCGTGACTCAATGATTTCACACCTGTGCTAGAAGAATGTTGTGATGCATCACAAGAAAAGGGGCTGCGTCTCAAATCAATAAAATATAGTAACTATTACTTTCTCAGACCATACCTGGCTGATGGAGAAGCTCTTCTTGTTTGGGCCTTTTTACTGACAGGTCAGTTGACTTGCAAGTAATTAAGGATGAGTTGCAAGTCAAGTCTATTCGGGTTGTCATTTTGAATTCAAGTTGCAAACT
The DNA here is from genome assembly GCA_034509495.1 of Acestrorhynchus altus. Taxonomy (NCBI): domain Eukaryota; kingdom Metazoa; phylum Chordata; class Actinopteri; order Characiformes; family Acestrorhynchidae; genus Acestrorhynchus; species Acestrorhynchus altus. The sequence goes on along the minus strand of CM067504.1, from coordinate 7,376,490 downwards.
CAACCCATCACTATGTATTAGTGCTGAGCAGTGATACAGTATACTGTTTAAAATATATCCGACGGTCTGTGTTTCTTACAGAAAGCACTGAATGGAATTTTCCACTTGCTATCAACATTAGGCTAACTTAAAAGTTTCAGCAGCTGCCTGATTAAAATTAACCAGCTCATCAGTCAGTGAACTCATGATTATGTAGAGATTGTTCAGAAACAAGCTTCTCTCTCTTATTTTCTTTGTACTCTTGAAAAAATAAACCACATCTGTTGATTTGCTGAAGCAAATCTCTGTTGGCTTGTATTCTAAGTTTTGAAAATAGGAATTGTATTGTTTATAGTAATTAACTAGTAGTAGAGCACAGTGAAAAGTAAGCATGTCTGACCTGCAGGAATCAGCGATATCTTGAGGGGATAAAGGTTGAGTTTGCTGTCCTGAGGCTGCTGGCTTCATCAGACCAAGCATCTCCTGTAAACAGGACACAACTGTTTCAACAATATGCAATTCCATTGAGGACACTTCAGTGTTACCCTCTTACATGTGTGCTGAGCAGACATCATGCTACTTACATGTATCTGTTTAGGAACAAGCTCCTTGGTCCCACGAAACACGTAGCTCTTGGAAATGCCTTCACAACTCAGCTCGTGAGCCTGTATCATGCGGCCAAATGTGATAAGCCCCACCAAGGCGTTTGGTGGCAGGAGACTGAGGGACATTTGCAAAGACTCCTTCAGAGCCTGCAAGTCCTCCTCTTCTAGACATGTGTCCACCACATACAGGAAGACAAGTGGAGCTGGAGGACCACGCTTTAGAGATGCCCAGAGAAGTGTAAAAAAAAAGCATTATTCATTTTGTGTGAGCAAAACTATGCAGAAAACAGGGAAAAAAGGGTTTACCTGCACTATGTACTCAATTGTGGAGAACTGTGGCATTAGTTCAGCAGGCTGATTTACTTCTGAAATGCCTGCATATGATGGAGGGAACTAAAACAAGGACAGCACAATTAGACTACATGCATTTAGTTTCAAATTGTTGGGAAACAACAGATTTAATAAAAGTAAATTCACTATTTCATAGCTCTGGACACTTGATTTGTCACTGGAACGTGATAACCCCAAACCACCACCCCCTACTTATACTTACAGGGTTTCTCTGGAAGCAGAAATTGCATGCCCATGTCTTAGTTCTGAAGTCCACTTGACTATAAAAGAAAAAAATAAAGCGGACATTTAGCCACTGAGGAATAGATATAGAGTAGGGCTGGACAATATGGACAAAAAATGAAAGCTTAACTGAAGAGCGATATATGATATACTATGCAATATTTAGCACACCTGAGCACACCTCAGACCATCTCTTATCACACAGCCCTATTATAGAGGCATCTCTAACTGCTTCGTCTGATGAACATGTCTTGCTGTCCACGGTGTAGGTCTGACTCTGTACTCCACCATTACATTGGGAAAAGGTGCTAAAACTTAGCTTTACTTATTAAAATGTTAACATCCGTATATACTAATGCATCTCAAAATCAGAATTTGATTAAAAAGCTCATTCATGATCACATTTTCATTCATAAAGTGAAACAGTCATATTTTATATTAATTACACCTGACATTTTAAATTAAATTAAAGTGACATTTCAATCCTGTTACTAGGACAGCCTGACCTGGTCATGTTGGCAGTTGTTTTAAATGTTCTCCACTTGTAAATTATTTGCCAGACAGTGAAACAGCTATTTCTAATTGTTTTGAGAACTTTTTTTAATCCCTTCTCAGACTCATATGCATCTAAAACCTTCTCTCTGAAGGCCTCAGGGTGCTTTTTGGATTTGGCCATGACACCACTCACTTCAACAATTAAGTGCAAACCAAAGTAATGTCTGACATTTAAATGAGACAGCCTTCTCCAAAATCCTCTCTAATGATGGTCTAATTATTTGCTGCTGACGTGGTTCACCTTATAATTTTAGGTGTTTTAAGTAGAAACAAATGTGGGGGTGTGATAACTTTTCCACTCTCGAAAATTTTCCATGACTGTACCATTAGCATATATGAATGATATATATTTCTTATATAATAACAATAATAATAATAATAATAATAATAATATATTTATTATAATATTTATATTATTAATGTATTATTTTATGGGTTACATAAAGTCTGGCTTTTTTATAACATAATTAAATTTTTTATGAATTCTTCGTTATTGTAGAGAGTGTAGTATTTAAAAAAAGTACAATTGCAAATACCAGGTACCAGTTTTTTAAAATAACATTTTTACTCTTAATTGTCATTTCCCACATCCAAGATCCAAGATATGCTATACATAGTTCTAAACATTAATTTCTTCTTGCAAAGTTTGCAAAAATATTCTCCCAAATTATACAGACAGCTGAAGACCTTGTGTCTTAACCTTTGTTCATGTGTTCACTTTTTTATTTCTGTAACGCTGCTCTGTGACATCAGTTATAAAAAGTGCTATACAAATATTTTGATTGATTGAAGACCATACAATCAAGTATACAATTCACACTTAATAATAATTTGATCTTAAAGTAATTTTATTTTTAAAATGTGTGCCTAATGGGGACATGAGTTTAACTGGTACTTTTACAATATTTACAGTGTGCTCTGTATATCTAATCTCAAATATGCCTTAATTACAAAAATAAAACATTAGTCAAGGTCTGGCAACTTACCAGAGCGGGTTGAGCACAGCTTTGCAGGTAACTCGACTGCAGAGCACAGGCTCATACTGCACAGGTGGCAGATTGGGTCGCTCTTTAAGAGGGGTGAAAAGGCAAGATACCGGTACCACCAATCGTGTGGCCTCCAACCGGCTGGACGGCCAGAGGTTCCAGCTGCATCGCACACCATCACGATCCTCATTCTGCTGAATGAACTCCTGGTATGTTGCCATTTTAGCTGTGCAGGGACAGTGCAAGCAGAGGAGGAGTGAATAAAGTAAGTGACTAAAGATTAAGAACTAATTACACCTTTTGGATAATGCATCCCAACTGGAATATCCACATACCATGAAAACTAAAACCTAACAGCACTGCCCTCAAAAGAAACATACCAGTTATTTTATGACGTTACCTTTCCACGTCAGTTTAGTGACAAGATTACATAAACTACATGAGTCATTTCACCGTTACGTCACAGCTCCAATCTGGAGCACACCTACAGTACACCCAGCAGCTGCTTACTGGCTGACCAGAACTGAAATCACTGAATTGAAAACACAGACATGAACTTTATCTCCTGAACCAGAGGACACGTTGCACATCACATTCTCAACAGGGTTGGTTAATCAGTCCATATCTCTTGCTGTCCTGATTGTTGGTTGGTGGAATGCCAGTTCGTCAGTTCTAATGTATTGACCAGTGGTTGGTTGTTACTGCCAGAATAAGTTTTACACTTTGTCCTATTTTATGGGATGTCAGACATACCCTTCACAAAAGCTTGCTTAAATAACACCCAAAACCTTCCAGTTTCCAAATGTAACTCATAAAGGCTCACAGTGACATAAATGTCAGAGACCCTTTAACAGATACAGTACGTTGTTCCTCACTTCGCCTCATGAAATCCCAAATTGACAAATACAAGCATATTTTTATTCAGTTATAACCTCATTTCTAGAAATAAATGATGAAATACTTTTAAAAGTTAGTTATAAAAGTTATAAAATCTTGAGGTCTTCTTGTTGTGACAAATATTACATTGGCAACATTTTTACTTAAAAATATTTACCAAAAAAGTAATGTTACCTTTATCACAATAAGAAAATGCATGCATAAGCTGTTCAATTAACAAATCAGTTCAATTTGCTCAATAAGTAGTTCTGGGCTCTTATGGGTTAAATGACAAATGTTTAGACATCATTTTTTTAGCCTTTTCAGCTCCATTCACCGTCATTCATTTAGGACTCGCTCGCGGGCGCCCTCTGGCGACTCGCAGTTTTATAATCAAAAATATGAAGTGGTCAGACTCGAGATAAACCAGCTTTGTCGATACCCTGGCTGTGTCCCAAATCTAATATAGGCTGCCTATTTATATAGGATTTTGAGGCAGGAAGACACAATCATGGAGGAATCAGTTTATTAATCCAGCTTTGTGTTATTGGGTGAATACGTTCACATACAACAATAACACAGCTAAACACTCGTATTTATAACGACACAGCAACGCGATTCTGACACAGCCATTACTGAATTGGCTTGTGACGTCAGCAAGGCGTCAAGTCAGCATGGTCTCCGTTTGAGACACAGCCCGGGTCTTACTGATGTGAAAATGTAGAAATTAAAGATTCTGAGCAAAGCAGCAACAGTATTTCAGTACCTTAATCATATTCACTGTGTAAACAACAGCCCCCAGCGCTGCACCTACAATTATAGCTGCTTTATTCGGGAGTGAGCAGATCTGCCGGTGTGCACTCCATTACTCTGAGCTACCCTTAGATAACCTGAAACTAAGTCCCAGATCCTCTCTGATCCTCACTTACCTTTCAGCTGGATCCAGTTTAAAGTCTTAACGTCAACAAATCAAATAGGAATATTTCTCCAATCCTCAGAAATACTGTCAACAAGCCATGAAGCTCAAACGACACCTTATCCCCACTAGCACTTGTTCAACCACTGCCGTAAAGTGACGTGTTACTACACATCCTGCTACCCTCCTGGACCCACGCCATTGGCCCAGCTCCTCCCCATTGGTCCCGAAGCCCCGCCCCATGGAGCGAAACACATTAGAGCTTCAGGGGTTCGAAGAATAAGTGATGGTCAGAAGAAGTCTCGTGAATCTTCAACTGTTTAAAAAGGTTCATTTTCCGAGGGTTCATGAGCACAGCTGGTCAAAGCTTACTGTCATTTCAACTGTTAGTGAAGGTGTAGTCTGTGGTTGCTCCAGTGTCAGCGTGGGACTAAATCACAGGTAGTGAAGAACAATTAAATACACCTGCTTTTGATTTGGGGTGGTTCATTCATTCATTCATTCATTCATTCATTCATCAGATTTGGTTTTTGATGTGCAGGTGATAGGAACAGAGGTATATTGTCATTAAAACTTTTAATAAAATCCAAAATGACATGAGATGTTCATGCTAAAACTGTCACAATGTTTCCCAAAGATAGTGCAAAACTCTATTGCACTTCATGCATGTTCATAAATTATGCCAAACACTCAAATTGTATGTTAAAATATGTTAAAACTGTTGCAGTGTTTTCCAAAGACAGTTTGGTAACTATTTCATGTTTAACTGCAACTAAACATTTCTGTCAATTGTTGACTTGTCCTCTATTATCTTGAACCCATTGCACATATTCAACTCTGCTATGTTGGTGGGTTTCCTCCCATGAACTGATTGCTTCAGGTCCTTCCACATTTCTAATAGACTAAATGTCATGACTTTGACTTTGCCATTCCAAACTTTATCCTTTTTTAATAATTATTTGCTGCATAACCCACATTCTCTTGAGATGCAGCTTAGATGGAGAGGCAGCAAGACAGGCCCAAACCATGACCACCACTCTTTCACATATGGGATAACATTTTTATGCCAGAAATCTGTTTTCCTTTCTCCAAATATAATGCTTCTCATTTAATCAATAAAGATTGTTCCAATAATCGTCTAACTTCTCTATGTGAAAAACTGTCAGACAGCAATGCTCTTTTTGGAGAGCAGTACCATGCACATCATTGGTGTTCTGTGTTCTCCTGCATAACTCGTGAACATTAACATTGTTAATGTTAATTAACATTACAGTCATAATAAAATGCCTTTAGATGCTTTACAATTACCTTGGTTCTTTTGTGACCTCAAGGAATATTACTCATCTTGCTGTTGGTTGACCACTCCTGGGGAGGGTAATAATGGACTTGATTTTTCTGTATTTGTAGTTTCCAGCCTGATGAGCATCAACATCTCTTCTTCTGAGCTCCTCAGAAATCTTTGTTCATGCCATTATACATGTCCATAAACAGTTCCCTGTTCTTTCAACAAAAACCCATTTACAATTGACTATTATCCCATTGACTGAAAACACCTGACTCCAATTTCACCTTCCAATGATCTGCTAATCCTAAAGGTTCATATACACCACTCACACATATGATTTGTCTAATCTAATGTAATCTAATCGATATAAATCTATAGCTACTTCATGTGTTTGCTTCAATGGTCACAAAGGGTCTTAACTGTCAACCTTGACAGTGCAACCATACAAGCAACACATTAGAAGACTAACCAGTGATTACACTTTAATCACTTATCAAATCACTTTTAAATATTACACACATTTGTTACACACATTACAAACTTTATTTTGCTCAGTGATGTGAAAAAAAACAAGATTTGTAGAGCACACTGCATTAATGTTACACCACTGAAAATAGTTTGACCTTTCTGAAAAAAGGAAAAGCAAACATGAATTTTCACTTTTTTTTACTGTAGCGTTGTTACAACACATGATGACAGAAATATTCCATTTACTCATTCCATTTTTAAACCAGTCTTGATTGATATCCTTTTTTATTTTTCATCAGTTTTGCTTCCTGAAGAGTCATATGTAGGACTGAAAAGGTTCAAAAGTCTTGTAGAATATGGCACAACATTTTCTTTGTAGACTATTGTGGATGAAACGTTTGCTGTTTTTACTTTTTCAACATTTGGTCTTGTCTCTTCCTCCACTTCTGGCATTTCAACTAAAAAAAACAACAAACAACATAATTAGAGTTCATGGAAAGAAAAGTGCATGTGTATCTATATTTGGACACATTTGAGTGCATACATACAGTACTATTAATAAAGTAGTACACTTTGATATGTTTTATTTGGTTCTAGTAAAAAAAGTTACAGCATAGTCTGTACGTTTAGGAAATTTGGGGATTTAGGTTTATTTGGATATCTCTATGGTGAGAATGTGTAATTGCACTGAGCAAGTGGGAGACAACTTTTAAATGTGCATCATGGTGTGGTCTCCTTGCAGAGTGGATTATTCTGATGATTACATGTTTGCATTTAGTCAGTCAGTGGAGTGTTGAAGAGTGAAGAATTCATAAAGAGCTCAGTCAAATGCTGTTGTAAGCTCTCTCTAATTGTATTCAGGGTTTTTTTTGTTAATCGTTTAAATGCACTGAATGTTGCCAAGTGCTTCATGGATTGTGCTCTCTCATAAAAAATTGGCTACTAACTTTTGGCAATAACATATTGTCACAGCTATCATCAGAATCATCCGCTCTGAAAGTAAACTGCACCATGATGCATGCTTTAAAAGTAGTATGAGCTGTGTCCTGGTGGCTTCACAGGCAGAGTGGATAGGTCTGTCTGTATGGAGTTTGCCTAAAGGCACCTAAAGGACATTCAAACCATTAGAAAGATTTCACTTTTGCACTGAATGCCAGGCGTTATGTGTGGAGGAAACCAGGCACTGCTCATCACCTAGCCAACACAATTCCTACAGTGAAGCATGGTGGTGGCAGGATCATGCAGTGGGGATTTTTTTCTGCAGCAGGAACTGGGAGATTAGTCAGGGTTGAGAGAAAGATGACTGCTGTGATCTACAGAGACAGCCTCGATGATACCCTGCTCCAGACTGCTCTGGACCTCAGACTGGAATAAATGTTTATCTTACAACAGGACAATGTCCCTAAACACACAGCCAAGAAAAAAAGGAAGTGGCTTTTTGTGCCAGAGCCCAGACTTGAACCCCATTGAACATCTCTGGAAGTATCTAAAATGGCTTTGCATGGATGTTCACCAAGCAAATTCCAAATTGATGGAGCTTGAGGGGTTGTGCAAAGAAGAATGGGAGAAACTTCCCCAAAACAGATGCCAGGCTTGTAGCAGAGTCAAAAAGATTTAAAGCTGTAATTGCTGCCAAAGCTGCCTCTGTTATTTTGTGTGTGTGTGTGTGACTGAGAATTCTGTTGAGTAAACACTGGAAAGTTGATGACATTGACTTTATTTAATTACCTCACACAAAAACTGGGTAATATTAGTGATTACTACACAAGTGTGACATCATAACAGTGTGTCGACGTAACTCACCCGGAGGGTCGTTTCTGTGATGGTACCTGTAAAAACCATAGGACCCAAACATGGTCCACATTCCGACTGCATACAGCAGTGACGCTCGCTTATTCCATTTCAAGAGATCAAACGACATTCTACATTTACTTATTACAGCCTCTGTCCGAATAAAACTCCTTCTTTAGGGGTTATGACCAGAGCCGGTGTGGTGCCCAATCTTACACACTGCCTCGATTCCTCTGACCGGGCAGTTCTTCACGAAGCCTGATTAAAAACATGATTTATAAACCCCGCTAAGACAGACCTGGAAGCCAGGGGGTGCATAAACATTTGTGTACTTTTTATTCGCTCATTTTATTCTTTCCGTATATCTAACTTTACACTTTCCCCCTTTTTACATCACACATTGTGTTCTGGCAATGAAAATGCGTCCCTTAAAAAGTCATGAACAGAGAACATGTAGAGACGAGAATGACCACTTTAGAATGTCTTCTGGGTTCGTCAGTAACCAGAGGGCGAATATGTTACTATGGAGCGTTTGAGTAAAATCAGTTTATTATTGTTTAATACGTTTTAACACCAACAGGTGCCTCACTTTCTCAACACCGAAAAACCTTAAACGTTTGAGATACATTTAAGATACATTTTAAAGGTTTTCAACTCAAGGTGTGATGGATGTCGCCAGTCAGCTCTCACTAGCAGTAAACGGCAGCGTCTCAACTGTCCGAAATGTTTGCTGTAGAAAAATAGACAAGAACGCCTTATTTTGGTAAAATACATCAATGAAACTTTCCAAAAAGTGGTTAAACGCAGTTTGAGTTTTAAGGTATTGAGCGCTATTCACGTTCTGTGAGGACGCGCTCGCTGGCTCCCTCTGGTGTCTGTTTTTGGTTAAATAAAATGGGAGGGGCAGTGGTTAGGCTCTCCATAAACCAGCTCTTCTCGTTTCCTGATATATATATTTTTAACAACGTTACGAGAACATTCAAAATGCACATATGCCGTTTATTTTGTAATTACTGTAACCTTTATTGTTGATTTTTATTTATTATTGTTAGTGACATTTATTTTATTCAGGCATTACGAAAAGCTGCCCGAGGATCGGGCGTCACGACGGGGGTGTGCGATCGGGCAGCACAGCGGCCTGCAGCGGTACACTGTGTGGAAACAGGCATAGCAAGAATGAAGGCGATCGTTCAGAGGGTCACTAAAGCGAGTGTAACGGGTAAGAGTGCACAGAGTTAGGTAAATTATCAATGTGTTTACTGTCCGGTCCAAAGTGAGGAGCTCGATCAGCGCCAGTACATTAATGCGTTCAGTGTCGGAGCTATCGATAACCAAGACCCCTGAGATCATTACTATTTATAAACTCGTGTTTGTTAGTTTGACAGGTCGGATAAACACTTCTAGATCAGCGGTTGAAGCGATGTTTGAGTCAATAGCTAAAGATATTGCTGTCAGTCCGTATTTCCGTGACATAAGGACTTTTATTTTGTACCAATTTCGTATTAATATCGTACTTTGACGTACTTTTATTCATAAAAACATCGAACATTTTTGAGAGACTTAAAAGCACCATAAACACGTTACATCTCAGAAACCCTGAGTTATGATGAATTGTTTGTAATGCTTAGATTGACAAGAATATTTATAATAATACATTCTTCAAAATACTTGACAGCAGTCTAAATAAAATAATAATAAAAAACAATAATTTTTTTTGTATTTCTGGTAATTAGTGTTATGTATGAAACGAAGGGCTTTTATTTGAAATTTGAACACTAAGCAAAAAAGAGTAAATAGTCCATTGTTTCTCCTTAAACATGCACTGGAAGCTCATATCACATCTAAACTGGGAATTCATTTAATTGGAAACAGCTAGATTATTCAGTGATAATGACTGCACACCATGCTCAGACCACAGGGGTTATTATGATATTTGTTTTGTGTCTGTAGGTTATTCTGATCCTGAGATATGAAGCTTAGAATACTTAGAATACTGGTATGTAACTGCCCACAAAATGCGGTTCTTGGGTTCTTGCGAATTAAACATCTGGTTGCTGTTACCCACATTAGACATGTTCTCTATTAAACAAGCTGACCATTTCAGACCCGTCCTTGTGGGTCTTTCTGGGAACTGGCGATGACTAGGGTTGCTATGTTTATGAACATGCTTTGGTTTAGAGAACTTTTAGGTAAAGTTGGGAATTGTGTTGTTGTAGGTTGTGATGTAAACAATCTGCTCTGTACAATTGGCTGATCTGATATCAGATGGGCCAAATATTGTCCTGCCCAACTGAAATCCAACAGATGTAATCTCTCTACAGAAACACCGTCATTTATTTTCTGTACCACTTCACAGCAAATTCAACACAAACACTATATATAATATTTAGAAGAGAATCATGAAAATGAGTTGACAAGGGCTTTAATGATCCACAGACATGCACACACACCATTTTTCTCAGCACAACAGTGATAATAAAGTACACAGGCACATTCCAGCAAACAAAACACAGACATTGTATGTTCAGCCAGGTAACCAGCAATCTTTTCATTACAACAACATGTAAAAATTACATTAAGAACCAGACAGTTCAGATGAAAACCAGGTGGAAACCCTACAGGAACAAGGTCTTACTAAGTCATTAACACTCTTGACTTGAGTTGTGGCCAAAATGTATTTTTATTTAAGTGGTATATCACCAGATGCTTTAAACGCTTAAGCAGGTTGTACCCACATGGAAATGTCAGTGTCTATGCAGCTTGAATATTCTCACTCTCCTTCAGATAACCCACTGACAAGGAGTGACTCAATGACAGTCTGACATGACACCATTGCAGTCTTTGGTGATGTTGACATAGTGTTAAGTGCAGTCATTGTAATTGGCTGTGTGCATGTTGTCCTGCATGTGCAGTCATCTGCCAATGGTGCTGGCACTTACAGGAAAGACTCACGGAGGGCATCACTGCTCACTGAATGTCTGCAGTCGTGTCTGCTTGGTCACTCCACACAAATGGGACTATCTGTTGGTTTTCCCCCTTTATTGCGTGGAATATGATGACTTCCACTTCCTGGAGCTCTGTGATGTGACCCCTCTCAAGCTCTTATCCAAAGCATACCTCGCTTGCAAAGGATGCCACTAGCACAACAACATGAGTCAACAGGATGACCTTACATAGTGAGATACGGCTATAAGGCCTGTCCTTTGCTTACATCACATGCACGGTCAACTGTGAAACAAGATTCATTCGTATGACTTACAATGCCAAACCTACCCGTTAATTTTCATTCCTGTCTGCTCATTCCTTTGAGGTGTATTTTGGCAATGAGTGTATAAGTTCAGGTTAACTGGGTAGTGCAGTTTTCCAAGAAAAAATGATTTGCTCTCATTTTGAGTTGGTGTTCATGCATGATCTTTGTATCTCTTTTACTGTGTGTCTTTGCTATGACATTAGTTGGCGAGGAGCAGATCAGTTCGATAGGGAGTGGTCTTTGCGTTTTGCTTGGAATATCATCTGAGGACACACAAAAGGATATAGACTACATGTAAGTACTGTTGAATGCTCACCAAGTTTGTTTGACTTTGTGGCAAGCTTTAACTAGATGAAGAGAAATGCTAATTTTGTCTTTTGCTTTTTTGTAAATTGAGTTTTCAGAAGCTTTTCTTATTTTTCTCAGTTGGTTAATACATGTTTGTTTGTCTTTGTTCATCAGAGTGCGTAAGATCCTGAACCTCCGTGTATTTGAGGATGAGAATGGTCGTGCGTGGAGCCGAAGTGTAATGGACAGAGAATTGGAAGTGTTGTGTGTGAGTCAGTTCACGCTCCAGTGTATTCTCAAAGGCAACAAGCCTGACTTCCATTCAGCCCTGACTGCTGAATTAGCCCAGCCCTTTTACAACAACATTCTGGAGCAGATGAGGACTGTATATAAGCCAGAGCTCATCAAAGGTGAGGCTGAACTACATTGTGAGGCAGAAGGTGTTCTGCATTTTTAGGAAGCTGTATGAAAGTTGGCTAAAAAAGTAACTATATATTAAAAAGCAATAGAATCCAACATACCAGATGCATATAATGAACTACCGTAATTAATAAATCCTCCATGAGGTGAATCAAAGAAAGCACTACAACATGCAGAGTCATCATACTTTAGGACTAGGATTGAGATACCAGGATACGGAATATGTTCTTAAGAACAATTGCTGAATTTAATTTTGTGTTTTAGATGGCCGGTTTGCTGCTTACATGCAGGTACACATTCAGAATGATGGACCGGTCACTATTTGTTTAGAATCTCCTCCTGGGCCCTCAGATGCTAAACAGGTATTACGTCTTACCTTTATCATTGTACATGATAGTCACCAGGGGTCTTAAAGTTTGTCCTGTTTCTGTATTTCTATAAAGCTTCTCTTCAAAATATAAATGGTGCAACACAAATGAAGAGAATAGATTTTCAGGCTATTTTCAGTTTCAGCTTGCTGCTGCTCCTGTGTGTTTCGAGGACTCTTGTTGGAACCTTGTACACAATTTTTACGTGTAACTCTAAAATCTGTTTGATCTACCTATATTCATTAATAGATTAAAATTGTCTTGTATTTTTGCCTCTTTTTTGTCATAAGCTTTCCAAACTGGAAAAGCAGCAACAGCGTAAGGAGAAAACACGACCGAAAAGCAGCTTGGAGTCAGGCAGGGAGAAGGGTGCCTTGCGCTCTAAAGCTGACCCCAATGCCAGCAGCGGAGCGGAGGGAGATGTATCTTCAGAAAGGGAACCGTAGCTAATGGTGAGTTTTAGATATTACTTTTCCATTAGAGAGCTGCATAGTTGTACAGTTGTAACACCTCATATCTCTGCTGTAAAATTACATTTTTACTATGGTAACAGCAGGAATGAGGATAAATTACAGATTCTTGTAAAAATCAGTGCAATTAAAAATGTGTAAAGGTAAGTATAAAAGTGGAATGTATATTCTGCAAACTTTTTCAAGAAAGTCATCTTTAAAATAAGACAACGAGTGAGCAGGAGTCCTAATATTTTCATGTACTAGTTTATCATATTAAAATTCATTTTAATGATTTTAATTTTATCTTTCCATTTTTTGTCTGTGTCTGAATAGGGACTTTGATTTGGGACTGATATGGACAGCCATCTTCAGGGACATCAAACACTGTAACGAAGCTAAACATGATGCAAAATGACATGATCATTGTTCTGCCATCTTTGTTCACCCTTACAACCAACTGTACAGTCTTATTTTTTTTTTCAATTTGGGAAACTTCAGTACCTGCGTTTGAGGCGGACAGCAAGCTGCCTAGAATATCACAACCACATGCTGTTTTAGCGCAAGATGTGAATATTTACTGAGCTGATGTAGTCTTATATCAGCATTATCTTGAATGTATACATGGAACACCAGGATATCTGAACATGGAAAGTAGGAGATTGACATGTCTTTATTTTATGGATGAAAGGCTTTGTAAGATTAATGTAAAAGGTTTGAATTTCAGGTCATGATGAGCTTGTATTTCAAGTTGACGTCACAGTTTCATTCAACCAAGCTTTGAAGAGTTTCTCTTCTGCAGAGATGTATTTGTATTTATTTGTGGAGTTTAAACCACTTCAATGAAATTGATCATGTTAAATGGACCTGTCAGTTTATATGCCTTTTCTTGCTCTTAAAATGAAAATCAAATGGAAATGTGGTGAAAATTAAAATGTGCACTAGTAAAGACAATGTCACCATTATACCAAGCCAAAAGGACACAACTAGACTTTAAGTTGCAGAACATCATTAAATGTAAAATAGATGCCTAATTGGACATCTTTAAAATGTTTGACTGATATGCACAGTATAAGAAATATCAGCAGACCTCATTGAGATGGCAGTGGCTATTTGATTTATGTACTGCCATCATTTCTGAAAAGATATAATGCAGTAAGTAATACAGTTTTGGTTTGAAAGGGGGAACATGAATTAAACAGTGAATAATGTTTAGTTGAACAGTGGGGATGTTTTAACTTAAAAGTTTTTTAGATTTTTTTACATTAAACATGATCAATGCTGTTTAAACAGCAGAGTGTTGTGTCTCAATTGTAATGTTATAAAAGCAAATAAATGTTAAAAAACTTTTAAAAGTTTATTGGAAGTTTCAAAACTCTTTGAAACTTCCTCTTTGAACTTCCCCATTTGCCAGACTGAGAAAGTGCCAAACACTTCTGACATTCTTGAAAACACAGTAAGCATATTTGTTTGGATACTTCTTAGCAACATTATTAGATTTTTTTATTTGCCATTGGTGAAAATGACTGAAGGATAGTACTCAGATAACATGTCCATGTTGGGCCTGCATGGGTATCCCACCAGGGTCCCTGATGGGACCAAGAGGCTTTAGATGTGGGCCCTGTCTGGGTTGCACACTGCACATGGTGCCCTTTAACAACACATGTACATACCTACTCAGAGCCCATGCCCAGTTAAACCCACTTGGCCCACATTGCACTCATGTGAGCCCTGGGTAGGCATTCATTGGTCAATACTGACAATAGCCTCTGAGAGAGAACAGGGTACTGGCTTTCTACTAGTTCCCAGAATTCAGAAGTGTTCTGGGGGAAGAGCATTTTCTTAGCCCCCCAGCTCTGTTTGAATCTTAAAGTCTAGGCAGAAAAGTTGCTTGTTCAGAGAAGCTTTTGGTAATTAATGTCTCAGCTTAGTTACAGGCTACAGATCCAGGGGTTCATGGACATAGGCAATTATGGTAAATGTTGGTGCTGACATTTGACTCCTTCAGATGATCACTCAGGTTTGTAATGGTGGAGCAGGTGGCTGCTGATGTTTCAGGATACTCCCATGTTTGTTACCTTCTTGTTCTCTCCTTTTATAGTCAGTTCCGCTGGAGTCACTCACCACACTCTGGTAATGTTTACATTTTCTGTTCTCCATAAATCTAAACACCAAACTAATTACCTCTACCTTGTCTAAGTCAATGATGACTTACTGGCCTGCCCCACTGGCCACCACTTTACATTGACTGCCCACCTTCTGGCTATTGGACCTGGACTAGTCGCCTACCTGCCGACACAGACCCTAATTAGCTGCTACTATTACTATTATGTTGACCATCAAACTAACATCAGTACATCTGAGTATTACAGCAGATGTGTGGTGGTCTAGTGTCCCCAACTAACTATGTATAAGTAGTTGACCAGAGGAGCATGGTTCCCCTACTTGTGAGCCTGGATCCTCCCAAGGTTTCTTCCTCCAGCTCTGAGGGAGTTTTTCCTTGCCACTTTAGCTTGGATTTCTTTAAACCTGCTTTGAGACAGAGCAGTTATAAAAACCACTATACAAATGTATATTTTTTAAACTATAGCCTGTTATTCACACACATGTTTATTTGACAATTTAACTAACTTAACTACAGATAGGCAGAACAGGACCACCTACTGGCCCAGATTACAAAGTACAGGTAGTACTTAAACAAAAATTACTTAATTATAATGAAATAAATTAGCTGCAAGCATCAATTGCGGATCCAAGCACAATAGGCCTAAAGAAGTCCACAGAATTGCTGATCTTAACATTGGTCTGCCTCATAGGAGCTACAAGCAAGTTAACCAAACAACGTAATGAGTTATGGATAATCTATGTCCATTTCCAGTGGTATACATTATTTGCACCTTATTTTTTATGTTGCATTGTGCACTAAAAACTCAGCTATGACTCAGCTAAAAACTATGTTTTCAGACACTACAACAAAATGGAGGAAGACCAATGTAGTATAGTGAATACTTCATAAAGATTTTTGAGGTTTATGATTCAGCTGAACATGGCAGAAGTGAAAAAGTTAACATGGAAGTGGTTTTACATGTGTTCTGGGTAAAAGTTGTGTTGATGTAGGTTAGAATGTGTTGGCATAGAAAATAACTCTTTATAAATGTACATTTACTTTGAAAAGATGCTGTGTTTGTATTTCTAACAGTATTATTACTATGTTTTTAAACAGTATTTTTCAGTGGTTTTCCAAATCATTGTTGAGAAGAAATGTTAAGAAGGTGTCTTAAAATTGGGGAACTGTAAATACAGTTCCTGCTTCCATTTTTGGGGGTCTTTTCTGGCCCTCCTCTTGTGTCAGCAGTCCTAGCTCCCTCAGTTCACGTTGGTGGTCCCGGCCCCCCCACTCCAGTGTCAATGGGCTCAGATGCCCCTGCTCCCATGTCAATGGTCCCTGCTGCCTTGATCCAGCTCCCACATCTGTGGTCTTTGTTGACCCTATCCAGCTCCTGTATCGGCGGCCCCTGTTGCCTCTGCCCCAGCACTTGTTCCTGTGGCACCTGCCTCTCCAGCACTTGTGCTACCATGTTGGCTCTCGAGTCATTTATGCCTGCCCATGTGACACCTCCCTGGGTCCTGCAGGTGCACTTTTCAGTGGTCTCCTGAACACCAGCTCCAGGCCCTGACCCACAGAGTTTTCCCGTTTTTTTTCCGTTTCCCTGTCCCCATGGTTGTTCCTTTTTTTGCTCTTATTCCCATCCAGTTCCCAATATCTGTCAAGTCTCTGGTCCTGTCTGCTGTCCCATGTCATATCCAGTACTTGCCTGTGGTCTTGTCTGATGTGATTTGTGGGGAGAGGGGGTGAAGGTCAGCATCAGCCCTGCCTGGTCCATGTGTCTGTTTTTACCTTTCTCCTCTTTCATGTGTCTTGTGGCTTCACCCTCGTCACTCCCTCTTGTCTGCTGGTGTTCCTGCTTCCCAGCCGTGCCCCTCTCATTTCCTTTGTCAGGTGTTTATATGGTTAAGTTCTGTATATATGGTTCTGTGTTTGCCACAAATTAAGATAAGTTAAATAAGACATATATTCACTTACAGACAGGACAATTTTGAGTAGCCAATATACCAGATATTCATGATTATTATTTTTCTTTTGGAACATGGGATGAAACTGCACCCAGATAGGGCCTTAAACCCAAGACCCCAGTGCTGGGAGGCGAACATGCTAACAAAGCCACCATGCTGCCCAAATGAATGAGCTGATTTGTTGAATCAGGTGTGGTGGGAGCAGGGACAATTCTAAAATATGAAAGGTAGGGGTGCATCCAGGACCAGGATTAAGAAACACTTTAGTTCAAAAGTACAGTCCAAACTTTTGGAGCTGCTGGTTTAGACATCAATCTGGAAGATGGGCCTGGGGTCATGCACAAGTGATCTGTGGACAAATCATGGCTTTGATTTTTGCTTGACCTTCTGCAGGGTAGGACACTGTCAGTGCCTCATCATTTCCTTTTCCGCCGACTCCTCATTTGTGCTGTTGCGGATTTGGGTTGTTATCAGGGCAGGAGCTCGTCCCCGGAGGGAGCAGACAGTGTTATTCTGCAAGTCCTGCAGTGGACAGCAAGGCTTTGACGGCGGTGGTCCAGCCGACAGCAGCGCTGAATCAACGCTATTGTGGTTCTAGTGCATCCTTTAGGTTCATCTTCTGATAGTCAAACATGACCTATATCTGTATTTCTGAAACAAACTGTAGTGGCTTATGTGCTATTGTGTGCGCGCGCTGACACGGGAAGGCTGGATCTGCGCCAGGCGCTATTCGACGGCAGTGGTTGGGGTGGGGGTGGTGTGTGTGTGTGTGTGTGTGGGGGGGTGCCTCGTAGACCGAAGCAGGCTGATGTAGCAGATAGTAGGCTGGCAAATAGTCCACGCTGCAGAGCAGTCTAGCTGAAGATGGTAGCGGTGTACACCTCCGCCCAGTCTGTCGCGTCCAGCGAGTGGATCGTCTGCCTGGACAAGAGGTGAGCATGTTTGGAGCGTGTTTTGCGCGCGCGCTTCGCACCTCTGTTTCAGTCGCGTGGCCGCAACAAGGTGAACGCGTGATGCCAGTCCGCCATCGGCGCGCGCTCCTGTTGCAACATGGTTGCTGGTTATCCTGCATGTCTATGCGAGGTTCTGAAATGCCTATCGAACAGGCTCTTTGACTTGTTCATTATCTCCAGTAAATACACGCACACGCCACTTGCGCATCTCCTGATAACGAGGCGCCACATTCCCGATTTCCTGACGCGTGAAAGGCTGCGGCGCTGCAGAGACTGCGTGTCTCCTGCATGACGGCAGGCAGTTGACCATGGGCGCGTGCTTTTATTGCTGCTCAGTGGTATTGCATTGCATGCGCCTTATGCTCACTGTGCAGAACTGCGGCATTGTGCTCCTCCTCACCAGACTCTTAACCACAGGCTCTCATCAAACCCTTCCCTGCAGGTTACCATGGCAATGGGAAGAAATGGGAGCTCACCTTACAGACTCGCTGCAGCTGATGTCATCAGTGGACTCTTTAATGCTATGAAAAGCAGAATATCAATATTAGGGCCCTTTAGACCCTTTATTATATTTCCGTCCCCTTCCATGGCCATGCACTCAACTGTGGAGCACTCAGCACCAACACTTTATGCTTCAGTGCCTTAGGCACAGCAATACCATCTGATCTCTATCTAGTTCTTTGCTTTCAAGCTGCTGCTCCATATCAGACACACAATGAAATGATTCTGTTTAGACATCTGCCTTCTAAATACAGAGATTTGTTATATATATATATATATATATATATATACATATATATAAACAATAAATATAACACACACAGGGCAGATGTTATTTGGGTGGTGGGTCATTCTCAGCACTGCAGTGACAGACATAGTGTTGTGTTGTGCAGGTATGAGTGATTCAGACACTGCAGTTCTGCTGGAGGGTTTAAACTCTTTGTCCACTCACTGTCCACTCTATTAGACACTCCTACATAGTTGCTCCCCCTTGTAGATTTATCATCAGACACAGAAGCTCATCTGTTTTTGGTCAGCCTCTACTCCTTGACAACAGGATGCTGTTGGCTGGATATTTCTGGTTGGTGGACAATTCCCAGTCCAGCAGTGAGGGGTTTAACACTCCTGATCCTCTCATACCAGTACAACACACAATAACACACCACTACCATGTGCATTGGCAAAACCGGGAAAAATCATAATGGGCCAATATGTGTGTGGGCCACTGAGAGGGAACAAACCAAAAACCCCCGCCATTGACAAAATGCACTGAATTTTTAAAGCACTGATTATATTCATAAAATTCACAATCGCAAAATTGATCACAATATGACAAAATGATGATTTCAATCCATGAAGTCATACACTTCAGGGTACTCAATTTTGACACCCAATTTTGACACTTTCTTTACAGCTGTTATCGAAGTCACACCTTCCTATTGATGTGATTGGTTAATAGCGGTAGCAGCATTCTGTGTACTAACATGTTAGTTGCGTGGCTGTGACAGAAAAGATCACATGCAATTTACCATATTTAGAAAATTACTAAATTCTGCAGATAATCAGGTGTACTCAACATGTATAATGAGAAGCATAATAATAACAATAACAATAATAATAATAATAATAATAAGTGCTTTACTCCATATGTACAGTAGCTTTACATAAAATTTATTTTGAAAGGATATCATCATTTTCCTGATTACTCTATACTGATGGGTGCTTTTCCAGTACATGGCTGTCAGTACATGGCTCAAATGTGTGTTTTGTCTTGAGGTAGTCCTGGGAAATTAATTATGATTGTGGATCATCCATGTTACAAATAAATTATACACTGAAATACCAAAGTAATGGGAAAGCAGTGTATCAGTATGTAGTCCATGAAGGGTTGAAACATGTCGCTAAGCAGTGAAATGTAGTGGGGACCAGTTAACAGATGGTCTTCTTAGTTGGTCTTCTGCTTCTGTATCCCATGGAAGCTAACAAATGCTGCACTGTGCTGCGGGATACACATCCTCAATTGAATGTGATTTCTGCCAGAATCACTTGTCTGTTTGCACAGACAATTCTAATCATGCTGTCAGTCATGATTATTAAGCATGGGTGGACAGCCACTGCACTGCCTACTGTGATTGGTAATGCCAGTGATGTTATCCCAGTACACTTCAGAAATGGACTGTCCCATAGTCTGGTCCTTAAAGTCACCATTAGAAATCATAAGATATGATATTCAAAAGAACTTGGAGTAGATTCATTTTAACAAGTTAGTGAGGCACTTACAATACTAGATATTTGTTTCCTGAAAGACATACATTACTTGTAAGACTGACTTGATTTAAAGGTATATGCAAGAAGCTTGAGAATGTACAGGTTTATAGGAGACATTTCCAGTATTTTAAACATTATATATCTGCAAACAACTCACTTCTATGTGATGTAGATGAGTGAAGGTGTTCTGAGAAGAGAATGAAGTCACACATCCTCTCTGTGTTGTTGTATGCTGTTTCTGCTCATAGTCAGTCCAGTTGTACATGTATGTAACTGGAGAGTTTGAGCCTATCCAAGAGCCCGCCCTCAGAGCATTGTGTGTGCATTGTGGCAGCGTGTAGTACAAAACATTAAGGTGGAAGTGACTCTCCAAATATTCCTCCACTGAAAAACATCTCCAATGTTATGCATCAAGAGGTCTAATAGTGTTTTGATACAATACACCGTTCAAAATGTGCAGGTTTGGAGCAGGATATCTGCGATGCACGGAGTCAATCTCAGTATGGTTGGGCCACAATGCAAACAGTTGGGCCCAGCAGGGTTGGTGTCATAATGCTAAAGTCACAGTAGTTAAGTAGTCAGACTCAGCAGCATTGGGGCAGATTAACCATGATTATAGCAGTGAGGCTCAGTAGGGTTGGAGCCACACTGTTAATGGACACATCAAATGGGCTCAGCAGGATTGGAGCGGTTATATATACATATATTTATACACAGATGAACCATAACATTATGACCCTTGTTTTGACTGTCAATTTTATCAGCTCCAGTTAACATGCAGTAGCACTCGGTAGTTCTATAACTACAGACTGTAATCCATCTGTTTCTCTGCTTACTTAACCTTCCTTTCACCCTGTTCTCTGTTGGTCAGGACCAACTCAGAGCAGGAATTATGTAGGAGTGTCTAATAGAGTGGACAGACAGTGTTTAAACACCCCAGCAGCACTGCCATTTCTGATCCACTCATATCGGTGCTGAGAATGACTCACCAACGATATGAGTGGATCAGAAATGGCAGTGCTGCTGGGGTGTTTAAACACTGTGTCTGTCCACTCTATTAGACACTCCTACCTAGTTGCTCCACCTTGTTGATGGAAAGTCAGAGAAAGAAGCTCATCTGCTTCTGCAGTTTGTGTTGGTCATCCTCTAGCCCTTCATCAGTGCTCACAGGATGCTGCTGGTGGATGTTCCTGGTTGGTGGCCTATTCTCAGTCCAGCAGTGAAACTGGTGTTACCACCCCCCACCCCCACTCCCCAAGATGACGTTCACCAGTGCTGCAGTCAGAAATATGAGACGCATACAAACCTAGGGAGTATCACAATAGAGAGGAGCAATGACAAGGAGTTGTTTTCCAGTAACTGCAGTAAAAATGGAAGGTGAGCCATTAATGTCCTGTTGGGACCAAAACAAGCTGTTATCTCAGGTCATATACAGTATATTTACAGTAAGTTTGCTGTCAAATTCAGTTGTGCCAAGTTCATACATTCTTTCCTTTGACTCAGCTGTGTTGGTGCCAGTTAGGAACAGTGCCAATGGCCAGGATGGACTAGTGGTGCTAACAGATACAGATGAGGTTTTGCACTGGTTAGCAGCAATAATGTATGAGTTTTTATAGGAGTCAAAACCCCTGCTCATCAGAAACAAATTCCATATTCTCTGGTAGCACAGGAGCCCAGCCCACCTGGCTCCTTCTCTGTCCCACCTTTAAACCTATACATCACAGTGTGCCTGAAATTCTTTAATGATATTTCCAAAATTAAACTATGGGTAGATATTAGATATGCCTGATTAATTTAAACTCAGTTACCAGCAACATATGCATTTGTTCCATGCCAGGCTGAAGCTTAGGCTTAGAGTTTAATCATTTCTATTGAAGAAGCTGCCTGACGTCAAGCTACTGCTGCAGACAGCAAACAAAACATATGTATTCAATCCAATTTTTTAATTCATTAAGGCATATTTGAATTACAATAACATGCCAACCAGAATAGGATGCAGACAAGGCTTGCAAGTGGAGTGCTTGGAATGGCTTGAGCTGAAGTGTGATGCACAAAGTTCAGACAAGCCAATGCAGGCAATCAATGACCGAGATGGGAGCAGGAGTCCATTTGGGGAGAGAGAGGAGGAAGGTGGGTGAGAAAGCAGATTCATGCAGTCAGTAATGGAAGGGAGAGAAGGCGTAGAACAAATCCATTTTTAAACAGCCAAGGGAAGTTCACATAAGACAAGCCAAGGTACACACATGAACAAGAAGAGATAGAATATATAGGACATTAGATTACCCACATAGCAAATTAAATGTGGCCCAAATCTGGGTTAGGTCAAGATATGTACTTTAATAATTGTGTGTTTGTTATATTGTGTGTCTCTCAGGCCAGCAGAGCGCTCTGGGGAGGATGTGGACATTATTCTGGCAAGGCTGAAGGCAGTGAAGGCCTTTGAGAAGTTCCACCCCAACCTTCTGCAGCAAATCTGCTTGTGTGGTTTCTATGAATATCTGGAGAAAGGAATTACCTGTAAGTATGCAGTGCAGTTTACCTTTGTGTAGCCTTCTGCTCTTCTATCTGGAGATATGTAATTACTAAACTTTGGGGAGGGAGTTTGTGCCCTAACTCCTCCTATTCCCTATAAAACCCACTCTCACATTTATTTTCTGGTGTACAGCATTGCCCCCACCTCCTGATCTTCTCCCTTCTTCTCTTGTACTCTCCTTCATCACGGCGGGCACAGCTTCATGCAACTCACTCTAAGCTCCTGCCTAAGTTACACCTCTTGTGCCAGTACTAAGGACATGGTCCTTACTTACAAACGACACATTACATTTTAAAATATAAATAAATAAAATCTACAAAGTAATGAATGTTACTCATTGTTTTTTTCAACCTAGTGTATCGACAAGGAGATATAGGCACAAGCTGGTATGCTGTTCTGTCTGGCTCACTCGATGTGAAAGTGTCTGAAACAGCCAACTATCAGGTAAACACTATATACTACAAAAATGTGATCAAATTTAAATATGGAATATATAGATTAAATCTAGAGGGTGTATATATCCCGATCAACCATATTATTATGTCCACCAATTACAGACTGTAGTCAATCTGTTTCTAAGCATATTTGTTAGTCTCCTTTCACCTTGTTCATCAATGGTCAGGACTCCTCAGGACCACCACAGAGCAGGTATTATGTGGGCACTGGGTCATTCCTAGCACTGGTGTGCTGATTCCTAGTGACACTGATGTGGTGGTGTGTTGGTGTGTGTTGGTCTGGTGTTAGTGAATCAGACTGAGACTAACCCACCACCCACATTACAGCTCCCACCGTAGCTTTGAACTGTTTGACTTGTTGCCCTCAGGGAAACGCTATAGGTGCAGCAGAACAAGGACAAACACAATCAAGAACAGTTTTTTTCCTGAAACCCATAACCACTCTGAACTCACACATGCACTGATTTATAGTCTAACCTCCCAACCCCCTGGACATCTTACCCACCTACTGTGCAATATTAAAAAAATTGACAACACTGATAATTCCATTACTGTGCAATATCTGTATATTGTGAAATACCACTGTGTAATACCCATTACTGTGCAATAACTGTATATAACACCATATCTATTTTCCTTTTGTAATTGAATATACAGCCTGAAATATATGCATAATTTTGCACTATTTGTTTTATTTTATGGTACATGCATCTGATTTTATGTTGTAAAGTGACAATACAGACATTATATTCTATTGTACCTGCTTGGTGGTATATGTGTGTGTGTGTATATATATATATATATATATATATATATAATTTTTTTCACTCTCTCTCTCTCTCTCTCTCGCTCTCTCTCTCCCTCCTTCACTCTCCCTCCTCTCCTTCCCTCCTTCACTCTCCCTCCTCTCCTTCACTCTCTCTGTAGGATGCAGTGACTATCTGTACACTTGGGGTAGGAACAGCCTTTGGAGAGTCTATCCTGGATAACACTCCACGGCATGCAACCATTGTCAGTCGAGAGAGCAGTGAACTCCTGCGCATTGAACAGAGGGAGTTCAAAACCCTGTGGGAGGTGTGTCACTGGATCTTGATCTAGTTTCAGTGTGTTGTTCTTTTAGTCTCTTATTTTGGAAACATATATAGTGGAAATTACTACACTTAATAATTAAGAAAAATGCAAGAAGAGATTAATGATGGAATTATTCCTTAATTAATACACAATAAACATTAGATGGGTGTTATCAATAAACCTCTCACTACACAGACAAGTAATCACAGGGTAGTGTTTTCAGAGAAGCAGTGGGACTCAAATAAGAGATATGGCAAAACCATTTATAAAAGCATAATATTTCCAACACAGTTATAAATGTGCTCACAGTGTGGAATACTAATACATACATGACAAATCTGAACATACTAATATATGAACATCGGAAGAGTAATTAATGCTTTACAGCTTTTAACTATTAGGATAACATGGGACCTTAAACTTTTAACATCAAGCAAAAGGCTAAATGCAGAACAAGGCTAATAATGCTCAACAAGGGTAGTGCTCTACTGAAATAAAGAGATTCTGTCCCTCTGCTGTGCTTCAGTTTGCTACATGAACATGTCTCTAAAAACAGACCGTTGTCTTGGCTCATAGGGACTCATTTAGTGTTGGGAAGCCAGTGACCCCAGCTTTGTGTGGGGAGACTCCCTTGGAGCCTAAGTGTTGATAGAGCAACAGAAGAATGAGTTTCCTCTGGGTAGGCTTGCAATGAGTGCTTCTTGCATGCTCACAACTTCTCATACAGGCCATGATACAGCAGTGTGACTTGATTCTAAACTTTGGCTAAGACTGTTATTTGCTACCATTATTATTACTGATTAAAAAAATTCATAAGCTTCGCCCTTGATCAAATCTCTGAAGCCTCCTTTCATAACTTTTCCTAAAATGTACATTTTATCACTTAGCATTCTTAATTGTCACACTGGTAAAAGGGTGGGTTATGTATGTTTTGCTCCTGTTTGTGTTTCTGCCATTCTCTTTTTATTCTTATTTTATTCTTTACAACATTAACAGGGGCTGAACTTTGCTCTTGACTATTTACAATGGTGCATGTGAAATACCCCACAGCAAGTGAGGTAGAAAATAGTTTGGATGGCTGGTGAATGACACGTGTCGGATTACAATGATGTAAATTAGGACGATGAATTAAAGCTGAATTTTGAATCTGATTCACTTTCAGAATCTGACACTGTAATTGAGTGTCCTGGGGACAGGAGGCAAGAGATGGCACAAACTGCTGACTGCTGAGTGTGTAATATATTGAGAGAAGCCCCAATATACCTCAGTATACCTCAGCCAGGACAATATGACCAGTTTACGTGTTGTGTTTGATTAACAGAAATGTGGGTAAATATTGATGGAACACCAAGTTCAAACTAACAGCTGACATACTAATATAATTTATGGGTCTCATTTATTCCAGAAGTATTATGGGTGGTATAAGCATGAAACTGGATGACTGTTGGTCTGCTGATTTTGGAAACCCTGTGTGGCCCACTGGACTGGGGGAAAAACAACACAAGACTGAGACAGTTGCTGTTCAG
Organism: Acestrorhynchus altus; assembly: GCA_034509495.1. NCBI lineage: Eukaryota > Metazoa > Chordata > Actinopteri > Characiformes > Acestrorhynchidae > Acestrorhynchus > Acestrorhynchus altus. The sequence continues at coordinate 7,350,801 of CM067504.1, read as the reverse complement.
AAACCACCCCATAGGGGACATTTGTTTTGTCTAGATGCCATCTCAGCAGCTGAAAAAAAGGAATAAAATAATGTTTATGACAGCAACAGAGCTTTGTGGGCTTGACTTGCTGGCACTGGCAAGGTCCATTGGGGCTTGGTGCTGGAGAGCATGTGATTCTCACTGAGTGTCCAGGTCCGATGCTGCTGTGGGTGGGGAGCCGGGAAGTCTCCTGCAGGGCAGAGAGAGAGAGAGGGAGACAGAGAAAATAGCAGGGGCCTAGTTCCCTTGTCTCTTGCAGTTACGCACTCACTGACTGGCTCTATGGCTTGGTGTTTTATAACGCAGTTGGCTATGGGTGAGTGCATTCAGTTGGGTTACTCAGGCGTCACCAGCCATGCCACGTTGCATGGACCCTCCTCCTGGCCACGCGTCTGAGCTGGCGCACCTGACTGCTTCACCTTGCGATAGAAATGCGTCATAATTTCTGAGAATAATTGATCAAAAACAGTGAGAACAGCTGTTAATATAACATAACTGCTATTCCTTATATCAAGGTATGCTGTCTTTTCACATCATACACAGCAGTGTATTCATTATGCACACAATATAGACAACACTTGCATCCTGAACACAGTGCCCAGTTTCTACTGATAATGCCACAAAGAAACTGCCTGACACTGTTTTCCTTTACAACAACACTGAAATTGGCATTGATTTTATGAATTAGATGGCATGACTGAGTTCTATAAATACCACAGAGCCCGTGGCTGTGTTTAATAACATGCTAGACTTGGGTACAATTAATGCCATATTCTGTAGAAACGGCGCATGAATATTGCTATAAGCAGTGGGAAATTATGCTCGAGCTGGTGAAGGAGCTGTGTGAAACACACAAAAAAAGACAAAGACAGTGGGAGAAATAGTATGTTGGATTGGAAATACATTTTTACTTTAAACGTATTTAGGAGAACAGTACACTTTGATAGTTGTAAAATGTAAACCATAATCCCACTGTAACATTAAGAATGGAACTTTACCACCTCTGTGTTTTACAGAAATACAGACAATGTATGGCAGGACTACTCACTCCACCTTATGGGGTGATGGAGAGTGGAGCTAGCAATGATGGTGAGTATCTCTCTCTCTCTCTCTCTCTCTCTCTCTCTCTCTCTCTCTCCCTCACACACACACACACTCACACAAACTGTATTGTTCAAATGTATTGTTTTAATCAATCAGAAGTATTGATTAAGTTACTAACAGGAGAATTGATGTAAATGGTCTTTGAAGAGTTCATTGCAATTGCACACTGTTCTGAAATGCAGTACATTTACATTTACATTTGCGGCATTTAGCAGACGCCCTTATCCAGAGCGAATTACAAAAGTGCTTTGCTGTTTGCAGTTTGCAGTAGCACTTGCCTGCCCTCTTAAAATAAATTGCTCTTGCTTTGGTCATTATTATTTGCTACTTTTATTTTTATTGATATTATTGTTGATAAATATCAGTATTTTATTTTTTAAATCACACATTTATAGTTCAGTGTTCAGAAGGAGTATAGCAGGTATACAGTTTCACAAAGGACAGTTTCACAAAACCTTGGTCATAAAATAATAAGAAGCAAATAATGGTATATATATATATATATATATATATATATATATATATATATATATATATATATATATATATATATATATATATATATAGGTCCTTAGGCTCAGAAACTGCAATTTGGTTTATATATCTAATACTATTATATAACTATATTAGCAACTTACATGGTTACAACAATGTAGTTGTGATGCAGGTGTTTCCCAAAACTGTGATTGGAACTATGGAAGTAACTATACACATGGTTAAATACATATATTTGAATTAAGCATATTGTTAATGAAAATAGTTAAAAAATATATAAATCCATCTCTATATTTACTGTATATCTATAAACTTGTTTTTACAATGTTAAATGTGTCTTTAATACTTCCTGATATTTTAAATCAATGTTAAATAAATTTTAAAATATATTTGGTACATATGCCATATTTTTGGAATACATATTGTGTGAACTGTATTTTGGCGTGAAATACAAGGTAATTGAAACATATTTCAAATGCATTAAAATAGTTATGCCTATAGGTTTCATGTGGGGTTCTAGGCCTGTGACAAAATATTTTTAATCAAATTAATCTTTATTACAAACAAAAAACCTTAATATTTACAATTTAAATATTTTTTTAATCCAATTAATTCACTGCCATTATTAAATAGCACACTGCAACATTTGGGTTTCAAACCCCAGTCCCTGTGGTCCTCTACAATCACACTCAGACATATAGCCCACTCAGCCACTAAGGCTCAAGTGAGCTGTTGGTTCCAAGTTTCCCCTTGTTAAAATCAGACCAAACACATCCAAAACCAATGATTCAAACCTATGTGGATCAAACTGCTGTGGTTCCAACAAAGGTATGACAGTTTTGGGAAATGGTCATACATTACATGTTGGTTAGTTTATTGATGCATCAAACCACATTCAATCATAATTCAATCTCTCATAACTCAACCAAATTCAATCTCTGAAGGACAAAGTATGGGAGTATGGGAAATGCATGGACACCGATATTATTTTCTAAGGTTTAGAGGTTGTTGTCTTAAGTGTTGAAGAGTATAGGCATGTTCAAACTAGGGCTGGTGATATAATTTATATTTATATTTATATATTTTTTATGATTTTAAATAGCATTCTGTGGTTTCATGGGGTGTCCTATTTTTTTAACTGTATTTATCACCATATATTGGAACAGGTTTCTCAACCTGTGGGCCAGGGACCACCAGTGGACTATGAATCATTCTCTAGTGGTCCCCCAGCCCCAGTTAAATGTATCTGGATATGATTTTTTGTCTATATTTCCCAGCCTTAGTTCAAATTTTGACTGGTATTTTATTTAGATCATAATGTGTGTTTATTAACCTGTCTCTATCTCTTACAGGAATGCCAGACAAGGACAGTCTCAGATCAGATTCAGATACCCTGAATTTTATGTCAAAAAACCTGAATAAGGTAAAAATAACCCATATTCTAAATATACTCATTGTATGTTGCAGGTAATCATCACTTGTTTCATATAAAGGCAATAGTGTTAATAAAACACATAAAGGCAATCTTTTGGTGGGCCTTTCATATTATTAATATTACTCAGGTGTGCAAAGGCATGTACAAAGCCTTTTTTCCATTTCTATAACCTCCTTTCTTGTCCCAACATCTGTCTATCTCTCTGTCTCTCATTTCACTCTTGCAGGTCCCGTCAGAAAAGATTCTAAGGGCAGGGAAGATCTTACGTAATGCTATTTTAGTGAGAGCCCCCCACATGATCAGAGACAGAAAATACCATTTAAAAACATACAGGTACATTTTTCAGTTAACATCATGACAGTTGTGCCTGTAAACACTGTGGTAATATCTAAAAAATACATGAATTTAAACATAATATGTGATTAAATAAAGGAAATTAATATACAGTAGATATATTTTACCATTATTTTGGTAATGATTATTATATTTTGGTTGTGACAATTCTTGGACTCTTCAGTGACACTTATTGGCAGCATCTCCTGATGATGAGACAAAATATTACACACTGAGAACACACTGCAAAACCCTATTATTATTATTATTATTATTATTATTATTCAATTAAATTAATTCAATTAAAGCAAAACAAAAAAATTTACTGTGTATCCAAACCTAACGAGTTTTTTTTGTTTGTTCTGCATCCACAGGCAATGTTGTGTAGGCACTGAACTGGTTGATTGGCAGCTACAGCAGAGTTCATGTGTTCACAGTCGAGCCCATGCTGTTGGCATGTGGCAGGCATTGTTGGAAGAGGGGATTCTTAACCATGGTAAAAATGCAACTCACAAATGCAGTAATGTGCAAACATTATAGACTAACTTTTGCAACTCTTCTGTATTTAATTTTCTAATCAAAACAGTGAGAGTAGTTACATTTGTAAAGGCCAGCTTAAAAAGTACAATAAAAAATCTGACCCTTTAGCCCTCTTTCCAAAGCCATTTCTCAAGACTCAAGATGTCAGATGCAACTAGATGCCTCTCCAAATATGAAGCACATTTTCCATAAACAATCATATCACTATTCTCCATCTCATTATCACACATAAGACTTAAATCAAGTTAAAATATATATTGTATAGCAATTACAACTTTGGTGGAAAGCAGCTTTACAGAAATTCAATTTTAAGACACAAGAGCAACAACACCGAAGGTGAGCAAGTGAGTAAGCCAAAAAAAGACAGTGGCACAGATAAACTCCATCAAAGCTGGAGGAAGAAATTTTCGATAGAGGTGAAAAACATAATATTGTCAGGATTGGACGGGCAGAAGGGATGATGAAGGGTGCGGAAGCAAACACTGGGGTTGATAGTTTAATAAGAAAACAAAGCACAACTAAATACACTAACCAATACAAAAAACAGAGCTCACTAAAACAGAACATAAACTAACAAAGTAAAACCATATCAAACAGAAACAAAGATACACTGACTACATACACAGGTTACATAACAGTGGACTGACCAAGGCAGACTGAAACAAAGGGTCTTAAATACAAAACACTGGACACACCTGAAACTACTGATTACAAAGGGGCAGGGTTACAAATGAGACACAGGTGGGAATGGGCGGAGCAAGGGAGGAGACAGAACCAAAACAAACACAAACCATGTGCTAAGGAGCACATGGGGGAAACTGACAGGGGAGACATGGCTGACAAGAGACAGACAGGACAGATATCAGGACATAAGTCTCTTGTTATGCTTGGGTGTACTTATTTAATCCAAGATATGCTTAGCAATAGTGATGGTAGAAATCAGAAAGTAATGTTGGTTGATGTTAACAGCAAAATAGTTAGTTTATGTAAACATCAGGGTAATTTGTAATGGAAGGTTGGCAACTAGTCTGAGGTAGGAAGCAGTAGCTGGAGTGTGGGTAACTTGTCTGAGGCAGATAGCAGGAGACCCCGACTTTTAGTCTTCCTTCTATGTCTGACCAGATGGGTAGGCAGTCATTTATTCAGAAAAAAGAAAAAAATATTAAATTAGTCTTGTTTGTATTAATGGAGTAAAGAGAATGTGAACATTATCACAGTGAGGCTAGTGATTCCATCAGATCTGATAACAACAGCCTAACTAAAAGGAGACTGCCAGAAGGTAACACAGGTTTTGTTTAATCTAAGTCTGTCATCAGATTTGGCTAATGTGTTCAAGTGCATATCATATTTTTTAACATTTCTAAGCAAATAGAGTGGTGTGTTATGAGCTGCACTTGCGTTGACACCAACAGAAATACACAGCCTAGATCAGAAACAAGATGAACATCATGTTATCTTTACTAGAGTTGTTTCAATGATACGATGAGGTTATAAAGGAATAAAGGAATATATAAGGTTTTTTTTATTTTTGATACTTATGCAAGTATGAAAAGGTATGTTGGCAAAATAATGCAGAAGAAATACCATTATTGTTAATGAATTCCATTATTATTACCTGTTTAGCTGAAAAACAGCATGCTTGGTGTCACCAGGTTTTCTACAGATTACCCCACTTTTGGAAAACCACACCAGTGTTCACTGCAGTTTGACTTCATCCTTCCAATCTCTTTGGTTCTTGTGTATGTGTGACTCTGTGTAAAATGTCTGCTGTATACCAAGCCTGAGAAACTGTAGTTCATTCTATCATGTCACATGGTGAGAATGACAATAAAGCTGTGTCTGAGTGTAATGGACCCCATGCATGCACAAATGAGTACACGGGTACATGCATGAGTGCAGTGAGGTAGGTAGGTTGTCAGACTGATGATCGAGTCATTTCATGCAGACTGAAAAACAGGTTTGCACTGTGGCCTTAATAAAAAATAACTTTTTATTTACTGATTGCTACTGGGGTGAAAAGATTATTTCAAGAAATATAACAAAAACAATTGTATACAGCTTCCATTATTTTCAGAATACTTGTTTTCTAAAGTTTGCATAGAATTTCATTTCTCTGTAAAATGTTTGTTTGGGAATGATTTAATTCTACAACAAGGTGTTCTTAAGCACACTGTTGAAAACATCAAGATGCAATTATCAAAACAAAAACAATAAAATACTTGTACTGGCCATTTTAATTGGAAATTACATTAATGAAGTAATGGTAAATAAATATGTCTATGTTAACAAAAAAATATTTCTTGGGTAAAAATTATTATTTGGGTCCCAAAGTCTTAATAATTATCGTCAGATGACAATACTAGTATGAAGTTTTCCAAGTATGTGCCTTATTGAGCAACTTCAGGATTATGATAGTCAGACCACGAAGAATATCAAGCACTCTCCTAAAGATTGTGTTTTCATCATTGTGTTTTCATGATTGTGTTTTCATCATTATATAAATTATACATTATAATTTCTTATTCACAGTGGACCAGGAGCTTAACTTCCAGGACAAATACCTGTTCTACCGTTTCCTTGATGATGAAGAGGAAGACGCAATGTTACCCAGTGAGGATGAAAAAAGAGAAGCAGAGGAAGAACTGCAGGAGACCCTACTCTTCCTTTCTCAGATTGGCCCAGATTCGCACATGCGCATGATTCTCAGAAAGCCGTAAGTGGACGACATTAAATCTCTTAAGAGAATCAGTGTAATAAAACTACCGTATTTTCTGGACTATAAGCCGCACCGGAATATAAACTGCACCTGCAAAGTTTAAAAAAAAACGGGAAAATAACATATATAAGAAGAAGAAGCTGCACCTCATTATAAGCTCATTATAAGCACTCGAGCTGCACCAAGATCCCTTCGAGCTTCAAGTACAGCTCGGCTTGACCCACCATCCCTCAGGATGCAAGGTAAACATGCATCCAGACTCTTTTCTGTTCTGGCACCAAAATGGTGGAACGAACTTTCCCTGGGAGTCCGAGCAGCCGAGTCCCTCAATGTCTTCAAACTCAGACTGAAGTCTCATCTGTTTCAGGAGTACTTAACTCCATAAAGACTTTTTGTTTCAACATGGTCTAAATGTGTGGAATCTCTAGATTCCAGCCTTATCTACTAGCTAAGGATGTTCTAAGTAAACAGCAAAGCACTTTTATAAGTCGCTCTGGATAAGGGCGTCTGCTAAATGCCACAAATGTAAATGTAAATGTAAATAAGCCACATGGTTTAAAGCATGGAAAAAAGTAGCGGCTTATAGTCCGGAAAATACAGTAGATTGAGTTATTGTGTCCCAATTGAATACTACACACTAATACTCTGAGGTACATACTGTATACTAATTTTAATAGTGCTGTTTTGCAGGTTAGTACACAAAATATCAACATAATGTGGTATATTAACAGGAAGTAATGAATCATTGCCATGCCAACATAATTGAGTGCAAGTTCCCAATGCTGTTGCCATGGGAGATACTACATTCACCCACTTGGAATGCCTGCTCAGACAGTTAGAGCAGACCTGAGCCTAAGTGCTGTCAGTGGATTGTCTATTCAGACAGTTTTAGCGAATGAACTGAAACAATGTGAAGGGTTTAAGGGTTTATCCTGCAATTACAGTAATGTTCTAGTTTAAAAATGAATGTTGATTGAATTGTATTCTTGTACTTGAGTCTTTGTGGATTTGTGAAATGTCATCAGTCACAGCAAATGTACTGATCCATGCAGAAGTCTGTATCTAGCCAACAACAGTCAGTATGCCCAGATGTGTTCTGTCAGCAGGATGTCAGCAGTATTTTGACTGTATAGTTTTTCATATACCATAGATTTTTCATAGCACTGTATAGAAACCACTGATTTATAATAAATCACATCATTATCAGAACATGTAACCTACATCATTGGTGTTACTGCTAACCCATTTCTAATCCAGACATGAAACTTCTGTGAGTATGGAAGGTGGCCATGTACAATAGCAGTATGTCCCTGACATGTAGCAAAGCCTGTGAAACCTTCCTCGGCCTAAAAAAACTCTCTTCCCTGTCTTTCTGTATGTAGGCCAGGACAGAGGACCCCTGAAGATCTGGAGATTATTTATGATGAACTGCTGCATATTAAAGCTCTAACCCACCTCTCTAATACTGTAAGTTGTGTATATGATGTTCTATAATGTTTTTTTATTTACTTTTACATATGTATAGTCTTTAGCTGTTTCTGAGACTTATGTGTTTCAACTTTGGTTTCCTGAAAATACTTGGCTTTTAGTGCACAGTGCTGGACTATTATTATAACTGTGGTTGTGGTACTTTCTTCAGGTGAAGAGAGAGCTTGCTGGTGTCCTCGTATTCGAGTCACATGCCAAAGCAGGCACAGTCTGTAAGTGTAAATATAAATATGTATTATTCATAATTACACATCTGTCTAAATGTAATAATCTCTAATAATCAGTTTTAAAGATTAGAAAGTTCCCTTTTCATGACATTGAAGGTTTGATGAATGTTTAAAGAACTACTTAAGGGTGTGATTTATCTTTGTCCACTTGATGATGAAATGTTCAAAAATGTTCTGGCTATTTCTTGTATGATTTATTGGCGTAAAGTAGAAACTGGATACCATATGCAAACAGACATTTCTGAGCAGGAAATAAGTATGATTGAGTCCATCAAACCTTCTCTGCTTTAGTAACACTACACTTCAACACACCTACCGCCAAAGTTAAGGTGATTGCTAGAGAGGACTGATCAAGGAAAGAAGGTTAATAATTTCTTGCCAGAACAGGATTAATGGATGTGTATTGCCAAGTGGCATGATTATATTTGTGTGCTGTTTTACAGGAATAGATTGCTGAGCTCCTAAATACCATTTCTTACAGCTTGCATGTGGTGTAATTATCAGTACTCTATAGATTATTTTATACTTGCTGGTCATGTGGTGGTTATTATTAATTGTGTTTTTGTTGGTTTTGATAGATTTGTAATTGAAATACACTTACATGCCAAAAGTCATTACATAAAAAGTATGTAAATTGATTATTAAGTGCTGTTAATTCAAGGGACAGCTGAGTAAAACCCACACCTGTGTAAGTTGAGAGGTGTTATCTTGTGAATACATGTCCAAACATGCCAGTGCTACGAAAGACAAGCAAACATCAGCACACAACCACAGACAAAGATGCACTGGAACAAAGGGCTATTTTTACACAGACAGAGACTAGACACACCTGGAGAAGAAAATGAGAGGGCAGGGCTACAAAGGAAGACTCTACTTACAGGGAGGAGCTAGGGCGGAGACAAGACAGAAAACACAACAGAGTCATTAAAGGCAAACTGAAACAAGACCAAACAAGGACAGACTAGGAACCTAATGGAACAAGACCGGATAGAAGTATGACACATGGCAAGGCAACGTGAATTGTCAGAAATTGAGTGAAGCATGATAGTGGGTGCCAGATTATCAGACATGCAAGGTGGTCCACCTTGTAGATTTCAAAGTCTAAGACAGAAGTTCATCTGTCTCTAGTTGATATTTTTGGTTAGTTGATTGAAGCTGTAGACATTGTAACTATGGGTTTAAGTTTTTTGTAATGTGATTAGTTTGATTCTTGGTGGTTTTAGTAGAATTTGGAGGTAATGTAGTCTAAATGTTTAAACCAGGTCCAAATAAGATGGGATCTGCTACATTTCATACTTTCATATTGAGTGGTAGGATTAATGGGTGTTTAATGGAGTAATATAATCACAACATTCATTTTGGTGGGTACTGTCATTTTTCTTTTACTTTCACTGACCATCCTTTGACAGTTGGGGCTAGTTGGACCAAAAATGGCACTTTATTGATGTACATCAGGTTGAGGGTATTATGAAATTCCTTTGTCTAGACATGATCTTTAGTTATGTTAGTTTGGTTTGTTAATATTAATAAAATGGTTGATATCCTCTTATACTTGAATTATGATCTGAGTACAGTGGTCACTGATTTTTTAAAATGTTACTAATCTCTTTGGGTATTAATATAAATGTGTTTGTGTGGTTGACATTTAGTGTTTAATCAGGGTGAAGAAAGCACTTCCTGGTACATCATCCAGAAGGGTTCTGTAAATGTTGTAATCTATGGCAAGGTGGGGGATATTATTTTAAGTAATATTATACTTAATATTACATTTACTATTATTACATTGATTTATGTTACTGATCTCATTAGAGTATATTGCTAATGAATGGATACTTTGGTTCTATGTCTGTAGGGGGTGGTTTGCACCCTACATGAGGGTGATGACTTTGGCAAGTTAGCGCTGGTCAGTGATGCTCCACGTGCTGCCTCCATTGTCCTAAGAGAGGACAACTGCCACTTCCTACGAGTGGACAAAGAAGACTTTAACCGCATACTCAGGGTACAATATACACACATATGCACACCATTTTTGTTTCATGCTGTCTCAGTGACTACCTAAATGCATGTAAATATGCAACTACAGGATGTGGAGGCAAACACTGTACGCCTTAAGGAACATGATAAAGATGTATTGGTGCTTCAGAAAAGTCTCCACCCCTCCAGCCATGGAAATGTTCCTGCCCACTTTAAGTATACACCTGCAATAAATTAATAAGCATATTTCAGCTATAGTCCATTTATTGCTCTGTCCAGCATCCATTATCTGTCAATATGTTAATCCGTGTGTATTTGGTGTATAGGTACACTGTGATGTCAGGGGCACCTGAGAAGATTCTAGAACATTTGCTGGAGACAATGCGCCTGGACATTAACTTCTCTGACCCAGGTTATTAGTTCTAAGATTAATTTAGCAACATACATTTATTAGCAATGTACAAAGGTTTTGTTGATTGAAGGATTGGTTGTGACTTTCTCTCTGGGATTAATAAAATGATCTATCTATCTAATGGCTCATCACTGACTTTCTCTTACAGATCCTGCTCTGGATGACTTTGTTCTCATGCACTGTGTCTTCATGCCCAACAGCCAGCTGTGCCCAGCTCTTCTGGCTCAATATCCTACCCACACTCACAACTCATCTTAGTTTTACAGTCTGTTTCAAAATTATAATTTCTCCAGCTAGCTGTTCAAAGCTTTTAAAGCCATATTCAGACAGAATTATCTGCATTGCCATCTCTAGAAAAACATGAGTAATTTGTGGCTTGACCAATTATGAAGTATGAAAGGATGATAACCAATCTTATAACCCATTAATAATGATGAAAATTGATTAAAATAACTACATTAAACTTACTTTTACTGACATGGGAGTGTGCAAAAAAAGTCTGACATGGCACATTTGGATGGGATTAAATTCACAGACAAAATTATTGTACCCTACCTCCCCAGGTTAAACTAATCACATCTGAAAAAGGCTTTAAACAGCCATATTTCTGATGATCTCTTTTTCATTGAGTCTGAATCCAGTCGATATTTTAACTTTCTTCACTGTGAAGTAAGCCCCTTGTCTGCAGAAAAGATCTCTGTACGTGTGCCTTCCTTAGCATGTGTGCACCTACCATTCTCAGACCTCTCAGGGTTCAGAGCAAGAGCGCATGGAGTATGCTGTGGCCAGTAAAAGACGTGTACTGAGTCTTGCACTGCGATGGGCCACCCTGCAAGCCCACCATCTTCTGGAAGATGACACTGCACTCAGCTTTCTGGAGGTTGGACATGCACAAATATAGAGTTTCTAACCCTCAGAGGAAGAGTAGTACTCTGACACTGCTTCAGCTGTGCAAAACATCAAGACAACACTGCAATATCACAAATTACTGATATTTCTGGTTGGTGAGCTATTCTCAAACTAGCAGTGGCACTGAGGGGGTGTAAACAGTCCAGCAGCACTGCTGTGTCTGTTCCACTCAAACCAGTACAACACAAACTAACATCACTATCATGTCAGTGTCACTGCAGTGCTGAAAATGACCCATCACCCACATAATGCCTGCTCCTGTGGGGTTCTGAACATTGAAGATCAGAGTGAAAGGAAGCTTAGAAAGTTTGCAACATGAGAAACCGATGGACTATATAGTCTGTAATTATTGAACAAACAAGGTGTATACAGAGTGTTCCTGTATGGTAAGAGGAGCTGATATAATGCACAATGAATGTAGAACCAAGGTGGTGGTGGTAATGTTATGGTTAATTTGTGTATGTGCAACTCAGTTATAACTTAATCAGTGAATATCATTAATCAGTAAATTCAAAGGAAAATTACAAAGTTTATAAAATGGGACTGTGGAGTCTTGAAGTCTGTAGCCTATAAAAAAATTCTGACCTCTGGAAGAAGTGTCAGTACATTAACTTTCAATTTCAAGTGAACTACATGTGATGAAGGAAGGCTGTTATCAAGACTGAGAAGCCACTAACAAGTCAGGGATTACAATGTGTGTGCCAAGTGTTGAATGCAGTTGTAAAAACACACTGTCATTGGAACAGAGTAAATACATTGAGTAATGAATCACACTTCACCATCTGTCAGCCTGCTAGACATATCTAAGTTTGGCAGATGCCTGGCCATTACTTACTCTTACAATATGTAGTGCCATCTGTGTCAGTGAATGTACACACACTAGTGACAGAGTGGTGGTTAGCCATTTCAGCACCCAGAGAGCAAATTATGGGGCTTGCCTAAGAATATCATTAGACAGCTGAGTGCACACAGAATGAATCCTGACTTCTGTTATGGGGGCAGTGAGGCCATCCTACCCACTGAGAAAGACAGGCATTTTGTGATCTCAAGGATTCCTAGCCTTTGTTGGCTGTAGTGTCACCAGTAACTATTGACAACTGGCAGTTTCTTGATGATGGAAGAGCATGGATGAGCATGCCTGTAACATTACGTATGTGTGTATCGTTGAATGTGTGCATACAGGAGCTCTGTGGGTTTGTATCAAATGATGCAAGAGTTTTACGACCCCTGAAGGAACTACTTCCAGAACTGGAGAAAATCATCAGACAATAGTAAGTATGGAAATGTACACTGATAACCCATACATTAAAAGCACTGATAGCTGAAGTCAATGATAATGATTATCTCACTACAATGGCATCTGTCAAGGAGTGTGATATACATATTAGGCAGCAAATGAACAGTTAGATCTTGAAATTGATGTTCTGAATATGGCATCTGGGAGACAGCACCCAAGATCAATTTATATCATCCATGGAGGCCGCACCTCTGAACTTACTAAAGGGTGAACCCTGGTGTGTATAAGAGTGTACAGTCATGTACACTCAGACAGTGTTTTATATTATTGACATTAATTATTAATGGTGTCTTTTTACTTCACATTTCAGGATGGCTTATAGCTGGTGAAAATTAGAGAAAATCCAGTATTTCAATTTATTAGAATATTTTGAGTAAATTTCTATTCTTACAGTGTAAATACTCAGCACACACAACCATAATCATGGGGAAGACTGCTGTCTTAAGATGTACAGTGCTGTATCAAAGCATATTAATGGAAAGTTGACTGTAAGGGAAACTGAGATAAAAATGCACAAGCAACAGGGATGACTGCAGCCTTGGGAATAAAAGTCAATAAAAGTCCATTTAAGAACTTGGGAGAGCCTCACAAGGAGTGGACTGAGGCTGGAGTCAGTGCATAAAGAGCCACCACACACAGAAATCTCTATGAAAGGGACATCAAATATTAAACCACTCCAGAAACAGAGACAACATCAGAAGCATCTTACCTGGACTGTTGCTTAAAGCCCATAGAGAATTTCTGGGGTATTGTCAAGAGGAAGATACACCCCATTTGGCAATGTGAGCTGAAAGGGTGAACCCTGTGTGTGTATAAGAGTGTACAGTAGCGCACCCTAAAAATTAGAATATCATGAGAAGTTAATTTTTGAAAGCACCCAACCCCCAAACTGCTCCCCAGGTGCCGCAGCAGAGGCTGCCTACCACTTGAACAGGCACATGTTCTACTCTGGGGGTGTTTGCCTGCTCAGCAGTGTGTATGTGTGTGGTCACTGCACAGATTGGCTGAATGAAGCAAAATTCCATCTGTGTCTAACACAAGTGGCAAACTGGACATCATTTTCTGATCTTATGAAATATTCTAATATTTTAAGATACTAGATTTTTGATTTTCATGAGCTGTACACCACACTGATCCTAATTAAAGCTAAAAGGCTTGAAATGTCACTTGTAATAAAAATGACTCATTATTATTACATAATGTAATAATTACCTTTGTTTCATATTTCTCTAAGCCCTGATGATGCGCGGACTTCTCAGAAAAAGGTGTGTTTTCATTTTGTTATCATGTTTTATATACCTAGAAACTTTTCATTATCTATCTAAGCTGTCATTTGTTCTTCTGTTTCACTACTATATTACATTTAGCATAAAGTCCTCCTTCGACAGTTCAGCTCTGGAGAAGAGAGGCTGGCAAAGAAACAACCAATAAGGAGCTTTGATGACAGTGAGTATGTGTATGAGTAAAATTAGCATTATTTTAATGTATCATGTTTCTCATTTTTTGATTTTGATTATTGTCTTGTATGTGTATTTGTTTAGTACTCCTCAAAGTATACTATGCTGATCACTCTAATACCACTGTCCGAGTTCCTGTGTTGGCATCTGGGAGACAGGTGACAGCAGCAGTTGCTGACAAACTAGGATCCACTGAGGAGCTTCTTCTGATCAGCCTCAGTGCTTCTGGAGGTATTTTATGAAAAAGAACTTCAATACAATATGAAACTTCTTATAATATGTATTACAGTAGCCACATCACCAGAAAGAAGGCAATTGGTTACAAGCTTTGTTCAAGAGCAGGAAGAAGGAAGAAGTATGACAAGGACAAAATTGCTTTAGTCAGATAACTCTATGACAGCAAGGCCTATGAGGTGCTGCCGGACATCAGTTGGGAGTCTACCTAACTGTCCAACGGGGGACAAACCACAAACCTGAGGCAGGGTGTTTGGTGCCTAAGACTCATCAATGCATGAGGGCTTTGTTGACTGTTATCGGAAATATTTTTAATGATGGTTATGGAATATGTCAAAACACACAGTGTATTGCACCTTGCTCTGTGTGGGGCTAGGAAACCAAATATGTGGGTTAAACTTACTTCTAAAACTATATATTATTTATAATTATTATTATTAATTAATTGATTGTGGCTTTTTTATTTACCTAATTAATTAATAAAATATCAAAGGTAACAACTCAGTTATCTAAAAAAAATTAATTTAGATTTAGTTTCCCACAATCACTTCTTCCTGGAATTCCAGAAGAGAAGACAACACAGACACAGAATTTCTGGGTACTTCACACTGGAAGAGAGTTCTTTTTATTTGAATATTGAGATAATTTTTTTACTTGACCCTTATTTGGCCCTAGCCCATTTTACTGGAAGTAAGCCATCATTTTGTGAAATATATCTGAATGTTCATAAGGTATCTTTCACCAAATGTCACAGTCCAATGCAGATCCTTAAAACAGTCAAAGAGTTAACCTGTTGGTTTTTGCCATTTGTTTTCATGAAGAAAAACAGATTTTGAAGCCCAATGATGTGTCAGTGTTCCAATCACTAGGAGTGAATGGGCGATTGTTTGTCTGCACGAGAGAGCAGCTTGATTCACTGGTAAGATACACAATCAGTGAAATATTCTGAGTGTGTTTGTGAGTGAAAGAGAAATTTTATTGTGTGTGTGTGTGTGTGTGTGTGTGTGTGTGTGTGTGTGTGTGTGTGTGTGTGTGTGCACAGACTCCTCTTCCAGAGCAAGAAGGTCCTTCCACAGGTTCCATGTCCAGTTTTGAACTCATGAGTTCTAAAGACCTAGCCTATCAGATGACCTTATATGACTGGGAACTCTTCAGCTGTGTACATGAGGTACAATTTACATATATAGTCCTTACTAGCATATGAGTGTCCATCATGACCAAGGATTACTTCTCCTAATTTTACCTTCAGCATTACCTTCAAGAAACAATAGAACATATACATGACCATGTCCATGTTTTTTGTCCCATTCTTACGCTTCTTGCAGTATGAATTGGTATATCACACCTTTGGACGGCAGGCATATTGTCGCTCCACAGCCAACCTGGAGCTGTTCCTGCGGCGCTTTAATCAGGTTCAGCTATGGGTAGTGACTGAAGTCAGCCTGTGTGGCACACTTAGCAAACGAGTGCAGCTGCTCAAGAAGTTCATCAAAATTGCTGCTCAGTAAGCAAAATCAACTCAGACATCTACACATAAAGGCCCCTTTCATACCTGGTGGGTGTGACCTTGGTGATCCAATCACAAATGATTTCCCAAACACATATCAGTTCACATCTGGCATTTTAAATGTGTCTGCTGTGACCATTTGCAATCAGATTTTTCATACAGTTTCCACTGGTGCAGGGGTGCCTCATCTTTACTTGACTTATGATGTGGCATCTAATTTTATTGGGCACCAGCCACCAAGTTCTGTGTTGCCACCAAGATCTATATTTTTATTTCTCTGAAACCAGAAGGTCAATACTGTTGTCAAGGCAACTAAGACCTCTTAGTTAGCAGGATGGCTTTGGAACCACATTCTGAACTAATTTTACACATGGTGAAGAGGGCCGTGTACACAGCAATATCTGTAATATATTGCATGGAGTAATAGGTTCCCAATTTGGATATTTCAGTTGTTGTGTGGCATGTCAGATGATGGCAAATATGCTGAGCCAGAAAAATCTCTAAACACTCATTGAGGATAAACCCCTTTCTTCTCCATAATAAATCAGCATAGCTGCAGATATTGCCATGTGTAAAATTACTTCAGAATGTGGTTCCCAAACCTTCCTGTTAACTAAGAGCTGTGGAAACACTAAGAATAAGACTAAAAACTATGCACATTGCTCATCTGTGCCTTGAGTTACTTTGAAAAGTGAAGGACCAACACTTACATGGACCCCAAGAGTATTGGCTTTATCCAAAAGTTTGGACGGTTTCACAGTTACTACGTATTTTCCATCTGGGGCATAAACATGGTTGATATGGGTGGTGATCTGCTCTTGGGGACACATCAACACTACAAGAATACTGTAGTCATATGCATGTCTGAATGACCAAATTACAGTTCTTCTGCAAGATGAATTGTACATCATTCACACCTGTGCCTGTCAATGCAACTTATGATCAGATCACCCAGAATGCATGTTAATGCCAGGTGTAAATGGGCCATAGATAGATACTTGGACTTGTAGGTTATTTACCTTTGAAAGTGATTTGGCACAAAATATTTTCATTTCTGGTGAAAGATAAAAAGTGTTTTATATGTTTTTTTTAGCTGCAGAGAGTTCAGGAACTTAAACTCCTTTTTTGCCATCATTATGGGCATGTGTAATCCAGCTGTCAGCCGACTCAGTCAGACATGGGAGGCAAGTATAATACACACAAACAGATGTTCTGTATTTAAATTGTTGTATTTAAAGCTGTACAGTTACAGTTCTACAAAAGCATATGTTCTGTGTTTTTCAGACTTTAATGTTGCCTATTAAAATAATCCTTCCTATAAATCTGAAGGCCGGTAAATCTGAAAGTAGTGACAGAAACACTTAAAGAGAAACTAAATATTTTTCTTTTCTTTCTGCAGAAGCTACCTAGTAAATTTAAGAAGTTCTACGCGGAGTTTGAGAGTTTACTTGTATGTTTAACATAATCACTTTAATTGTACTACTGATGTTTTTTCATCTACATACGTCGTGTTTAAGCTGACATTCATCACTGCCCTGTCCACTCAGGATCCATCTAGGAACTACCGCGCCTACCGCCTCACTGTGGCTAAAATGGAACCACCAGTCATTCCTTTCATGCCCCTCCTCATTAAAGGTAAGGTGAAGAGAAGTGATCTGATGTGTCATTAAACTCATTAACATGAAAATTGTGAACATTGAACTTGCTTTGTATATCATTGCTGTCCAATGAAAAACATGTATCTCCAAAATGGCAACCTTACAGGAGAGGACACAAATAATCTTATCTTTGAATGGAAGTCAGTGTAAAATAAAAGTTTACACTGTGCTGCCAAAAAGGACACTGTTGGGTAGATAGTTCTGGTTGGTGGACTATTCTTAGTCTAGCAGTGACACTGAGAGGTTTAAACACTCCAAATGCACTGCTGTGCCTGATCCACTTATTCCAGCATGACACATACTTACACACCACCACCATGTTAGTGTCTCTGCAGTGCTTAGAATGACCCACCACCCACATAATTCCTGTTATGTGGTGGCCTTACCATTGATGATCAGTGTGAAAGGAGGCTAACTAAGTAAGCAGAGAATATGCACTGAAATAAAAAAAAACAAAAAAAACCCCAAAGTGCTGCTGTACAGCAAGAGGAGCTGATAAAATGGACAGTGAATGTAGAAAGAATCTGGTCATAATGTTATGGTAAATGGGTGTATGGGTAGTAATTTGTTTTTTGTTAGCCTGTTCATCCAGATTTTTTTACACAGTGTACAGAGCAGCTACACTGTAAAAAGTCAAAGTGAATATACACGTTTTTCCCTGGACAGCAGTGATATGCAGTGACACACAGCACTGACATTAATAAATGCAAGGTAGAGGCAGTGCCTAGGTACCAAAGTTTAAGTACCAAAGTGTTATCATTGCTATAAGTATTATCAAAATGGAACAGACAAAACAGCTCTTGTTCACCTCTCAACTTATTTCACAGACATGACTTTAACTCATGAAGGCAACAAGACATTCGTTGATGGACTGGTGAACTTTGAAAAAATGGTGAGAAGAAGTCAGTCAAGCCATTATTTATGTAGAACTGTGGATATTTAAAAAAAAAATAGGGTGCAAAAAATGCATGCCAGTTCAAAGTTGAATTGTCAGCTTTCAAAAACTCGACAGCTGCATGGCATTGCCAAAAACACGACAGTTAGACCAGTTCTGTGGCCATACTGTGGTCATTGAAATCTCTCATATGACAAATGTTTCTGCACATAAACAGACAATCAATTCCACTTAAATAATCTTCTAATTTTTTTCCTGTTATTTGCTCAGCGTTTGATTGCTAATACAATCCGGGCAGTGAGACACTGCAGGAATCAACCGTTCAGTAAGTTACTCTAGAACATTTTAAGCTTCTAGTTTTGTGAAAATTACAGAAACACTTTATGTGAATTATTGATGTGCAGGTTTCAATCATTTTAGATAAGACATACAGAAGGTGACTTTAATCAGTTTGAGTAGTATGTGAGTTGTAGTTTGGAGTTGTTTTTAACTAAACTGGCTAAACTGATCTTCATTTTCCTCATTTCAGATGTTGAGGCATCTCCAGCCAGTAAGAATCCACAGGAAGTGCGCAACTATGTGCGCCAGCTTTCTGTGATTGACAACCAGAGGACCCTATCACAGCTCTCCTTCAGACTGGAATCAAGACGGACCTAAGAACCTGATAGTCTTCTTCTCTCTTCAGTTTTCATTTTCTTTGTTCTTTTCCTTATTCGTTCTCTCTACACTCCTGTCTTCTCACCCTGACACACAGAAACACATTCATAGCCAGAAGTGGGTACAGTAGCATAATAGAGTAAAAATATTATTTCCTTGAAATATTGACTAAAGTAAGGTAGCTTTTGGATTTTTTGAAGATAAACTATGTAAATACATACATTATACATTTACAGCCATGAGCTGATGTTTATTTGGAAATATTATTTTCATTTTCTTCCCTAATATATTGGTCTAAAATGCTATTTGAAACCTAGGGTGTGAGCAGGACCCATTGTCCTGCTACCAATAGAATAAGCACAGAAGAAGAATAATAGCTTAATAAGAGTAACTTTAAATATACTTGAATAGAAGTAAAAGTATTAATTGAAAATACTGAGCGAAGTACAAATCCATCAAAATCAATCATAAATTTAGTTGAGAATATATACCTGAGTAAATGGAACTAGTTACTATTACATCTGTCCTTAGCTTACCTATAATATCCACCATTAATAAAGCCAAAATGTACAACTGCAAAAACCTTTGAATAGTTACTGTGTGTGATACCACTGCCAAAATGATTAACTAATGTAAGCATCTCCTTGTATGTATATGGACATTTATTTGTTATTTGTCCAAGGTTACATTTTAAAATGTATGCATACTGAGGGAGGGGTGTGTATGTGGGTGTGCATTTACTTCCTACTAATGATTACTGCCAATAATATCCGAAATTTAAGTGTAACCTCATCTGCTGGCATTCTGTGAGCTGATATTCAGTTGTGAATGATGCATGTTTTCATTTGTGTGTGTGTGTGTGTGTGTGTGTGTGTGTGTGTGTGTGTGTGTGTGTGTGTTCTTCAATTTAACATAAAGTTTGCTAAAATAATGTGTGGCTGCCCGTAGCTTGAAAGGGAGTTAAGTGATTCCTGATATACACCTGTGTAATGTTAGGTTTGGGCACCTTTGGCAGATTTGACAGATTTCATTGCTTGTTTTAAGTAGCAGTAATGCAACCATTGTAGCTATTCAAACACAACAATATTTTCAGAAAATCCTAAGACATTCACTTTCAAAATTAAAAAAAAAAAACACACACATGAATGTGGTCAGTGTAAAATTCCACAGAATTAGGACGTAGTAACATCACCCCAAATCACAGCTCGCAAACACCATTTTTATCCAGAATAAAGATTTTGTAGTTGATTTTCCTCACTCATGTTTGTAGAAGACATCTTAAATCATCTTGCATGCACAGTTTGTGAACTGAGATACGTTTAGGTCCATTTTTGCTGGTATTTTGTGGAATCCATTGTTTCCTTCCCCTGTGGAGTATTGATAGTGAAACTGCTAGGTACCCAAAACCATGCCCATCCACCCCCATGCTTCACAGTTAACAAGCTGTAATAACAGTCTACCCTGTAGGAATTGCAAGCTAAAAATACCCATCTTTTTATAGCCATCCTCTGTCTCGTGGGATCTTTAGATGAATCAAGAGCCTTTTTATTGCTTAGTGTTACACTTTGGCACAGACTACATTTATGATGTAATGTTAAGAAAATCAGAGTGATTCTATTAGGCTTGGCTGAAAATAATCAGTTTGTGTTTGATTAAATATAAAAGTTGTATTTACCTCTTCTGAAAAAAAGTGTCACTTGGCCAAGGTATGCAGAAACCTTTGTGTAAGACTGTAGACCACCATGGCTTTATTTTCAGTACATAACCTTCCATTTATACTTAATAGTTATACAACTTTTAAACACTACTCTAACCACATTAGTAATTTTTTGTTCAGTCTTACAGGTCTCCTAATCTCATGTTCTTATGTCTTTTAAGGTGGGCTACATTAATATTTTTGCTCAAGGACTATTTCATTGCTAGTATGTGCTAGTGACTTACCTCTTGCCATAGCCTGTAGCATTATTGGTGTTTTTTATATATTCTGACATATTTGTATATTTTTGGTTGACATAATTATTATTTTTTTTAACATTTATTTTACTGAACCTCAGAATGCCTTGTTTGTTTTCATCCTAACTAGGAGAAAGCATCTCTTAGAAGCTGTATGGTTCTTAAAATGTCTTACTCTGTAGTTTAATCTATATAAATGTATTGCTCAACATTTTATATCTGATTACAATCATTTGGATCAAAATGTGATGATGTGATGAGATTATAATGAAATGTGAATTGTGAATTATTTTGAATTGTGAATTAATCACGCAGTCTGTCTGACCTAGCAGTAATTTACTTTCTCAAAAATATGCACCTGAACATGTATTGTCTCAGTTGTGGCTCCTGGAAAGATGCCACTTTTCAGTGGTCTTTAATAGTCAAGTAGAGCAGGGTTACTAACTTGGGTGTTATTAGTGTGCACTATATATATATATATTGTCTTTTTCTATCATTTGGGGCCTTTTCTATTAGTCAATTTAGCATGAAATTTAGATCAAATGTAAAATACAGAATTATCAGAGTGCCAGATTTAAATAATGTTAAAAAGTAAACATATTTGGAGATGTGAGGTTTTAGCTTGACAAAGGTGATACAATATACACATATATACACTATACACATACATTAAATGGACAAAAGTATTGGGACACCTGCTCATTCCTTGCTTCTTCTGAAATCAAGGTTACAAAAATAGATTATCCTGGTTTTGATGGAGTAACTTGCTGCTGTCCAGAGAAGATTTACTACTAGATATTGAAGCATGGCTTGCATGGAGCACAATCATTCCAGAGAACACAGTTCCTCTGCTCCATAGCTCAATGCTGGGGGCTTTATTCTGTAGCCCACACCTGGAATTAGGCATAATGACTTTAAAGGGTCCTATTTTATTGCTGGACCTTTCTACAGACATTAGACAAACTGCATTTGCACATCTGTGTCAGCAATGGGTTCAACTTAAAGTAGCTGAACGCATTTATTAAGTGGACTGTTCATATATTTGGACAGTGATTTTCTATTGGAGTAAAGCCAATAGATAAAAAAGTAAAGTAGAGTAGTGGCACTACTAATAATACATTCTTATGCAAAGGTTTGGGCAACATTGGCCAAATGACAAGGATGCCAAAACTTTCACATAAGACTGTATATACACTGATCTGATGAATATCTTGGTGTTTTTCAAATATGCTGTAATTATCTGGATTAAATTCTTATTGAAATGTATTCTGATAATTAAGTGACACAAACAGTGGCCTGCTATCAGTAGGGCATGGACCCCTCAGGTTTGCAGGTGCCACTGAACACAACACAGGCTTGAGGCAGGACATGTGGAAGGTGTGCTGGAACACCTGCTCAAACCCGACATCCTGTCCAGGAAACATGGGCACAAACTGGCACTTAAATGGTCATATCCCAAGAGAGGAGTGCCAGATGGTGTTATGAGGATATTCTGCCCAGATCAACTGGTCGTACCAGGTAGATGGGGATGAAAAAGCCAGACAGCTGGGTGTGAGGTCCAAGGTCTGACACAATGTCACTAGGTAGTCATTTAATGCATATTACCTGGTTCAGATGATAACAGCATGGTACCAGTTGGCACCAGACTACCTAGTCACAACCTTGCAGATGGCAGCTTTGGCACAACAAGTGACCTGTCCACAGTGGCCAGAATCATGGTATTGTCCCATGACAGGAGGAACCCCATGACCAGGTTGAGATTTTCATATGTTTAAAATATTCAAAGGTAGATGATGATGGATGGATGGATGGATGGATGGATAGAAAGAATTGTATATGTTACCCAGCCGTGACATATCACAGAGGCACAATAAGCAACAAAGAGCTTATTAAATAACTCATGCAAGCATTAATTACCTTTTCAAAACTCAGTTTCTGCACCATAAGAGCTTTAGACAGTGACATAAATATGCAGAACTACACTCACCAATCATAAATATGGAGTATAAGTAAGTTTGAAGAAATGAAAGCTTTTTCTGAGGGACACTTTCGGAACGGTCAGTTCCATATGCTGCCGTGGAGCGGCGCTGTTGCTTCTGTTATGTTTTATGGCTCGTCGGGCCGCAGTGGCGTGTCCTGTTATGGAAGTGCAGTAACACGAGACACAGAGGGGCTGCTTTAGCTGTTGACGTAGATTGTCCGGAGCAAGAGACCAGCCGTTACACGGGACCTTACGGAAAACACGACGATAAGGTAATGAGTGACTATTTTAGGAACTTATTTAGTTATTTTGAAACAACGTGTTTAGTTAGAGATCATGAAGTTGTTTGACGAACGCCATTAAACACTTGTTGAGATCAAACAGAGGAACATGAAGCAGTTTAGATGTGGAACTGATGAAGTTAAAACTCTGGGAACAGTATTGAAGACCAGCACTGACTTTCAGACCTTCTATGACCTACTCAATAATATTTTCAGATAATAAAGTCGCATCTTCTTTATGCTGCAGAGTGCGTTTGCAGTCTGTAGGAGTGTGTTGTGGGAGTGTGCTCTTCTTTTTATTGGCAGAACAGATGAAATCAGGGCAAGTTCAGAAGAGCTGCGCCATAAGAACTGCGTCCAAACCACACCGAACGTGTGACTATTCAGTTTTATTCTGATGTCACTGCCCTCTCACACAAACGGATGATGTCACTCTTGTTTTTAGAGATTAACCTCTAGAACCCTAGGGAAATGTTGTGGGATGTTTTCTTCTCAGATTAGTAACAGGATTTAAATATTTGCATGTATTTATCAAAATAATTGCTTGTAAAGACTGTTAAACCCAAATTCTCAGAAATCCTGTTAGGAATTGATCATGTTTTTGAGCTGAAAATGCAAGAATTCCAATGAGTTATTTGTAATTATGGATTGACAAGGATATTAATAATAATAATTAATTTTGAGAAGATACTAATGTTTACTTTCTGGTAATTTGTTGTGTAACATGAAATGTTATTGATGTTGTTTAAAGTTGAGTTTTAAGTAAAAATAAATATTTTAGTTTTCCTATTTTTATCTCAACTATCCTCCCAAATTTAGTCATATCCAGTTACCACCCAGTCGACAACACTCCCCCATTTAATGCCATTTTCTGCTGGGAGGAAGAAAGCTAGCTTGTGCTTCCACATAAGAAGCGAGACACTGCATCTTTTCCAACTGTTGATTATGTAAGACCTAAATGGTTGAAGGAGAGTGCTAACTTAATATTCAGTTACTTCAATCCCTAACAGACTCTGTACTGTCTAGCATTGCACTGAATGATGGGGGCAAATGGAAGGCCACAGATGGCTGGGGCATCTCTGAAACAAAAAAATACAGTGATCAAAGTAACACGACTGTGAACAAATGTCCCAAAGGCAGCCAGGCTGACATTATAAACAGGAGTTATTCTTCATGACTTGCCCGGATAAAGAACGTAAAATAAAAAGAATTAAAATGAAAATTGTCCATTTGAGTGAAAAATTTCTTTACTCACAGCCTCACAATTTTTGAGAAATAGTGGTGTTACATATTCATAGTGTAGAAACAAATTTCCTTAATATAACATGACCTTTAGAAACCACTGTCTAATTATTGAATAATAAAGAATAATTAGTAGATAATAACATATAAAAAGCAACTAATGAAGAAAATGTTCATCTCAAAACTGTGTAAAGAAATGTTGCTCCATATATGCATTCAATAAACATGTAAGATGATATTGGAATTAAATAGATATCGGCATGTAATCCTTAAAAAATAATCATGAATCAGAGAGAGGTTTACATTTGATTGCTAGGTCATGCTTTACTTGCTAGATAACACTGCCATAAAGTCATAGACATGTTAGGGCAGATACACTGTCAAGCATTGTCTTGACAGATTATGTCCAGTAATCTAACAGTGCCGTGTTACCACACATTGTAGCATCTGTCATGAGAAGTATTGACTGATAATGGTAATGTGACACTGTTATATTAATGGATATAGTCTGTCATGATAATGTATAATGGTGTATAATATTTGCCATAACATGCTTATGTAAATTGTGTTAATGTACCAGATTTAAAGTATTGCTGAACAATATTACAAACATATAATTAATGTATTAGTTATACTCAAAAAGTTTGTTTACATAATAAATAACACTTTCTGTTACAATAAATAACATTTTCTAAATATTTAAATAAAATTTTAGTCATTTTACTGCATTTGTAAAAAAGCTAATATAATAATTTTCTGTATTGTTAATTCAGGTAAACATAAAACAAAACTTCTCACTGTGCATTTAAATAATATGCATTAAGAATATTATGATTAGTTTGTGATATATGAACATTTTAATGTTGATACTTTCTGATGAATCATTTATTTATACTGTAAATTAAATTTTCTAGTACAATGTGATTTTCATGAGCTATAAGCCATATTGAAAAAAGTAAAAAACAAAATAAAGGAATGTCACTTTAAATGTAATAAACTTAATGTCAGTTTCCTTTTTGATGTTCTGTTTTTTTATACACTATTAAAAGTTTAGGTATTGGCTTTGGCAGATATATGCATGAAAATATATGCAAGTGCCACCATTAATTAATTAGTGTATTGCATAAAATGTTACACTGTGCTCTATATTGTGTGTATCATTGACACAGCTTTACTATGCTTTTGCATTCCCAGAAAGAATATGTGAAAAATATTGTTCACAGTAGCCTTCTGTGATACACATTAAAGGTCAATGCCATAGTAATGGTGATAAATGTATGATGAGGCTTTAGCAGGGTTTCTAAACCTGTTGGCCGGTGACTAACAGTGGTTCGTAAAGCACTGTCTAGTGGTCCACGTGCTCAGGGAGTGGCAGTAGTCCATAGTGGGTGGGTAATGCCACTTAAAATCATAAATATGCAAATTTAAGAAATCAAACATGTTTGAACTATAATGATTATATAAACATTAATAGAAATGCACAAATAATAACAGAGAAGAAATGCTAGGCAAATTAAATGTTATCAGTTTGTGACAACACAGCCTTGGACATCTGATGCAGATGTAGGAGTTTCTTAAACAAAGAAAGAGTGGTGACAGATTGTCAAAATAGGGTCTGACATACAGAGACAGCTTTAAGACAGAAAGTCCATATTGTATGTACATAGACATATAATCTGATGTTAGCAGCGTATTTTTACTGTGAGCTACATTTAGAATGAATGTTTTTTATTAAATTATTTTGTTCAGTGCCATAATTCTCTCAACGTCAGCATCGACTCAAGAAATAAAATGCAAAAACAATTTGTTTATAACAAGTTGTTTTGTTTTCTTGTGGGTTGTTACTTTCTAGTTATAAACAGGTGGGGCATGAGGTGGTCTCTAGAGTGCTGTTATATGTTATATAGTGTGTGTAGCAGTGTGTGACATTAGGTTCAAAGTAATTCCAGAACCATTAAGGACAGACAAGTAGGAATGTAATAGCACATCTCACTGTTTTTCCTTCCTTGTGCAGATAACAGCATTTTGTGTGTGTGCATGTCAGTATGAGATGTCGTCCCTCAGCGCTAGCTTCGTGCAGATTCGTTTTGATGACGTCCACTTTTATGAGAACTGTGGTGGTGGGAGCTTTGGGAGTGTTTACCGTGCACGCTGGGTGTCACAGGACAAAGAAGTGGCTGTAAAAAAGCTGCTTAAAATTGATAAAGAGGTAGGACATATTCATGTGAAGTACTGCATAAATGTTCACTAGTGCTTTGTGTGAGTGTTACGTTTTTTAAGATAAAGTTTTTTTAACAATACCTGCCTTTTTGAATGTGACACTGTGATGCACAAACCTTTAACAAACAAAAATTCATACGTACATACGTGCATGTTCACAGTGCTTTACTTTTAGCACATTTTGTTATGTTAAAGCCTTATTCCAAAATAGATTTAATTAATTCTACATACAGTACTCCACGATGACAGTGATAAAAGGTTGTTTGAAATCTTTGCAAATTTATGAAAAGATAACACACAAAAATATAACATAAGTATTCATAGCCTTTGTACCTTTTTGAAGCACCTTTGGCAGCAATTACAGCCACAAGTCTTTTTGAGTATGATGCTACAAGCTTGGCAGGCCTGACGTTTTTACCATTCTTGTTTGCAGAACCTCTCAGGCTCCATCAATTGGATGGGGAGTGTTGGTACACAGCCATTTTTAGATATCTCCAGAGATATTCAGTCGAGTTCAAGTATGAGCTCTGGCTGGGCCACTTAAGGACGTTTACAGAGTTGCCCCAAAACCCCTTCTTTGTTATCTTGGTTGTGTGCTTAGGGTCGTTGTCTTGTTGGAAGATAAACCATACATTGCTGCAGTCATCTTTCTCTTGACCCTGACTAGTCTCCCATTTCCTGTTGTAGAAAAATATTCCCACAACAGGATGCTGCCACCACCACTCTTCACAGTAGGAATGGTACTGGCTAGGTGATGAGCAGTGCCTGGTTTCCTCCAGACGTGATGCTTGGCATTCAATCCAAAAAGTTCAATCATTTTGTTTCTCCTGGTCTGAGAGTCATTTAGGTGCCTTTTGGGTAACTGCAAATGGGCTGTCATGCCTTTTACTGATGAGTGACTCCCATCTGGCCACTCCATTATACAGGCCTGATTGGTGGAGTGCTGCAGAAATGGTTGTCCTTCTGTAAGATTCTCCACAGAGCAACGTTGGAGCTCTGTCAGAGTGACTATTGTGTTCTTAGTCACCTACCACAATCACTCAGTTTGGCCAGGCGGCCAGCCGTAGGAAGAGTCTTGATGGTTCCAAATGTCTTCCCTTCATGGATGATGGAAGCCACTGTGCTAATTGGGACTTTCAATGCAGCAGAATTCTCCGGTAGATCTGTGCCTTGTACTCTGACATACACTGTCTAATATGGGACCATATATAAACAGGTATGTGCCTTTCCAAATCATGTCCAATTAATTTTCAACAGATGTTCTCCAGTGAACCTGAGAATTCACAAATGCACCTGAGCTCGTTTATGAATGTCATGGCAAATGCATACTTTGAATGAATACTCATGTTCTTGTTATATTTTTTGTTTTTATTTTTAATAAATTAGCAAAACTTTCAAACAATTATGGCTGTAACATAACACAATGTCCAAATAGTGAAGCACAGTGAATATTTTCTAGATGAATTGTATATTACAATATTTTTATTGCAAATCTTCCAGTGTTTCTTTATTCATATCAGTTACCCCCTGCAACTTGTTTATTGTTCAAAGCATGGAAGAGAGAGAGAGAGAGAGAGAGAGAGAGAGAGAGAGAGAGATTGACTAATGTGAGATCCCTGCCAAGTGCAGTTTTAGTTTTCCATTACTCTCTCACACTCTTGCTCTCTGTCAGCAAAGCAAATCTGATACACTCTATTTGAAATGTGTTCTGGAGGGTCAACAGCGACTGCTGCCAGTTGATTAATTACCTTTTTGTTTTCCCTCATAAATAAAGCACATTTCCTCTTTAAATAATACAGCTTTCCCCCTCATGTTTAGGCAGAAATTCTCAGTGTTCTGAGCCACAAAAACATCATTCAATTTTATGGAGCAATTCTTGAGGAACCAAACTTTGCCATAGTCACAGGTAATGTAAGCATGTTTTTTATTATGCATCTTTATTTGTGCATTCTTTATTATGTATTTTGTTTTTGCATTTGGGCATATTGAATGAAATGGTACTGTGCTCTTTATTTTGTGTAAAGTTCCTATTTAAAACATTGTAAAACAATATGGTTAAGTATGTTGACGTTATATATTTACTGTATCCTGTATCACATCCTGTGGGGAGATTGTGGTTATTCAAGTAGCTGGCAGTACATTGGGAAAGGGATCTTGGTTGTTTATAATTTGCTTGAACGGAACTTAAGGGCTTTGTGAATAGGACCTAATTTATCCTGGTGGTGCACTTCCTGACTTGTCTGTGGCCTGACCATGGACTACATTTTGCCTTTGGATGTATTTTGTTGGATTATTTGATAAACTATGCACCTCTGTGTCCCAAACCAATGCCTACTTATACATGTATATATTTATATGTATCCACGTGTTTATAAGAATATGCCAGTGGAGGGTCGCTTTATGAATACCTGTCTAGTCCAGACAGTGAAGAGATGGACATGGGTCAAGTAATGACTTGGGCATTGGACATTGCTAAAGGTAGGGATGTGTGCATGTGTGTGATTAATTTGAATTGTAATCATATCAGAATATAATGTAGTTCTTGTCATTTATGATTTCTTTCCTCTTAGGAATGCATTACTTACATGCAGAAGCACCAGTGAAAGTCATTCATAGGGATCTGAAATCACGGAATGGCAAGTTATATAATTTATGTGCAAATGTATAGTACAAAACCTTATAAATTGATCTGATAGAAATATGTTGATGATTACATCTTCACCACAAGTACTTAAAGAACCCAAGGGAAGCAAAAATATACAGCTAAATTGTATTCAACATTTAATAGGTGTCAGAAAAATAGGTGAATCCCCCTATTGCCAGCAGTAACATCAACCCAATATTTCCAGATTGGTGGAGGCCAAGTACTTTTCACACAATATAAATGTATATACAATAGTAAATGATACAGTATAGATGAAAAAAAGAGATTAAAGGATATTTGTACAGTGAGTGAAAGTGTATAAACCTATTAGACCTAAAGCTTTGTCAGATTTTTGCACAAGCCCTAACATTAGATAAGGATATCCGAAGTCAACAAATAAGACATAAATATTACATAAATATTGCTCATTTATTTACATATTTACATATTTGTAAAGGTACATCAAGACACAAGCAAAGGAGATTTCTGAGGAGCTTAGAAGAAGAGTTGATGATGCTCATCAGCCTGAAAAAGGTTACAAAATCTCTTAAAAGTTTGGACTCCACCAATCCACAGTCAGACATGAAATGCAAGACCATTATTACCCTCCCCAGGAGGATCAAACCAAAAACAAGGCATGTAATAGACCTTGTCACAAAGGAACCCAGTGTATCTTCTAAGTAACAGATTTTTCTTGTAAAGTTAATGTTCATGAATCCACCATCAGGATAACACTATGCTACATTGAGAACAGTGGAGAAAGCCGCTGCTCTCAAAAAGATTTTTGCTGCCCATCTGCAGTTTGCAAAAATCACATGGACTAACCAGAAGACTATTCAAACAATGTTTGTGGAGTATACATTTTGTTTGAAATGAGAAGTGTTATGTTTGGAGAATGGAAAACACTGCATTCCAGCATAAAACCTTATCCCATTTGTGAAACATAATGATGGTAGTGTCATAGTTTTGGCCTGTTTTGCTACAACTGGGCCATGAGGTTTTGCCATCATTGATTGAATTATAAATGCTGAATTATGCCAGCATACTGTAAAGAAGAATGTTGGGACATCTGTTGGTGAGCTGAATCTTAAGAAAGTAGACCATGCAGAAATACAAAGAAAGCAAACAAGTTAGGTCCTGAAGCAAGCAATATGGGAGACAACCTACCAGCATAACAGAGTTGAAGCTGTTTGGGCTAAAATGCTTTCAAGCCAATGTGCAATACTCATTTAGTTGGAGTTACTGCTGCACAAGGGGGTAAAATGAGTTAATGAAAGCAAAGGTTCACATATTTTTGAGACTCACAGATATGTAATATTGGATAAAAGTGTAAAAAGTGTTCACAACCTTTCAAGCATCATGTAACTTATATTTGTATATATTATTCAAAATTGAAGCATTTCAGTTATCCACTTTGAAATTTGAACACAAGTTTTGAGATAAAATTCTATACAGTTGTTATCCATGTTGTACAGAATGATGTATAGCTTTGTTGATCATTCAGGACTTTCTGTGCATGCATTTGTGTCAGTAGGAAATATAATTACTGTGAACTAACTCTAGACTTTTCTTTCAGTGGTGTTAGCTGCCGACAATGTACTGAAGGTACATATAATTTTAACAAAGTTTAAATGTTTGGACATCTGTCTGTTGTCAACATTTGTTAGCAGTGTGTTACTTTTGTTGAACATGAATAAATATCCCACTTTCCATTAGATCTGTGATTTTGGAGCCTCTAAGTTCCTTTCTCACACAACACATATGTCGTTGGTGGGCACATTCCCCTGGATGGCCCCAGAGGTAATCCAGAGCCTGCCTGTGTCTGAAACTTGTGACACATACTCATATGGTGTGGTGAGTATTCAGGTACTGTCATGTATATCATCTCTGTTATACTGAAGTCAAGTGTTTTGATTGTCATAAACACTGATATATTTTAGCTAAATTATATATTATAAATTATATTATTTTAGCGAAATATACAAAAGGGTATATGATGTCAAAAATACATTGTGAAAGAATTAGGATACCCCATTAAATCCTGCTTCTGTCTTTTTTACTATATTTAAACAATAATGAAATTTTGGTTGTCATTTGACTTCTTTATACACTCTAAGTTGTATAACCCTTCCATAGTGTGTATATGAGAATGTGAATGGGGTGGAGGGGAGCAGAGTACAGGAGGATCTGAGAGCCAGGGAGCAGGAAAAACTTTAAAACTCAATGTAAATGTTATTGCCCATATCCCACTCTGTTTATATACATAACATTTTTCTACAAAGAAATTAAGAAGGCCCATTTTCTTGCACTATGTTTTTTTATGTTCCACTCTCTCCTCTGTTTCGTACAGGTTTTGTGGGAAATGCTGACCAGAGAGGTGCCCTTTAAAGGATTTGAGGGCTTGCAAGTGGCCTGGCTTGTTGTGGAAAAAAATGAGGTAAAGTTCACTGCACTGGCAACTTTCACAAACTTGTTTAGGATTTCATGCTCACTTTAACTGATCAGTTCACGATTTTACCCCTCCCCTGGTTAGAGAAACAGGATAATAATGGATTTCTTTGGATCTCTGACTGGATATTTATAGTGGGATGATCTAAGACCAGCAGCAGAGATTTGTTCACTCACTTGAGTGGTACCAACTCATGTTATTTTGTACCAGTAAAGTGTTATTAGTAGAATAAAGTCGGCTACATATGCACCTTTCTCATCAAGCCCTGTGCTGTCATAGTGTTTAAACAGTAATTCACAGCTCATTTTGTAGTGTAGAAGTTTTGGCAACATTAAATCAAACTGTTCTAACTTAGCTTATGTGACTCTTCTGAACATGCAGACGCAGCACATCCCCCTTACTGTGTTTAAAACCCAGTCCTGATGGAGAATGTTTTCATGAGTTGAGTTTGTATGAAAAGCTGGACTTGGTCTAAAATTAGAATCTCATGTCAACTGTGGCCAAATGATTTTTTCCTCGTTATGTATATATGTATTTCAGAGGCCGACCATTCCAAGCAGTTGTCCTGCCAGTTTTGCAGAGTTAATGAGATCATGCTGGGTGGCAGAACCCAAGGTAAGTGAACTCCAGTATATGTTTTAAAGTTGTAATTAGGCATATTGGATGAACAGTGACAGAACAGGCTGCTTTAATGAGAAATAAACACTGAACAGCCATAACATTATGACCACCCCCTTTTTTTCTACACACCACACACATTTTATGAAATGCCACTGACCATGCAGGAGCACACTTCCTTTCCAGCTTCTTTTCACCCTGTTTTTCAATGGTCAGGACCCCACATGGCCACCACAGAGCAGATACTTTGTATGTGGTGGGTCATTCTCAGCACTGCAGTGACAATGACATGGTAGTAGTGTGTTAGTGTGTGTTGTGCTTGTATGAGTGGATCAGACACAGCAGTACCTCTGGAGTGTTTAAACCAGTATCACTGCTGGATTGAAAATAGTCCACCAACCAGAAATAAACACTTCAGCAGCATTGCTGTGTCTGATCCACTTGTAGCAGTGCAACTGATGTACAGGACCTCTGTAGTGTCTGTAGTGGTCCTGTGGGATCCTGACCATTGAAGATCAACATGAAAGGAGGCTAACAAAGTATGCAGAGAAAGAGATAGACTACAGTCTGTAGAACTACAGAACTGAACTATAGAATGCTGCTGTATGGTAAGAGGAGTTTACTAATATGAAGGTAATAATGATATGGCTATTTTGTTCATGTAAATGTGGTCATCTAGATAAAACAGCATTGTTAATGTGGAATATTTGTTTGTAGTATATTTTAGATTAACACATAGCATGGTCTGTGTTAAGCACAGTGAAACTACATTTATTAAAGAAATTATTATATTGTTATTTGGTTGAAGTTGTTATGTTTGTTCAGATCTCAAGGTCACCATAATTGGGACGCACATTGTATTAATGTGTTTATGGTTCCAATAAAAATATTTTTCTTTTTTCTCAGGAGAGGCCTGTATTTAAACAGATCCTGGGTACTTTAGAGGCCATGTGTAATGACAGTAAGCTTCCTGACCAGTGCAATTCTTTCCTGCACAACAAGGCAGAGTGGAGGTATGCCTACTTGTGCACACACATATGGCCATACACACACATACATACACAGTTCAAGTGTATAAATTTCAATATCCCAAAGTATATATACCTGTACAGTTCACACACAGAAAAGAAAATCAAGGACAAATATCAGAATCTGAGTTTTTCCTAGTTGTATTCTGAATCAGCGCATTTCAGGCCCAGCAAGTCAAAATCCACACAGGGTTTTTTTCCCGATTGCTTGGGCTACTCTAGTTTGGCTGAGCCCAGATAGTCAGAACAAAATCCTGGGGCAGACTTTGAATTGCTGGACCTGAAATGCCGAACTCTGGTCTCATGGTAAAAGCTGGGAAGAGTGTGGTAGAGTTGAGTAGGTTAAGGGGAAGAACACCAGCTGGGGCAGAAGCATAAGTTAGATGGCGTGAGATGCAAAAATAAGTAAACAATTGTTAACGTCATACATTCTGTAGCCCCACAAAAGCTAATAAAGACACATAGGAAATGAGATAAACATCAAGATAGCTGCTCTCAAATATATTTGCACCAGAAGAAAGAGGGCTATCTCAGAAAAATGGGTGTGCAAGAGTGTAAGTGTGAGAGAGGGCGAGAAATTCTGAGAGTGCTTGTCAGGAGAGTGGCAGAGAAACCAATTCCAGCTGCAGGAGAGACGTTTAGAGAGTCTATGTGGAGAGGAAACTTGGCAGAAGTAGACCTGGCTTCAGGGTTAAAATGCACAAGGAGGGGGATTCTGGCCCTGCATTACATACCTGTTTATAAATAGCTCTACTAAAGGCTTTGTGTGTGAAAAGCCAGAACATGCTTTTACAGCATGGTGCTGATGACCCCTGCTGGTGTGATGAGGTAACACAGTCAGGTGCTATAGGAAATGTTTAAATAATAATGATTTTCTTATTTGAGTTCAAAGCCTAGAGCTTGTCTATAGCACCCTTTAGCTCTTATCCACAGTGACTGGAGGGCAAAAGTGTTCCTTGACATGCTATATTAACCTCTCCGCTTCTCTTCCTAAGGTGTGAGATCGATGCGACTCTAGAGCGATTGAAGAGACTGGAGAAAGAGCTGACCAGTAAGGAGCAAGAGCTGGATGAGAGAGAAAGGAGACTGAGAGCATGGGAGAACAGACTCGTGGAGCGATCCAAACCATGTAGTGCAGTAAGAATTTCATAATGGCCCTATTAGAGAAGTTTTATCTGCTATCAATTCATAAGAATTAAATGCATTCTTATAATTCAATGCTGAGATTCAGCATCTGTCTTTGTGTGCAAAAAGACATTTCATTGTTGGAAAATGCAAACTAGCTATTGTTATGAATACTTCATATAATGTTGGATGATAATAATTCATTTTAGTGATATTATTTTTCTGATATTTCAGTATACATTATGTATAGCATCTGACACTGACTGGTATTCATTACGAGGCACTACCATCAGTTTATTGCATTCAAGCCAAGCAGAGAAAGCAGAACACTATAAGCTATGTCAGTGCATGATGACAGTGCTCACTGTCGCTACAAGATGACTATGTGGGTGTAAGTGCATTGCAAGTGGCCAAGGGATGCAAATCAAGTAGCCAATTCTTTTTTTCAGATTTAATTCACCATTAGCTTCTTTGGTGGATTTTATATTGTTTAAATCAATATCAGAATTATGCTATGTGAATTTTTCCTAGTTGGAATACTACATAAAACATCGTCTGTGATATGGGAAGAGTTCTAACACGGTTGGTTAATTGGCTCTTTCAAATTGGGATGGACAATTGGGGTAAAATTGAAAAAACAAACAAACAAACAAAAAAAGTACAAATTGAGCAATTATATTTCAAATATGAAAGACATCTGACATAAGTTCACCAATCAATTAATTTGTGGAAATATGCTGTCAAAGTGATGTAAAGTGAAATACTAGTCTCAGAGCTGTATTCACACCCAGTTCCTGCTCTATCTAGAGATCCCAGCTGTCAGTTAGTCTAAACAGCTTACCTTAATATTTACTTTAAAATGGCAGTGCCACTATTTTAACTTAAATGTTGTGATATCCACATTCAATACATCTGTCTCTTTTTCATTCTCAGTTCTTCTCTCATATCTCTCCAATGGCTGTGAGCGCTGAGTCTTTCTATGAGTCACGCTCTGAGGAGAGCAACAGTTCTGAAATTACCTGCCAGATCTCGTCCTCCTGCAGTAACGGCCATTTGGGTGGGGCCGACCTGCAGGCAATCATGCGTGGCTTCGGGGGAGTATTTGATCTAGATGTGGGCATGCCTGGGAGTAGCCCCATGCGGCAGTCAGGCATGCAGGTGAACATGCAGGCCAAGCAGAACTCGTCCAAATCCTGCAGTGTGCGCGAGGGTCACAAACTCAACATGGCCATTACCATGGACCCTTTTGGTTGGTCTGATGATGACAGCGACTAGAGGCCCTTTTGAAGGATGTGTGCATCATCTTACATAAGAAGGAAGCCAGTAGGTCAAAAATACACCAAAGAAGCCCAAAATTATGGCCTTAAATATACTTTACATAATTATCTGTCCAAAAACTACTGCTACAGTTTATGTACACTCATCATGGACTTGTCAATACAGGGCTTTCAGTGGTTCATTTAACTGCCATTTTTTCTGGGGCAGAATGAGTGTTCAAAATATATCATAAAAAAAAAAGATAAATATTTTTGGGCATGAATGAAGCATCTACCAGGACACTTGAAAGTTTTGCCCACTTCCTCAACCACCTGCCCACACGTGTTTAAAACATCTTTACATACTTACGTCTTTACCATTTTGCTGGATTTCAGATGCCACCATTTTGTTTTTTCCCTCCTTCCTCCACACCATCACCAATTTGGTCCTGTTGGTTGCCCACTGAGTTCAATAGTCAGCAGGACCTGTGAGGG
Organism: Acestrorhynchus altus; assembly: GCA_034509495.1. Taxonomy (NCBI): domain Eukaryota; kingdom Metazoa; phylum Chordata; class Actinopteri; order Characiformes; family Acestrorhynchidae; genus Acestrorhynchus; species Acestrorhynchus altus. The sequence goes on along the minus strand of CM067504.1, from coordinate 7,314,150 downwards.
CCTAGATGTTTAAAGACCTGGACCAATGACAGGGCCAACAGCAAAGACCTTAAGTTATAATTGTTACCTTTCAAATTGTCTTCTGGTAGAAACATGCCCAAAGTCATGGTATAGCAGTATGTAAATTGATCATGCAGGTGTGTTGCCTCAGGGGATGGCTTGGAAATGCCCACACCTGTATAAGTTGTTAGTGAGGCATGATAGTGGGTACCAGATGGATGTAGAATTCAATTGGCAAAGTTGTGTGGGCATTAACCATTCCACTCAATCCACAAAGTCACATGTGTATTGGGAATACCTCTGGGACTGACGGCACAGTGCATTATTCTGCTGGAGTATCCCATCATTGTGGGTGTATATGAAGCCAAATGAGGCTAGAAGTGGTCATCGAACAGGTAAATGCTGCCAGTCAATTATTTTGGTGGATCAGTGGACACAACTGCCATAAAAATAGACATTATTTTACTATGGAGCCATCACAATGTTGTGTTGACAACTGGGGTCCATGACGTCAGAGGGTCTGTGCCACACACTAACTGTACTATCCCAAAACATTACTGTGTTGCATGAATCAATTAAACCACGATGGACCACACGTTACCAGTCCTCTAGGGACCAGTTAGCAACATCACAAGCCCAGGTGAGGTGCTGTGTTCTGTGTCATGGTCTTAACAGAGGCACTTTGCTGGGTCTTCTGCTCCTATATCCCATGGAAGCTTAAGAAGACTGCAGTCACCTGTGGGATAAGCCTGTGGGGTTCCTGCTTTGAATGTGGACGTGAATTCGGCAAGAATCAACAATTCTAGACAGACACTGCTGATCATGATCATTAAGCAGCTGTGGGTGGCCAATGTGATGTCCATTGTGGGTGGTAATGCTGTGGACTAAGGAATGTTAAATGCCCCCACAACTTTGGAATTGTAATATCTCATCCATCTGGCACCATCTATCATGCCTCACTCAAATCACGTCTGCTTGCGATGGAACATGCTGGCCATTGTTCAACCTTACTCGCAAGATAACACCTGATATCCCATGAGTTTTGGCATGTCAGTTTATACTAGTGCATCTCAGGGAATTACAATATCATGAAAAAATCACAGTTGAATTCAAAAAGGTAATATTAAAATATTTAATATGATCAAAGAGAAAAGGATGTACCATACAGAAATGGCCAACTTCTGACACGTATGTTTATTTATACATTCAGTACTTGGTTGGGGCTCCTTTACCACAAATCTATGCATCAGTGTAATCAGCTTGTGGCACAGCTGAGAAGCTCGGATTGCTTTTATAGTTGCCTTCAGTCTGTATTGTGTTTCTAATCTTCCTCTTCACAGTACTCCATAGATTGTATATAGAGTTGAGGTCTACAGAATTGGCTGACCGATCAAGCACAGTAATGTCATAGTCAGCAAACCATTTGGTAGTAGTTTTGACCCTGTGAGCAGGTGTGGAATCTTGCTGGTAAAATAAAACAATGTCTCCATAAACATGTCATCAGATGTAAGCATAAAGTGCTCTGAAATCTACTGACCTGACTTTAAAACATAGTCCACGTTTTAATATATATATATATATATATATATATATATATATATATATAGTATATATAATTTTGATCCTGTATTGTTTTCAAGACCCCACCCCGCCCAAAAAAACAGAGAAAAAAAAAAGAACAAATGAATTTAAATACACATGCAACAAATTTATTTGTGTTGAACTCATTCTTCTCCAGAAAAACCACTACTAGTACAAGGTCCAACTACAACTACTAGTGCATCTCAAAAAAATTGTATATGATGGAAAAAGTTCATTCATGTTCATGCTCAAAAAGGTGATCTGTCATATTTCCTATTCAATCTACATAAAGTGTCATCATTTTTCTTTTTCTGTTGATCTGTATGGCATATAACTTGTGAAAATGAAAAATCCAAAATCTCAGATTTTTTGAATATTCAATTTAGTTTGAATTAATTTCTAATCAGGTAATCAAGGTATCAACATTAAAATAAAATGACTGAAATATGTCACTTTAAAAGTCATGAATATATGAATATATTACATTTAGATCATTTTGCCCCACAATCTTTGAGATGCACTCAGAGATGTTTTCATTAGATACGAACAGATAAACATTGCACTGGCTCTGTATATGATAGGATTACTCTACTGTACTCTACTCATTTAGCTTTTGCCAAGCCAAACTAAGCCTACATGTACAGAGTATTACAATCAATGAGGGTTTTAAAGTCCATCAAGTCAAAATCAAAGTCAAAGCTGCTGTGCTGCAGTTTAGCCTCATAAGTAGCCAGAACTAAATTGTGGGCTGGATTTTGACTTGATGAACCTGAAACCCCCACCTCAACACAAACCATAGGTCATTTAAAACAGTCCATACCTCCACCAAATTGTAATAATTCTTGTTGAAATGAGCCAAGTGTTATAAGCTGTTGCAGCGTTGGTGAAATATTTGGCCTGATAGTATGATTTATGTAGGATTTGAAAGTTTGTTTTGTAAAGCCATTTTTTTAAATAAAGGAACTACTGCAGGGACTGTATGATTATGTTTTCTTTACTTTGGAGGACAGTTAGATTTTGTACCATACATTCACTACCTAAAATAAAATATATTAATAGTGGGCCGTAGAACATCAGTTCACAAACTGGATGGTACATTTGGTCGTGATGGTAGCAGTGGCTGAGTTTACATTTTTTGCCCAGTTACCACAGTAAAGGAGACAGCACGTCATGTATTTCTCATGGTGAACATCACATTCACACCCACAAGACATTGTTGATATTGGCAAAAAGCAGAGTTACCTTTTTTCACAAATAGTTCTACTGAAAAATGTTTAAAGAAGCATAAAGTTCATGTTTTGTCCTTAATCAAACCTTAATCTAAAAAAAGTAGAAATGCCACTCACAGATATGTAATATAGGATCATTTTCCACAATAGGTAAATGGTGCAGTGTAATATTAGTACTACATTTGTTTGATTGGTTGTCCCTATTTACTTTTAGGATTTCATTATATGCTGAAATATGAAAATAATATCCATATTTGATGTTCTGTTTTCTTTTCAAAGGCAACAGAAGTAGGCATTTACCTGAGAATTTAATATTATGAAAATAAAATGTATCAAAAGCATGAGATTTATGATAAATAAGACAGGCCATCATCCTCTGAATCAAGGACCCTTCTCATATTCATTTGATTTAACATTCTGCCATGCACTTTATTACACAAACTGTATACAGTCAGGAAAATAAGTATTTGATACACTGCTGATTTGATACACCTACAAAGAATGGAGAGGTCTGTATTTTTTATCATAGGTACATTTCAACTGAGAGAGCTAAAATCTAAAATAAATCCCAATGTTTGTAAAATAATTAATTTGTAATTTATTGCATGAATTAAGTATTTGATCACCCACCAACCAGCAAGAATTCTGGTTCTCACAGACCTGTTAGTTTTTATTTAAGGACTTGTTAACTGTACTGTTACTTGGTGAATAAATATTCTGATATAGATAATTTTCAAAATAACCAAATACATATTATTAATACATACAGTTCATGGAGAAAGTATTCACAGCGATTCACTTTTTGCACAATTTGTTCAAAAAAGATTCAATAATTTCCCCCCCCTCAAAATTATACAGACAATATGATTGACAAAGTGAGAAAAATCTTCCCAAACTTATTAAAAATAAAACATAAAATAAAATGTGCACAAGTATTCCCAACCTTTGCTCAGTACTTTTTTCTTAAGTGCCTTTGACAGAAGTTACAGTCTCAAGTCTTTTTGAGTATGATGCTACAAGCTTGGCGCACCTGGCACACCATTCTTCTTTGCAGAACCTCTCAAGCTGTGCACAGCCATTTTTAGATATCTCCAGAGATGTTCAATTGGGTTTAAGAGTTTCCCATAAGCCACTCCTTTTTATACTGGCTGTGTACTTTGGTCGTTGTCCTGTTGGAAAATAAACCTTCATCCCTGTATGAGGTCCAGACTGCAGCGGAGCAGGGTATCATCAAGGATGTCTCTGTACATCATTGCAGTCATCTTTCTCAATTCAAGTTGCAGAAATAAATCCCCACAGCATGATGCTGCCACCACCATGTTTCACTGTAGGATTGGTATTGACTAGGTGATGAGCAGTGCTTGGTTTGCTCCAGACAGGATGCTTGCATTCAATCCAAAATGTTCCATTTCATGGTCTGAGAGTAATTGAGACGGGCTGTTATGTGCCTTTTACTGAGGAGTGGCTTTCATCTGGCTACTCCACCATACAGGCCTGATTGGTGTAATGCTGCAGAAATGGTTGTCCTTCTGGAAGGTTCTGTCAGAGTGACCACTGGGTTCTTGGCCACCTTTTAAGGCCCTTCTACCACGATCATTCAGTTTGGCTGAGTGGCCAGCTCTATGAAGAGTCCGGATGGTACCGAACTTCCATTCACGGATTATGGAGGCTACTGTGCTCAATGGGACCTTTAATGCAGCAGACGTTTACCCTTCCACAGATCTGTGTCTCAATACAATCCTGTCTCAGAGATATATAAACAATTCCTTAGACTTCAAGTGTGTGTCTTTCCGTATCATGTGCAATCCACTGAACTTACCACAGGTGTCCGATTAAGCTGTAGAAATGTATGAAGGATGATCAGTGGAAACAATATGCACCTGAGCTCAAAGGCAAAGGCTGTAAATACTTTTGTACATGCTATATTTTTTGTTTTATTTTTAATAAATTTGCAGACTTCAAGTTTTTTTTTTGTCATCATTGTTGGTATTGTGTGTAGAATGTAGGAAAAAATGAATTGAATCAATTTTGGAGGAAGGCTGTAACATAACAGAATGTGCAAACGGTGAAGCTCTGTGAATGTTATCCAGATGCACTGTATATAACACTACTTTTCATCAATATAATGAACTTTGAGGCACTGAGGTTTGGCCTCAGTATTGGTTTGTATTGAACACACACCTATGCTGTTTATCGTTAGCTCTACTTCCTTTATCTCTGACTTCCTGGATGTTTGTCAGATGTGTTTCACTAAAGTTCTTCACAGTTAACACACACACACACACACACACACACACACACACACACACACACACACACAGATGAATTATGACAACGCCTTCTACTTGGAGTATGGAGTGTGCATGGAGTGTGCATGGAGTGTGCTCACTTCCTTTACTCTCGAGGTGAAGCCAACTTCCCTCAACACCTGTCTACAGTCCGGACTTTAGACGTGGGCAGGTGTGTGCGTCCCGAACTTCAGGGACGGGAACGTGTCGTTTGGTCAGCTGAGGACTGTCTGCGATGACGACAGTATCCAGTCTGACCTGAACAGGTAATGTATGTTTTCGGTCGTCGTGGAGAGAAGAGGGTCAGTATTCTAGCTCTGAAAAGCAGACAGATCGACAGAAAGAGACAGTCTACGGATTTCACAAAGACCTGTGGTACAAACGTCGACTTCAACACTAAAGCCTGTTTTAAGTGGGTCCTGCATCGGAATGTTTGTAATGAATGATGCAGAGCATTACCTAAATAGCGTGACGTTTGACTGAGTTTATCTTGAACTTAAATACTCGTTTTGTTCCTTTTGATTCAGAAAAACGTCGACGTGGCCTCAGTTAAGGCATTGCACTTTTGCTTCACTGTGCTAAAGTTGTACTTTTGTTTACCCACAAAGAAGTCTTTTTGTACACATAATACAGCTTTTCCTCACTGACACAAAATAACGGAGTTGTTGGGATGGAATGAATCTTTCTATGTGTGAATGTAATTATAATATATGTTTGTGATTACAATATTAAACCCAGAGAATAAGTATATTAAGAAAAAACATGCAATAGAAAGGAGGCTCTAGTACCCTGTCGGACCGCCCCTATTCTAGATATAACATGAGATATGGTTGGAGATGGAGGCATACAGGTTCTTGCAGCACATTTGCCCACAGATGTTGTATCTGGGCCTGAAGATCCTGCACAAAGAGGCTGCCAAAGCGTTCCAACTGGTCCCATAAATGCTTGATTGGGGGTGAATCTTGCAATTTGGCAGATACATTTCTGAGAAACCCTTGGTGTGTGTTATCCTGCAGCAAAATGCCAGGTGGAAGCCCTGCCATGAGAGGCAACACAGGGCCACAGGATGTCCTGCGCATATTGCTAAACTGTTATTGTCCCTTTTGTCACTACTAGGGGAGACTGACTTGTATGTGAGGGCTCACATGGCCTCCATACTCAAACCCAACTGTTGTTGGACCACAAGCAGGACCTGGAGTCTTGCTAAAGGTTCCAATCTGTAACAGTGCCGGTTTCCCATTCGTGACACCACTATAAATGAAGAAGACGGTGGGCTGTCAATGGCAGTGATATTTATTTCTTTTATTGATCACCTACTTCTCTCAGTCCAATGATGTACCCACTCAAAGTCTGTCAATTGGACAGAATTTCTTCAAATGTGTCACCAAGACATACACTACCCAAAAAAGCCTCTGAGAACCTTTTTACAGGTCATTGGGGAAAGCACTATTCCACCCTCTTGTGCCAAGATTCAGTGTCTAATCAGACAACAGCTGTAATAACTTGCATATCTGCTGGATACAGAACTGCATGCCACGTTTCACAGCAGTTCTATGTGGGTGTGTTGCTTGTTTACCCAGCAAAGCCTCATAGATGTCAGTCTATATCATTAGCTATTATCAAGTTTAAAACTATACCATTGATGTATGCGTTTCAGCTGTATTTTCTGTTCCCCAGGTTGACCAGACACTATGGCTTTAGAGTCTTCCTTGGAACTGGAGCTCAGCTGTCCTATTTGTTTCTATTTATTTTCTGATCCTGTCATTCTTCATTGTGGACATTCGTTCTGTCTGAGCTGCCTGCAGGAAAGCCGAATCTCTGAGGGATGTGGACCTGAAGTTGAGCATCGCTGCCCAGAGTGCAGAGTCAAGTATCAGGATACAGAATTCCCACAGAAGAACTTTAAACTCAGAAACATAGTCAAGAGCTATAAGGATACCATTGAGCAGACATCCAGAGAGGCACTCCATGGTGGAGAAGCACAAGCGATGGAACAGAGTGTAAAGAGATGTCCTTCTAGCAAGTTAGAATCTGAATCTAACAGAGAGCAAAATCCAGAGAAGGAAGCTGCTGGGGGTTACTTATCCGATTCTATGGGAGATACATTACCTGAGGAGCCAAACAAATACAGACATAGATTAACTTCTGTTTTGTCAGACATCCAAGCCAAGATCACTCTGGTGGGTGAGCTGATGACCAAAGCAAAGGAAAAAGAGGCTGGAGTCAAGGCATCAAACACTGACCTTAGAGAGCAGATGAAAATACTACTGGAAGAGATGGTGGAACATCTGAGAAGCTACAGCACAGCAGGATTGGAGCTACTAGAGGCTGAGTTGAAACCCAGAGAGAATGCTGTGAAAAGCATAGCCCAAAAGGTTTCAGACCTTCATAAGCAGCTGAAGGACACAGAGCTCAAGGCTATCACATTTTTAGAGGAACCTGATAATTACAGGTTTAATAAAGAGATCCAGAGCCTTGATGTTTGTGTTGCCACACTAACTTTAGACTCTCTGGAAAGTGAATTAACTGCTGTGGGGAATGCAAACACCAACATGACCAACATGTGTGTTGAAATGGAGCGGCGCAATAATCAACTTCGTCTTGACCTTGGAAGAGTCCAGCGTCATTTACGAGCCGTTCTTAACCCTTCTGAAGTGACGTTTGACTCTGAGACTCTTCATCCTAGCCTAGTCTTGTCTGAGGATCTCAAAACAGTATCCTTCAGTGTTGCCAAGCAACCGTATCCACCTGGACCCAAAAGATTCACAAGCTTTTGTCAGGCCCTGAGCTCTCAAAGCTTTTCTGAAGGTGAACACTGTTGGGGTTTACAGGCAGTGGACTGCTCCTGGGTCCTGGGGTTGTGCTATGGGGGGTTGTCCCGCTCTGGTCCAGGAAGTGGTCTTGAGAGTAGCAGTGGGGCTTGGTGCCTAATGTGGTGTGATAACTTACTTAGGGCTTATGAAGGTGGCAGAGACACCCCACTCATGCGTACCTCATCTCTGCAAAAGGTGGAGATCTGTCTCAGCTTCAGCCAAAAAAGTGTGGCATTTTATAGCATTAGCAGTGTTAGCAGAGCCAAAACTCACCTACATACCTTCAGTGTGAGCTTCACTGAACCTGTTTATTTGGCTGTAAGAATGATGACTGGTCAGCCTAAAGCTCGAATAACACTGTATGAATAATGTTGTTTCTAACACTATACTAAACAATCCATTTCTGTAGTTATTCAGAAGTACTACAAAAATAAACTGAATTTTAGTGTGTTGGTTGTGTGTAGAAAAATGTCCTTTGTTTCCAAAAATAAAATCCTGCTGTTTTTTCTTTCTGTACAAAGGCTGAACTGCATTACTTTATTATTGTTTATGATATAGTAGTAAAAAACAGCAGAACAAATATTTGATAACAGTTCATACATTCTATATACATTTACTTACAAAACTTGAATCTGGCACTTTTTCATATTTTTGTAAAAATGTAACAATGAATGGAGCAATAGAATTGGAATAAAGCCTTGTACATTGACTTCAATTAAAAAGGTTTTTCCTTCTCCTGTAAAGTTGCCATTTTGGAGGTTTTTGTGTGATAGTAATTGTACACAAATGTAGGCTCCAACATTTTATAATTACAATGTTCTATCATAGTTGACAAGTTATATACCTTCATGTAATTGCACTGCATGTTCATCATAATTCACATGTTTTTAATGACATACTACTTAATAATATGCTTCCTCATAATGGCACTTTTTGTCATATTTTGTTCTTAACCTCATAATAAGACACTTCCTAATATTTGCAGGTTATTCATAAATATTTTCTTGTAATAAGAAAGTATTCAAATTTCAAAATTATAACTTTTTTTAATAAAATGAAGTTTTTTGGTTGGCAGTAATACAGAACTATAAGGAATACTTTGCAAGCCCATTTCTGCCACCAAAATAAATTGTTATACAATTAGAATGATTCACAAAGGCTTAATTGTGAGAGGAATCATAAGAATGACATACTATGTCAAAATTGTATGCTGCAGGGCTGGGGAAGGGGGAGAGGGGAGGTATTTTTATCTTTTGATCACCCCACAATAAAAATGAAAATTGGAAATTTCCCTAGGAGTCATAATATGTCTTTTATTTTGAAGTGTGTGGTTAAGATTCTTTTTTCCAAATATGTTTGCGTATGGTGTGTAGGGTTGCCAGGTTTGCAGTTTTCATGCTAAATTGGCTTGTTTGTAAATGCAGACGTGCATGAAAATTCAAAGGTGTTTGATTAATTTGTGCTGCTTTTTTATTTATTTTTTGTTGATGTGTCACTGGTGTTAGATAGCTGATGAGCATTTGGAAAGGAGTCCTGACAGGAAAAAAAAAATAGTAAACAGAAAACTGTTCAAAATAACTTAATGTAACCTGAAATTCTAATAACATGGAATTCAGAAATGACCTGGAATTAGAATAATTCTAATTCCAATTAGAATAATTCTAATTAAAAATAAGATTAATTATTTTTGACAGGGATTTGTGACTGTAACGATGACTGTTAAAGATAATATTAAAAAGATAATGACAGTGGGGCAGCCATTGCCTGGTACGGAACCAGCCTTGTGACTGAAAGGCTGCCGGTTCGAATACCCTAACTGTGAGGACATGACTGAAGTTCCCTTGAGCAAGACACATACAGTAGAGGTGGGCGATACCGGGAATGTTGGTATCGATCTGATACCAAGTAAATGCAGGGTCAGTATCGCCAATATCGATACCAATATTTAAGCTTCATAGATTCAAAGGATCCAAAACACCTAGGACAGAATTTTGCCAAACATTGTACATGACAACAAAATACTTTATTATCACAGTCAACATTTTTTTTTAGAAACAATGGAACAGTAACAAAACAAAGTTTGCCTCAACATTAGGAAAATAAGTCAAAAGGCAAAAAAGGAGAAACTACAATACAAAAAAAAACATTCTTCCCTCACTGACATCTTTTCTATATTTTTTTTTTTTGTTCTTTGTTAGAAATTGTTAGAATTGTTATTAGAAATAGAATTGTTATTAGAAAATACAATAAAAAATAAGGAATTTTCTTCCTTTCTGTGCAATTCTGTTTTTTCTTAAATAAACAGAGTAAAAAATATTACAACTTCAAACACGATCTGCTGAGGTAGAGGGCTGACAAACCATAACACAACAACAAATACTGTTAATAGTTTCACACAAAGTTTGATTTTCTGCAATAAAATAAATAATATATAATAATAGACAATAAAATGAAGCGTCTCTCTCCGTACTGTGACGTGTCGACTCGAAGAGACCGCTGATTGGCGGGCCAGGCTGAGTGGGCGGGCCAGGCTGAGCCTACCCTCATGACTAATTGGCTGGCGCGTGAATCAATAAAAGACGAGCGTACAGGTGCCGGGCGCACAGGTGCACAGAGCGATTCTTATAAAGAGGAGAGTTTGGTGAATGCGCATGCGCAACTGTGAGTGAGTGCGTGCGGGAGAGAAATAACGCTTGAGTATCGATTTTTTTACACTAGTATTAATCAATACCAATACCAGCGTTGGTATCCATATTATCGATATTTGGATTGATCCGCCCAACTCTAATATACAGTGGATTGGGCTGCCCACCGCTCCGGGCACTTGTGCTCATAGCCCCATAGCGTGTGAGTTGACTTTTATCACTGTGTTGATAGGACAAATAATACTATAAACAGAATGCTTAACAAGAAGTATGATTTAGATTTAATTATTTAATAAGTAAGATTGGAAGGAGATTGCTACACTGGTAGTTCTTATGAAATTTATAGTTTGTTTTGTTCAGCTTCTGGCGGGTTTGAGACAGATGGATTTGTGTGGCAGTACCTGGCAACCCGGGCGGTGGGGGCGTGTGCTCACGTGCATCGGCGTGTTGATGTGACGGGCGGCTGTTCGGCGGCGCTCGGCTGGAGTCGGAGACACGGGGACGGCTGGCTGTTTATATCGGCCGTAAACGTCGACTCGGCCGAAAGCTGCTATGTTGTTTGCTTGTATCTCCATTGATTCGAGCCGAGAACGCAGTTGTTCCTGATCTGAACTCGTTTCACGTGACGGTAAAGAGGTTCATGACGATACATATGACGTTAGCTCAGTAGCTAACTGCTAACAGTTAATACGATCAGGGCGCAACTGAGCTGGCCTGCTTACTGGTCAGCCGTGTAGACTGGTGTGGACCCAGTCAGCTCAGTGATGTGTAAAGGAAAGCTCTGGTATATTTAAGAGTGAGTGCTTTAGTCTGAATGGCTGTTTAGGTGACATAACGCTACTGTTGTTGTTTGCGTAGTGAGTGAGTAAACTTGAGCACTGGACGGATTTCTGATCTTCAGCGATGGTTTGTGTCGTTTTATGTTTCAGTTATAACACTGTCCACTTAAGGCGCTGTAAAGCCCGGTGTTTATATTTGCTGTCCTGCCGGATTAGTGAAGAATGAAGCTCAGCTGGCGAAGTTGTTGACTGTAGAATGATTTCACAACGTTCTGATTTAAACGTTTCAATTGCTGACATTTTTATAGATAACCCAAGGTGGAGTTGGGATAATTTAACAATTGAGGGGTCAAGGTATTTAAAGACACTTAAAGTTGCTTTAAATGAACAGGGGACAGTATATTAACCGAAGGGAGCAGTGTACTAAACCGAGGGATAGTTTAATAAACCGAGGAACAGTTTAATAAACCGAGGGAAGGGTGTACTAAACCGAGGAACAGTTTAATAAACCGAGGGAACGGTGTACTAAACCGAGGAACAGTTTAATAAACCTAGGGAAGGGTGTACTAAACCGAGGAACGGTGTATTAAACAGAGGGAATGGTGTACTAAACCAAGGAACGGTGTATTAAACCGAGGAACAGTTTAATAAACCGAGGAACAGTTTAATAAACCGAGGAACAGTTTAATAAACCAAGGGAACGGTGTACTAAACCGAGAAACAGTTTAATAAACCGAGGGAACGATGTACTAAACTGAGGAACAGTTTAATAAACCGAGGGAACGATGTACTAAACCGAGGAACAGTTTAATAAACCGAGGGAGCGGTGTACTAAACCGAGGAACAGTTTAATAAACTAAGGGAATGGTGTACTAAACCGAGAAACAGTTTATTAAACTGAGGGAGCGGTGTACTAAACCAAGGAGCAGTTTATTAAACCGAGGGAGCAGTGTACTAAACCGAGGAACAGTTTAATAAACCAAGGGAACGGTGTACTAAACAGAGGAACAGTTAAATAAACAGAGGAACAGTTTAATAAACTAAGGGAATGGTGTACTAAACCGAGGAACAGTTAAATAAACCGAGGGAATGGTGTACTAAACCGAGGAACAGTTTAATAAACAGAGGGAGCAGTGTACTAAACCAAGGGAACGGTTTATTAAATTGAGTGAATGACTTGTTAAATCAAGGAAAATGTTTAAGTCTCTAAATATTATTTGACTCCCTTGATCTTTTAGCTGCTCTGTTCAAAACAGCAGAAGTTTGAGGAGGAATCCAATACATTTATCTCAGTCTTGGACTATGAGCTGCCAAGTGTGTTGCAAACGGTGGTGACGGCAATCTAGATAACCATGTTTCTTATTCCTCAGCTTAGCACTAACTCTACTGTATCTAATGAAGGACTGCTTATAGTATCATAGTAATCGTTTTCTGAGATCACTTACATTTGAATGTAATCTAATCAAAGTCTCCTTACATTTGTATTCATTGTTGTAGCTGATCACTAGATAAGCACAGGTCTTCTTGTTTTCTGTATCAAATTGTGATATTTCTCTGTTCCTCTCTCTGACTGTAAACTGAGTTTGAGTGCTAGAGAAGTTATTTAGGTGTGTATTTCCTTTTGAGGTGTATAAAATGTGTGTATTGTCCTTTAGCCTGGATGCAGAATGCTGGATACGGTGACTGCCGTGGTGAGGTTTGCACAGTATGGCAATGGCACTGCAGTTCCAACGGTGGAGAACACTTCAGCAATGCCTACATGGCCATCTGAAGCTAACATCAGTCAGCCACACAAATGCCTACAGGTCCTTTATGAAGACATAGGCAACTCCAGGTATGCTTATTCTCATGCTTATCTCTATATTTGAGTACTCAGATCTGTGGTTTTAGCTAATTGGGTCAACAGTTTGGTTGTATTGAAATGTCATCAGCCAATTTAAAAGATTTTGGCCATTAGGAATACCGCCTAGTCCCCCTCTTTCCTTATCCAGTCCATTTGAGTCAATCCTCCAATAAATTGCTGAACAGAGAGACGATTAGAACAAAACTTTGAAATGGGCAATATTTGGACTGGCTGATGATGGGTAACTGACGCTAGAGAAATCTGATTCATATGTAGGCATTGAAACACTTTCTTTGACTCAAAGTGTCTTACAATGTGCCTGTAATGTACAGGTGTCTTTGATTTCATTTCTACTTTCCTGCTGTCAGTTGCACTTCCTTCTATGCATTCCTGGGCAGTTTGGGCATTTCCCATTGTGTTTTAAAGAACTTTCAGTTTTGATTGTGTGGGTTTGGCTTTATCTCTGTGTAGAGGTATTTGTATGATGTATTTCAGGTTTGATTGAAGGACCTAATGTTCATTGTAGACAAACATAATGACTGAAGAACTGAGTTACTGTGTCTGCCATACAAATAAATTCATTTTATTTACAGTTCAAACAACCAGTGAATTGTAATGTGAAAATTAACTTTTTTCATGACTAGTTTGTCTTACAACACCCTGTGTGTACGTCTTCACCATGACTGCAGGTAGACTGAGGCAGTCTGAATGGCTTTGTTTACATCACAGACCTGTAATAATACCAAATGTGTGATCAGTCAGTTGTGTTCCCCTTTAAACCCAGTGTATGACCTGTCTTTTTAGGGTGCGCTTTTGGGATTTGCTGTTGCTGGTACCTAATGTTGCCTTCCTAATGTTCCTGATGTGGAAGCTGCCATCAGCTCGGGCTAAAATCCGCCTCACCTCCAGTCCCATCTTTGTCACTTTCTACGCACTGGTGAGCTGCTTCCACTACTTAGTGATCTGAGAACAGTTTTACATGTAAACTGCTACCAAGTCAGCACATACTGGCAGTGTCAGAAACAGAGAGCCTTTTCTGCTTTGTTGACATGACTCTTTTTCTCCTGGTGCAGGTTTTTGTAGTGGCAGCAGTAGGAATCACTCGTGCTATTGTCTCAATGACTGTGAGCGCATCCAATGCTGCCATCCTAATAGACAAGGTAAATAATACAGCTTGACTGAAATAAACCAATTAACCATTTTTTTCTTTAAGGAAGTGTACATGTGATGGTGAACAGCATGAATTTTACTAAGTGTTTTCAAAAACCTGCCACAACTACTGTCTCATGTATTTTAGGTTTGTGTATCTATATACACGTATAGAAATAATTTCCAAACTTTGGAAGTCATTATTTTTCAGTACAGGATCCACTGTTCTGCAAAAAGCTCTCTTTATATTCTGTCACTGATGGAATTTGGTCCCAGGAGTAATGCCTTTATTACCATAGGAAAGCGCCCATAATAATGTCTCGTTTGTTTATATGACTGTTGTCATAACTTATGAGAACATGCCTCTGTGGTCTAGTTTCATAATGTAACTGGCAGAGTATTTAATGTTTTTACTACAGTTCTGAACATTCTATGTTTTCCAAATATACATAAAATGAAGAATCGCCTGAATATAGGTCTCAGGATAGCTGCAAACCTGGGGACAAATCCTGGTTTGTGTTGTCAGTTTAACATTCTGTTCCATCTTGTTGCCAGCTGTAGCTTCAGTATTTTCAGTCTTTTTTTTTTTCATTTAAAAAATGTAAGTTAGTAAAGCTTTGTGCTGTTCATGGAAAAATCCTTGATTTAGCTGTTTACAAACATAAGCCTCCCATCAGTGAACTAACGTTACATGGTGAAACCTCTTAACTTCACAGTGTTTAGTGGTTCATAACTATCACTGGCTCAGCTAGCTAGCTATACAAGCAAACGTCAGCTCCATTTGTTCCACTGTGTTGCTTAGTAGCAAGACTCACGGTTCCATTCTGGCCCATACTTGTTTAGTGAGCTACGTTGTTTCCTGTAATTTACCAGTGAATTGTGGGAGATTATAGTGGCCTCAAAATCTTAAAAAATGTATTATATGGAGGCTCAGAGGAAAATGGCTGACATACTCATTAATGCACTAAAATGTAAATAGGGATTCATTTTGGTCACAGCCATGGATTACAAACTTTTGAATGGTATTTTATATTGTAATAATTTTAATAGCAATGCTACATAAAAAGGTCTTTGTAAAAATATAAAAAGAAATCAATCCAGAAATCTTATAAATGACGAACAATCACTAATTGCAATATGAACTGGCAGTCTTGTATTTATTGATTTTTAATAAATCTTTGGTTTTCAATTTTCACAATTTGTCTCAGAAAACAGAAAATTAACCCAAATCAGATTTTGTGTTGCAGTGTGAACAGCAAAAGACACTGAATCTGATCTTTTCAGTTGTAATTTGGGCCATTTTAATATTTGGTACTGAAAGCAGATCTGAGCAGTTATACCCAAATTCATTTGACTTTGTCAATCCAGCTTGACGAGCCTCATAAATGAACACAGAGGAGACGTGAGTCATTGCTTGTGCAAGTTAGTTTAGGAGCACAGACTGGGTGCATTTTAGATATGTCACATTTTAAGAGATGAAATCTTGTATTTAAAAAAGGTTTGATGAGAAATGTTGATATTTGGGACACTTTATCTTGCTGTGTGAACATACCCAAGAGACCCATTGTATATGCAGAACACTTCGTCCTGTAGTTAACCTGAAGGGGAAAACCAAAGTGCTGTTTTTAGATTGTAGGCATCATTACAGTCAGCTGATATAACTCGTAATAATGAATAAGAATGAAATAGGATGGCATTGTTGGTGAGGGTAAATGATAAGAGAAATGAGGAAATGAGATTATTTAATGGCCTATATAAACAACACAACCTTTCACTCTCGCTTCTCCTCCTCTTTGAATAAGCAGATTCACAGTTTTGAATCATTCCAGCTTGGTGCCTTTTGCAAAGTGACAGAGGAGATGTAAAGTGTTTTGCATCTAGATGGAGATGGACTTATTTAGTGCCATTTGTATAGTAATAAAATCTGATAAGGACTATGTATTTTATGTGTACTTTCAGGTGCTGTGGGAGATTACTCGCTTCTTCCTGTTAACCATTGAGCTCAGTGTTATCATACTGGGACTGGCTTTCGGTAGGCTTCATTTGTCTGATTAGTCTGGTGATATAGTTGAATTTATGTTGTTTAATTCTGTAATGAGTACTCCCTTGGTGTGGACTTTAAAATAGAAACATGAAATAGATTTGGTGGACCACGGGATTAATTCAGCATAACATGAATAACTGATGTGTACACTGAAGTGTGGACTGTGATCTAGCAGGGACTGTATGTTTTATTGTTACAGGTCATTTGGAAAGCAAGTCTAGTATCAAACGTGTGCTTGCTATAACTGCAGTCTTGGCACTTGCTTACTCCATTACACAGGTAAGAGTCAGTATTATTAAAAAATAATTTAATTCTTTAATAATTAATAACAGTTCTCAATTCATTGCTGCCATACAAAAACATTGTATGTCCAAAATGTCACCTTTATAGTTCATGTAAATGGATTTTATTAAAAGTACTTTTGGAGTAAATTTGGAGCATGTTCTTTTTTCCATCATGATGATGTCATTTTGATAATTATTATATATTTCTTCCTACTTCAGGGAACATTGGAGATCCTGTATCCTGATCAGCATCTGTCTGCTGATGATTTTAACATCTATGGCCATGGGGGGCGACACTTCTGGCTGGCAAGCTCCTGTTTCTTTTTTCTGGTAACTGTCCAGTACAAGCCCTGCTCTCATTTTCTCTGTTTACATGCACACCAGTGGGTTTATACTAGTCTAGAACTGGTAGTCCAACTAGGATATGGTCATGTACAAAGCATAGTTCTGTATGCAGTCAGCACACTAGAGGAAAGTGAAGCCAGAACTCGACACATTAACAAAAAAACAATCAAAGGTCATTTGATTACAACATATGGTCCAGTGTGACATTGGCAAGACTATTTAAAAGAGTACAAGGCACATAATGGTTAATGCACATAATTGTGGAATGGATGTTCCGTAGAGGTTTTGGTAGTGCGTGATGACAAAAAACAAAACCTGACCCTGATGTTTGACTGATTGTCATGTTTTTTTTTTTTTTGTGTGCTATTGACATAATAGGACGGATTAATTTGCCAGTAGAATGTTCCATAAAAGGGTTTCAAAAACCCGGATGTATGTGTGCGCCCTACGATGGATTAGCGCCCTGTCTAGGGTTGTTTCCCGCCCTTGCGCTCAGAGTTGCCGGCTGGGCACCGGCTCACCCGTGACCCTATTCAGGAATAAGCAATTCAGAAAATGAATGAATGAATGAATGAATGAATGGTTTCAAAAACCAATGATTTTGATTATCTATATTTTAGTGGAAATTGCTCAATTACCAAAAATAATTTTGCAGCTATCAGCAATGTTTTGAATGAATTTTCCCACTAAAATAAAAAATAAATTAAAAATATCTGTTTTTTCTGATCAAAATTCAAAACCAAGGATGTGCAGAATATCAGAAATAAAGTAAAATAGAATAATTATAATAAATAGAATAAGAATTAACAGATTAAATGAATGAGCCTCCCAGAAACACTTCAGACAAAAGAAAACAAAAAACATAGAAAATAACTCTCTACTGTCATGACCATCATGCCTGAAAGGGTTAAATGAATGCAGATACACAGTGGGAAATCTAACATGAATATAGCTGAAGGTATGTTTCATGCTGTAAAGTCAGAATTCAGGTATTCAGCTGGGTATGTAAATAGGACTGTTGGATAACTGGTTAACAATATTATGTTCGGTACAGTTTCTTAGACTAAGTACATATTTGCGCTGTTGCTGTGCTTTTCTGAGTGTATTTGTTGTTTTTACTGAACATATTTTGTATTTTTAAGATTTGTTTACTTTCCCTGTAGGTTTATTCTCTGATAGTTGTCCTGCCAAAAACACCCATCAGAGAAAGAATATCATTACCATGTAAGTAATGTCTTATTTCATAATTAGCATAAAAGAGCAGAACACCATAAGCTATATCAGTGCATGGTGGTGTACATTACAGGCATGCAGACAGAGCTGTTGTCTGAAAGCGTGAAAAAAAAAATGTTTGCAGCCAGGGCTTTCGCTTTGATATTGCATCAGGGTTCTGTTGGGTTCCTGGTTTGAGTTTTCAGTTGAATTGAAAGGTGATGACTTAACAGACTCTTAACTCTCTCCAAACCACACACCCCAACATTCACCCACATGCATGCACATACCCACACGCACCCGCACACACACACACACACACCCAAAAGCGATAGTGCCTAATCTCAGCAAAAGATAAATATTTCTTTGTATTTTTTCATTTCTAAAATATTATTATAGTTTTATAGGAGGTGGTCTCAAGACTTGCCAACTTGCTATAGAAGTTTGTAGGTGCATTTGTGGCATACAGATATGTGCACCTCCATATATCAGAATTATATTGAATTCAACCAAAATTTAAGGAATATATTCAGATTTAAATTTTGTCCATATTATCCAGCCATAATTAGCAGGACTGCCATTTATTAACTTATGTTTATCAATGCCCTGTAACCAAAAGTTTTAACTGTAGCCTAAATCTTATTCTTGTCCTAATATCTTTCTGTAGCTAAGAGGAGTTTCTACGTGTACGCTGCTATCCTTTCTGTGCTAAATATGGTACAGGGTATTGGAAGTGCTCTGCTGTGTGCTGGCATCATAGAAGGCTTGTGGTAAGACCTTTACCTCCAAACTCATTCTCTTTGTGTATTACTGTAACAGTATAAATCTACCTCTTGTGTGTAGATGTGTCAAAGTATTGTACTTGAATATAGTTATGAAACTATATTGGTAATTGCTGCACTTGTACCTTCCTTTGATTGAACAGTGAGTTGGGTGAGGTATGACTATTTATTAGATTCTGATCACATGTATGTGTTTGTGCACAGCTGTGTTGACGTGACCACATTCCTCTACTTCTCCGTCTTTGCTCCTCTCATCTATGTCACGTTTCTCAAGGGGTTTTTTGGGTAAGTACAGATTCCCAAAAGGCTTGTACTTTTGGTTATTGTTGCTTTGGTAACTTGGATCAGAGGTTATTGCACATATGAGTACTCAGAATCCTAGGATTGACTCATTTCTTTCGAAATTACATCAGCACTTTCAACATTATTTTCCATCAGAAGCTCTTTATGTGGACAGCTAGCAGGACAGGGTTTATTAAGCAACAGTGCAGTTAAATGTTTGTGATTGTCTACAAGTAGGGCACATTAACACTACTTATGACAATAATTGGTTTGGAAATCTCTAATTATCAATTGACACTACTGAAGACTTTATTAAGCATTTTTAATCATTTATTCATGAAGTTACATGAACGTGCCTTTCAAGACACCAAAGGATACTTTACAGTCAGAATTCCACCAACACACACCAACAAGAAGTGGCAGCCAATATTATCAATTTTAGAAGAAACAATGATTGAACAGGTGACCCAATAGCTTGGTTATTAATGCTTTTGATAGTTGTAAGTAGAAAGTATGTTGTGGACAATTAGCTGCCGCTTCTCAAATATTTAGTAATGCCTAATAATGTCTAAGTTGTCAAATTAATAATTTTTTACATTTATTCATGTTTATTGCTGTCATAAGTATTGTTTTTTAATGTATCCTTTTTGTAAAATGATACTATGTAATTCTGTATGGAGTCAAAAAAGGGTCAAAAAGATTTTGATCTTGTTAAACAATAGTCACAGATGTATCGAAATTTGTAGCTGCGTTTGAGCAACTGCATACATGTAAAATCCAAATCCACCAAAGGAATGTGCAAATATGTTAAATGTTAAACTAATAATAACAATAACAATAATTTAAATTCACAAATGTGGAAAAAATGATTAGTTAAATAAAACCCGCAACCTGATTGGACTAGGGAAAGCTTTTCCAACAATTAGCCTTCAAAACAGGGTCAAAATTTGCAACTGCAGAAAATTTTGCATGCAGCATAGAAGGTGCACATTCACAACATTTGATTTTAAAATGGTAATCTTTTCTAGACATTAAAAGTTTTTTTTTATATATTTAAATATATTTCAATATTTGTGAATTAAAATTATATTATTATTATTATTACTAGTTTCTAATTTGTGCATTCTAGTTCATTTGTTGATTTGGATTTTATGATTGCTTAAACACAGCTACAAATTTCAGTACATTTGTGACTATTGTTTTACAAGCTCAAAATCTTTGCCATAAACATAAACATTTGCACATGCTGTGCATCCGGGAAGTTTTCCATATTCCAAAATTGATTAAAAACATTTTTCCCCTGATAATTCTACTCACAATATCCCACAATGACAAAGTGAGAAATGTTTGTTTGAAATAAAAAATATATAACATGTACATAAGTATTCACAGCCTTTGCCCTGACAATCAAAATTGAGCTCAGGAGCATCTTGTTTCCATTGATCATCCTTCAGATGTTTCTGCAGCTTGACTGGGGTGCACCTATACTAAATTCAGTTGATTGGACATGATTGGGAAAGACACACCTGTTTATGTCTCATAGACAGTACATGTTAGAGCACAAACCAACTCATGAAGTCTAAGGAATTGTCTGTCGACCTCTAAGTCAGGACTGTATTAAGACGAAGGTCTGGAGAAGGGTACAGAAACATTTCTGCTGCATTGAAAGTCCCAATGAGCACAGTGGAACCACCAGGACTCTTTATATAGCTGGCCACTTGGCCAAACTAGGTGGTTGTGGCAGATTGGTGTTAGTTAGGTGACCAAGAACCCAATGGTCACTCTGAAAGAGCTCCAACATTGCTCTGTGGAGCGAGGAGAACCTTCCAGAAGGACAACCATTTCTGCAGCACTCCATCAATCAGGCCTATAATGGTAGAGTGACCAGACGGAAGCCACTCCTCTGGGAAAAGCACATGACAGCCCATCTTAGAGGCTCTCAGACCATGAGAAATCTAAAATGGCTGTGCACCAACATTCCCCATCCAGTCTGATCGAGCTTGAGAGGTTTTGTAAAGAAGAATGTGAGAAACTTCCCTTTCTTGTTCCAAGCTTGTAGCATCATACTCATAAAGACTTGAGGCTGTAATTGATGCCAAAGATGCTTCAACAAAGTATTGAGTAAAGGCTGTGAATACTATACATTTGCGTATAATTTGCAGCGTAGTTCTACAAACTAGTGTTTGCCAAGTATTTAATATTTATTTTTTTATGTTGTATCTTGGCAATAATCCATGGTTTACATGCACGTAAATGATATATGAATAAAGTCTTATTCTCTGTCTTTGTCTCCTCCTTTCCTCCTCACTGTCTACTGGTTTTAGCTCTGAGCCAAAGATCCTGTTCTCCTATAAGTCTCAGATAGATGAGCCGGATGAGCCAGATGTGCACTTGCCTCACACTTCCTCAGCCGGCCTGGGCAGTAGGAAGGACCTGGAGCACAGTCCCTATTCCAACACGCAGATCGACACATCGGGGGCCTACCTGGATGATGTTGTGTCTGGCCCCTACGGAACAGGCCACAGTATCAACAGCATCGACAGTGACCGCTGGAGGGCAATCAATGCCTAAGTGAAAGAAAGAGGGATAGCTACAAAAAACTGGCCACAAGTGGCCTAGACATTGGATGCCCTCTGTCTGTCTTTCCTACAGTGAACTGCATTGTTTTTCAAACAGGCTTTGGATTTGAGCTCAGTTCATCACAGCCTTGCATTATAGCTTAGCACACCAACAGTTCATTTGTTTTTTGGTTCTTTTTCCCCCCATCTAAAATTGCTTATGAAGATTTTATACATTTTGATTGAACCATTTTCAAGTGTGTTGGAGGGCCTTTGCAATTATTTAATACTGTGTTGAACATAGTATTTTCTAGAGCATTAGCTGAGGAATTATAGTAGTAGCAGGGATGTCTAGAGATGGCTAAATTTACTGGTTCCAGAGAGGTTGGTTTTAAGCTGCATAATGGGTTTTACACTGGGTCTCACTGTGTTATGAGTTTTGTTTTTCTATTTCTTTTCTTTTTGATTGGCTGATGCTGAGACAAAGCAAGGCAAGAGCAAGGCTACAGTTGTGCTGGCCTGAGCCCAAGTCTGCACCTACTGCTTCTGAGTGTTCTTTTTTTAATTTATTTTAGTGAATATGCTATAGTATATCCTGTTATAACCATTGACTGTCATTCCTTTTCACAAATGGAGAACCTGAAGCACTATGGGATGCATCCAGAAACAATGGGGAAACACATAGCTGTGAAAAACTGTCTGAAATCAGATACCAATGCTGAAAGTCATGTGATAATGTGATGTTTGGTGCATACAACCCATTGAGCAGTCATGAAGGATTTTCTGAGACCATTTGCCTATGCTCTTCCTACAAAAAATTCCATACAAAAAGACAAGTGTGTTTTACTGACCAAAAGTGTGTGTGTGAGAGTGCGTGTATAGATGGGACACCCTTGTTGAAATGAAGTTTTGTTGATTTTTTTTTTTTTTTTTTTTAAGTTCACAAACTCTTTACTGCAAAGAACCTTAAATAAGGCATTTTCTGACATTTTTAGAGCAAAAAATATTAACATATTGGGTAAAAAAATTTAACTTTATTTTAAATGTGCCATAACTTTTGTACATGCCACATTTTAGATTTTATTTTTTTCAAAATATTTTATTCAGGGAATTAATAGTAATTATGTTACATTACACAAAAATCCATTTGCTGTGTAAAGAACTTAGAAAATCAAGAATTCTGTGTCATTTGATCAGGGGTGTCCAAACATTTGCTTAAGACTGTATATATCTATATAGAGTATGAGTTTTAAACCTTCCAGTGTTCCATGTGATTTTGTTTTTATTTAAAAATGGATTGATGCTTTGAAATCATTGTTAAACTCTTAACGTCATGCCTACGAATCTACCCTGTAAACTGAAATTTGTGTTTGTTAATATGGATGATTATTATTATTTATGGGTGATGGCAGTGTCACCTATGTATGTTTTGTAGTATAATAGCTGAAAGAGAATATTGCAGGTTCAGATCTTTTAATTGGATGTCACAGAGCTCTTGTCCTTGATTTGTTGTGCTGTAATATTGCCTTGGTGCATCTGAACCCGTTTCCGTAAGTTGAAGTACAAAGATCAGCAGAGCAAGCTGAACATTACTTTGAGCCCTCAATCTTAACACTTAGAGGTCTTAAAAACCCAGTGCTGTTTGAAATGCAGGCCCTGCTTGGCAGTTATTAAAAGGCCTTTTTATTCAGTAGAACATTCCCTCAAACAGTAGAACTGAGTAGTAAAGGACTACGCCAGGATTGTCTCCATGAACTATAAGACTGTTATCATTCAGTATATAAATGAAAGATTTATTTTTCCATGAATGTGCATCATCTTCATAGAAGTAGCTTTGATCACCACAAGTGTTTCTGCAGTCCAGTATTGTAGCCTGTTGGTCGTCTCAAATGCACGTTGCACCTCAGCATCCCTCACCCGAACACTGGCTCATTTTGGCAAAATCGTGTCTGACATTGCTGAAATGTTACTGTATTTGTGGCTTGTGAATACGTAATGACCAACCATCAAAACTGCTCAGTCCTTTGAAGGAACGTTTTTCGTTGGAACATGAGGTGAACATGATGATGTTAACAGTGAACGATGATCTGGATGATTATGCATTTATTTTTAAATTCATTCCAAATTAAAGAAAGGATGATAATTTTTTTTGTTTGTTCATTTCAGTATTACATCAGGATCCTCCTAATGGTAAAAAAGTGAGTACCATCTTAGGCCAAAATTAAATTTCTTAATCCTCAGGGTTTTGAGATGGAGATGGCTTGTATCAACATTAAAATAAAACTTCAAATGGCTAATGGCGGTTTAGCTTATCAAATTAAGAAGAAAAAACTTTTTTGTATGGCACTAGTATATTGGCATCAATACGACTTTATTGGCATGTGAACAGCTAGTGCAATGTGCAGCTGTAAGGCATTAAGAAACCAACCTTATTTTTCCCTTGAGATGGAGACGCACCCTCCTAATTGAATAAACTCCCCATTTAATAAATTGTTCCTTCTAACTAAACTAAGGGAACTATTTATTAAATTCGAGAAATTGACTGCTAGACTGAGGTAACATTTTATTATTCGATGGAATGATTTTAGGCCTCTGAATTTTCTATCTTATTACTTGTGGAGCTCTACATAATTCAATACAGTAGTTACCACTGCTGGAAGCCTCAGTTTTACCGACCCCCACTGGTGTTAACCGGTACTGCAGGAAGCCTCAATAACACCGCCCCCATTGGTGTTAAGCGGTACTACAGGAAGCCTCAATAACACCACTTCCCGCTGATGTTAAGCGGTACTGCAGGAAGCCTCAATAACACCACCTCCCGCTGGTGTTAAGCGGTACTGCAGGACGCCTCAACAACACCGCCCCCGCTGGTGTTAAGCGGTACTGCAGGACGCCTCAATAACACCGCCCCCGCTGGTGTTCAGCGGTACTGCAGGACGCCTCAATAACACCGCCCCCGCTGGTGTTGAGCGGTGCTGCAGGAAGCCTCAGACTCCAGCCTGACCATGTGATGCGTATTATCGCTCTTTGTGCTGTAAGGCTCTGACTCTGTTTTAATGTAAACACGCGAGTTTTTTCTTTGTTCTCTTATTCAGTGGTCATTTTGAGCGACCCCCGCTATTCAATACATTTCCCAGGTAGCACTGTGAACATCATGTGACTGCGGATGAACAGGCCATTGGCTTTGAGTCATTGTTTGATCCGCCTATGCGAATCGAGGACACTGTGCGGTCTCCGCTCACTGACCCTGGTGTCTGACAGCCGACGCGTAGCTGAAGCCGACCCGTCCGGAAAGCTGTCCATCAGACTGCAGATCGGAGGACATGGGGGGCAGAGAAAGCACGAGCAGGAAAGTGTCCTACGGGCTGGACCAGGAAGACAACGTCACCGTGCTGCAGGGGGTGAAGGTGAAGTCCGAGTCAGATTGGGTTCTGAGAGAGAGTCAGTACTGCTGCTCATCACACTACTGGAAGAGTCAATGAGACGATCTGAGCTCCAGACTCCTGAAGGGCTCTTAAAGGGCCCTCTCCCTCATTTCAACGCGCACGTGTGTAAAAGCACTACTCAGGACGGCTCTAGAGGCAGCGCTTCCCCTGGGGCAGAACTGGGTCTGGAGGCAGTGCTGCCTCTGGGGCAGAACAGGGGTCTAAAGGCAGTGCTGCTTCTGAGGCAGAACAGGGTCTGCTTCTGAGGCAGAACAGGGTCTGAAAGCAGTGCTGCCTCTGAGGCAGAACAGGGTCTAGAGGCAGTGCTGCCTCTGGGGCAGAACAGGGGTCTAAAGGCAGTGCTTGTTTCTGAGGCAGGAGAGTGTCTAGAGACAATGCTGCTTCTGAGGCAGAACAGAGTCTGAAGGCAGTGCTGCCTCTGAGGCAGGACCAATGGTCAGTGAAGCCACCACTTGTCTAGCACCTCTGCTGGCTGGTTGCAGTATGATGATCAATTCCACCCATTCCCACACTTTTCAGTTGGAACACAGCCCGTATTCTTTATACTGTATCTCCATTTTCACCCTCCAACAGTTAGTTTTCCCTCCAGAAGTAATTTTTCTGAATGTTAACCAGCTTTATTCATGCTACTGAACACGAGCGACAGCAATTTCTGCTGTCTAATAATGAAATTTAAAATGTGTTGTTGTTGTCTCTGTGTTGGCATCCAGTAAAGAAAAGACTGAAGTTGTGAAATGCTACCCTAAAGCTAGCTCACTAGTTTTTCAGGCAGTTTTCTGAGAAATCAACACCGTATGGATAGAATTTATTTAAAGCAGCAGAATCTCAAAGTGATTTGCACACCTTTCAATGGTCTGAGGAGCAGATACACATTTCTGAAGCTCTACCTACTGTTTAACTGATTATTGTCTGCAACAGTTGCGTTTGTTCTGCCTCCAAGGTAGAGCTGCCTCCATTTTGATTAGTGATTTTGCACACAAGCATTTTTTGTGCACTCATTGCCAGAAAAAAATGTTGCATCCAGAAGGAATCAACTTATTGCAATGCAATGGTGTCGTACCAGACTGTCATGAAGTCTCTCAGATTGGCAGAGGGTCATCTTCAGAGACTAGTCTTGCTTTTGTCTTGGAGGAGACGACCAACTAAGCCATGTGTGGAGGTAGGGTGGTCAGCACCAAGATCAACAGATTGTTGTCACCCATCTCCCACCTGAGGGTCGGGTGTCATGGTGCAATTTCATGTCAACGCTCGTCATATTGCTGCCTTTTCGAGTTTGTCTTGAACACACTGATATTAAACCTTGGCCAGTTGCATCACCTGACCTGTGCCTGATTGAAAATGTGTGGGATGCTATTGGACATGCTGTCAACACTCCACCCCTACCACACAATCTGCAGGAACTGTGTGAGAGTATTCAAACTGCATATGGATGGATTATCACAGGACACCATTAGGAACCTCTACAGCTCCATTCTGAGCCAAACTGAGAGACTCTACTTCTGTATGTGTAGATAAATAAATATTACTCAGATTAGTCTATTTTTTCTATTCTTCCATCCGAATAGCATTGCAATCTGACGCTTCCTTCTGGGTGCAACTATTTGTGCAACTGTGCATTTTTGTGATGAGGTCAGGGTTCCAACCAAATTCCACCTTATCTTTTCCACTTAAACAGGCTCTTGAGGCCACTTTTAAAAGAGTTTTACATTATATTGTTATTATTGTATTATTATTTTGTAATTATTTATTTCCCAGTATCTATAAAATAATGAGTTGATGAGATATAAAATCATTCAGCTTCATGGTTATTTAATGAGAAATGTACTGATTAGTATACTGTGGTGGTGATCAGAAGCATATGTTGGGATAAGTACAGTGCAAATGTTTGTTTTATTACATTATTCATATTTATCCAGAACGTTATTTGATTTAGGTACACTGTTGATGAACAGACATTCACAAATTAAAGAAAAAGTGTTTCTTACACTTCATACAGAGGCACTGCAGAGCTGCTTAAGGGTCTAGTATGCTATATATTTTTGAAATGTATTTATATTTTCCACAAGTTTTTTTTTTTTACCGTCACACGTGTGGGATCATCCACCAAAAAGTAGTCATGATTAATTTTACACAACCATATTTCATCTTATCAGCTCTGAATTAACAGGCTGTTGATGCTACTTTAAACGTATATAAGCACGATTCTAGGAAACAACTGTTGAACAACTTATTATTTGAATATTTGACTTTTTGAATTCAGCACCAAAACCACACCCCTACCTTCAATACTCCTTCAGAAGCTCCGCCCCCGAATTCATGCACGCACATTGCTATGGCAACGACACTGACTTCCAGACCAAAAGAAAGTTTTTGATATTCCAAACCTCTTCAGCTGTTTCTCTGCCATCTTTATTTTTGTATCCCATCCATCATTTTTCAGCTGTGCGTGAGCAGGAATGCCCCCTGATGGAACAGTCCGGTTCTGCAGCTTCTGCTTTTTCCCCATTTATAGAGTCAAGGCTGAGTATAAACACCAGACTTTTTTTTCAGTGTGCAAGCAGACCAGAGAGCTCGTGGACAGTGAGGAAACAAAGAGTGTAATTATTGAAATTGTGCACAGTTTTCTTTAAAGGGGTTTTCCATTAATTTCCTCTGTATAATCCAGTCAATGAGATGTAAACAGTCATTAAGAGCAGTTTGATGTGAAATGGTGCTTTAAAGACAAACGTGATTTGTTTGCGTCAGAGGTGAGGACCAGCTGCCACAATGCCCACAGTGCACTAATTCATGTTCTTTGTTCTCCAAAACCACCAGTGAACCTACCTACCTTTGTTTGCTATATAATGTTGATTATTATAACATAGAAGTGGGTTTGAGAGGAAACACATTTTTGGGTGGACTATTTTGTCTTGAATGTACCCTTCACTGTACCACCATCAGTTATTATTTTTTGGCAAAAGGTTATCATGAACGTTTGGAAAACTATGCCTCAGATATTAATTTAATATGTTTTCTAAAATAACTTTCTGTGATGAAACATTTAGAGGCAACACTTTCTCTCTTGTCCCCACCACTGTGAGCAAATCTATCAAATTTATATAGACCGAGGCCTTCAATTTTAATCCGTTCTGAATGACTTGCATCTTAAATACTTAAATATGGATTTTTTTTAATCTGTGTTTTTTTTTTCTTTAAGACTAATATATATGTAAATGCCCCCCTGTTCTGACTTTAATGGCTTGTGTAAAAAGCTGTCTAGCCTGAAACATTCTTATAACTCAAGTGTGAACAATTGTATTTAAATGCATTGGGGCTTTTAAGTTATAAAAAATAATGAATTGAAATTTTATTAAACAGTCTAGTTTAGATATTTGAACTGAAGGACAGTTTTTCCAATCTGCATAACTCTATTTTTAAAAGTGAGGAACAACCTTTTCCCATGATATGGACCCTTTCTGGATAAGGAGGATTTCTAGATGTGGATCCAGTGCTGTTGTAACCTGACCACTGTATATCAACCAGTAATGTTAAACTGTATAAAAACGGTTGCAGTGCTGAAGAACGTTTTTAATCATAGTCCATACTCTGAACATGTTTCATTTCTGCAGTTCACTAAGCTTACTTCATGCTATCTCTCATTACCACCTCACAGGCCCACCCGTATCATTTTGATCCAGGCTGTAGTCTGAACCCAGTGCCAACTTTAGTGCTATAGATTCAACTAATGATAGCATTCATAGTTATCTTGGCAGGCCATACCAAGTTGTGAAGCACAGCTGCTGACCGCTGCCTGACCCCTTATGTGGGCCTGAGTTCTGGCAGTACTTCACTACAATCTACAAGCGCATATCTTTTAAAAAAAAAAACCAAAAAAAAAACCCAACAACACTGATCTCTCTGTTGATGTTTTAAGTTCATGTTTATTGCCACATACCCCAAGTATGATCTTTTAGTGGAAGTCATAAAGGGCCATTTCCCAATGTTTTCTTTTATTTCTTCTCCCTTGGTCCATGTCTGACACTGGTGGGGTTTTATTCAAGCAGTCTGTCATAATTCATTTCTACATGACCTTTTCTCCACTTCTCTCAATCTCTCTGTCCTGAAACATACTTTGCACAAGGACACGAACAGAAATGCTTTGAGCAAGGACACGAACAGAAATGCTCTTGGCAAGATCCACTAGTAGGGTTGGGTATCGAAATCCGTACTCTTAAGGGCACCGACCAAATTAACTTTGTTACTACTGAGTATTGATTCACTTAAAATGTGCTGTTTCAATACAAGTGTAAGACAGTGGGCAGAAGCAATCTGAAAGCAATCTCAAGTGTGGTTGCCCGGTGGTTAGGGAACCAGTCTTGTAACTGGAAAGTTGTTGGTTTAATTCCTTGAACTGGCAGGACATGACTGAAGTGCCTTTGAGTGAGACACTTAACACCCCAGTGACCATGTGTGGTCACTGCCCCCTAGTGTGGGAATTCACTAGTGGATGGGTTAAATGTGGAGGACAAATTCCGCTATGAGCAGCACAGTGAGTCTATGAGTCTGTATTTTTAAAACCCCTTGTATTGACTGTTAAATGAAAAAAGCTTAATATAAAACTGGAGAATCACAGGAGATTAATATTCAGTATTCTTTAAGCAGTATTGTTCTGGACAGTGCCTTTCATAAGCTACTGCTCTGTAATGGTACTGAATGCAGTCGGGTAGAGATGTTATTGAATCTCTGGCTGATCCAAATGCTACATTTAGGTATGTGTATCTATGATTTTTCCACTTAACTGTCATTGCAGTCCAGTTTGATTTGATGATTTGTCCCCCATTATCCCTGTTTTAACTGCAACAGTAACATAAAGACTCATGAATGTACAGCAGGGCTGGGTGTTTGCAGAGCATTGGCTTGGCATTGGCATTTGTGTTGTTTTACTGAGGTCACAATAACAGTGCTTTCACCTGAGCAGTTTTCACAGCTCGCTTTGTTTGTGGACTGTATGTGTGGACAGTGTTGGCCAAATGACGATACATTTTTGTTGAAAAAATAAAGAATTTTAGTGAAGTTGGAATTGGAATTGATCACTGTTAAATCAGTTAGAGTTAATACAGTTCATGTCATAAAATTTCTGTTTAAATCGAATTAAACAATGTTTCTTAACCCTGGATCTAGAGGCACCCCTGCCCTGCGTATTTTAGAGCTTTCACTGCTCACAGCACACCTGATTCAACTAATCAGCTCATTATGAAGCTCTTCAGAGTTGTGTTGTGTTAATATAGGGAAATCATAAAATCATGCAGGACAGGGGTGACTCCAGGACCAGTGTTGATAAACACTGGAATAGAATATAAAAAGGACAGATAAGTAGAAAGTAATGTCGGATATGTCTCATATTTTAATATAAAAAAATCTGAAGGAGGTTTTTGATGTGTACTAGTTTCTTTGCAGATGGTCTGCATTTACCTGAACTGTTATCAATTAGCCACAAGGATTTGCCATGTAACTGGGTTTGTGGTGTCACAGGCTATATGAGGGTTCTGTTATCAGAGCAGAATGACTGTATCTATAGGCATATGGCTAGCGTTTTGACAAATTAGTGTCTAAGCAGTGATTTGACTGTATGTCTGTGTTCTCAGTTGTCCGGTGATGTCCTCCAGAGAATGCGTGAATCTACACAAAAGTCACCACCCCCAAAGCCAGACAGCCAGAAACCTGATCCAGGTACTAACTATCACATCTACTGTTCTCTTGCATTCCACCCTGTGTGGTTTTGCACTTTCAATTGTGTTATTTATCTCTCTTATAAGGAAATGTCTTTTGTAAAACTGATATGTATCAAAGCTGCATAACACAGAAAAATCCTAATAATAATAATAATAATAATAAATCTTTTGATATGTTAGGCACTTGCTAAGCTTAGAATTTAGTGTTAATAGCTTGAATATATAAACTCAACCTGCCAGGTGTTTACAGTCCAGCTGGAGTAAGTGATGTTATGGCCTGGGTAATATTTTCGTGATACATTTTAGGCCCATTAATAATAGTCAGTCATTGCTTGAATACCTCAACTTATTTGAATGTTGTTGCTGGCGATGTGTGTCCTTTCAGGCCAACAATTTACTCATGTTCTGATGACTACTTCCAGCATTAACACACACACACACACACACACACACACACACACACACACACACCAAATTAATCTCAAACTGGTATAAAGAACATGACAATGAGTTTAGAGGTCTTCAGTGGCCTTCCCAGTCACTAGATCTAAATTCAGTAAAACACCTTTGGGATGTCCCAGACAGCAAGCATATTGCAGTTCGCTGGCTTGATAAACTCTTTGACTGTTTGCCAGTGCTGGTTCACCCTTGGACCACTGGATTGTTCTCCTAAATGGCAACTGAGAAAGGACAAAGCTGATGATATAAAATGATATAAAACAAAACATGCCCTTCCTGACTGGGCTCCTCACTGGGCTCCTCACTGGGCTGCTACAGGCACCTGCCTTAAAATGAGGGGCTACTTAGCCCTGCACATTCTCTCTCTCAAGTCCTGTGATCAGTGTCTGTGTTTTCCTCCCTATGAGTCTCCTCTAGTCTCCCTCAGTGGGTCCTCACTGGGCTCCAGATCAGCCTGAATTCCAGAAGGGTGTCACCCCACCACCTCATCATCGCAGTATATTATAATTAACGGATTGGTTAATCTCCCCAACTGTCTGAACTGGACACATTCTTATGATTTGTTAGGAACACAGTTACATGTTTTGATTGTAACAATATGAATGTAACAATATGACAAATGCTCTGCAATTTTCAGTTTTAAATGTAAAACCAATGCCATGTCTGGGCACTTTTCATTTAATGAATGCTCATTGGATGTTTTACAGGACCAGCCAAGCCGTCTTCAGCTGAGATGCAGGAGGAACTGAGAAAACGGTCAGTGTGTCTCTCTACCTTAACGGTTCATTTAGTAATGCAGTACAGATCCACAGTGGTGTGGTCCAGAGGTCGAGCCCTGTTTTTTGTGAGAGACGTTTGTAGTTGAATGATGTGGTCTGCAGCTGTCTGACTTAGTCAATGGTTGTGATCTGTAGTTTGCAGTGGTTTGCAGTGGTTGGAAGTCTCCTGTGACAGTGTGATGCTGGGGAGCTGTTTGCAGTATGTGGTTTGAGAGAGATTTGGCTCTAGTGAGAAATTTTAAGAGATGTAAGAAATAGCCTGTGGTCTTCAGTCAGCTGTATAATGAAAGATCATAGCTCATTAAAGTTCTTTATTCATCCTTAGTGGTCTAAGAAAGGCAGAGGACACATAGTGGTGGTCTGTGGTCAGTTTCATATGACCTACCAACCCAACAGTCACCCCCAAACCCATCCACCTCCACACGGTTATACACTGCACTTTAGAGTTCATTAAACAAGAACTTATCTCAACATATCCATCTCTCCACTATTAACTGGTCGTACACATACAAGATGAAACAGATGAGCTTCTGTCTCTGATTTTACATCTACAAGGTTGAACAAATACACTGGAGTTTCTAATAGAGTGAACAGTGAGTGGTCAACACTCTAGTAGCATTGCTTTGTCTGATTCACTCATACCAGTTCAACCCACCACTGTGTCACTGTCAGTGCAGTGCTGCGAATAACCCACCACCACATCATACCTGCTCTGTGGTGGTCCTGTGGGGTCCTGACCAATGAAGAACAGGATGAAGGGAAGATAAAATGTATGCAGAGAAACAGGTGGACTAGTCTGTAATTATACAACTGCAAAGTGCTAGTGTATGGTAAGATGAGCTGATTAAATGGATAGTGAGAGTAGAAACAAGGAGGTGGTTGTAATGTTATGGTTGATCAGTGATTTTGCAAATCTTAATAATTAGATTAATAATGGTTACAACTGTACACGTTTTTAGTTCTGTCTCATTAATTAATTCAGCTTTGGCTAATCTCCAAAGAAACATTGTCAGTAGAATGTAATGCTCTGTAGCATCACATGAATCTAAGGTAATTATGCCCAATGCTTTTCATCAGCTAGAGGGGTATGAAGCCTCCAAACACTGATGGAGCTGCCTCCTATACCTTTGAGATGAGTTGGAGTCATGGATGTAAATCAGAATGGATCATGCAAATTCAATACCTGACCTCACACATGCTCTTCTGGCTAGATTTCCAATCAGATTTTCACAGCAATGTCACAAAGTCTAGTGCAAAGCTCTCCCAGAAGAATTACTGCAGCAAACAGGGTACAGACGTAGCTACAGCAGCTCAATTACTGGAACATGAAGCAGAAACACAGTCTGTTAGTTGTTTTTGTCATTTGATAGCGTATGACTTATAAAAATATTGTTCCAGAGAATCTAAACAAAAAGGTGTGCTAACGATTTTGGACCAGGGCCATAGTCAGTGTCCAAATGTTGCAAGAGCAGTGTTTCACTCTTGGCCGTGATTAATGGTAGCAAATTTTGTTAATGTTATGCTGTTTGTGTAGCGCCTTTCTATAAAATGACTAGGGGTGTTAGACAATATATATATATATATATATATATATATATATATATATATATATATATATATATATATATATATATACACACATAAATATCGCGATAAATATGGCTTCTTAACTCATAAATCTGAATAATGTACAGACATGATACACATCATAATAAACGGTATAATCTAACCAGCACGGTGCCATCAACCTGTGATCTGTTGTCAGTGATTAAGTCAGTTTAGAAGTTGGCTAAAATCCACTTGAAAAAGCAGTTAAAATCCTCTCTGAAAAAATGGCTAAATCCAACTGTTTCCCACTGAATTAAACCACAGTACAACCTCACAGCTTCATCATGTCTGTGAAGGGTTTATGGGAGGATATACAGTGCATCTGGAAAGTATTCACAGACCATCACCTTTTGCATTTTGTTGTTACAGCCTAATTCCAAACTGGATTAAAAATTCACACAATACCCCACAGTGACAAAGTGAGAAAAGTTAGTTTGAAATTTTTGCAAATTAATTATTCTTTTAATAATATTTTTTTAATTATTAAATATGAAACAGAAAGATATGACATGCACATAAGTATTCACAGCCTTTGGCATAGCATTCAAAATTGAGCTCAGGTGCATCTTGTTTCCACTGATGTTTCTACAGCTTGATTGGACATAGTTTGGAAAGACACACACCTGTTTATATAAGGTCCAATAGTAGACAGTGCTTGTCAGAACATAAACCAAGCCATGACGTCTAACGAATTGTATGTAGAGCTCTGAGACAGGATTGTATTAAGACGCAGATCTGTGGAATTCAAGGTCCCAGTGAGCAGAGTGGCTTCCATCATCTGTAAATGGAAGAAGTTTGGAACCACCAGGACTCTTCATAGGGCTGGCCACCCGGCCAAACTGAGTGATCATGGTAGAAGGGCATTAGACAGGGAGGTGACCAAGAACCCAATGGTGCTCTATCACTATGATAGAGCACCACTTTGTCATCGTGAAGTATTTTGTATAGAATTTTGAGGGCAAAATGAATTTAATTTGGCAATAAGGCTGTAATATAATAACATAACATAACAAAATGTGGAAAAAATGTAGTACTATGAAAACTTTCCAGATTCAATATATGATTGTACACACACACACACACACACACACACACACACACACACACACACACACACACACACACACACACACACATATCTTTACTAATCAAACTGATCAATACAAAAAACTCGAATATTTTACATTTTCAGATCAGAAATATTAGACTATCAGTTTGATTACTTGTTTGATTAAAGTTTGATCAAAAATACAAATTTATATGAATATCTCAATTGTGTATTTTTGGATCTCAAATGAAGTCATATTAGAATAGCCTTCTGAAAATTACTGGAAATGTCTGATTGTCTCTTATAAATATTTTTGGAATTTTCAGGTTTTTAAAGCTACATCATACAATCAAAACATCCTGCAAAATTGTTCTAGAGAGTTAAGAAAATATATTGCAATATATCACCTATATCGGTGGACTGTTGATACCACGGCAATGTCAGAATGTATTGTTGCCTTCATGATACATTTCCAGAGACCTTGTTAGGTACTGTGTTATGAGACAGCAATGCTGCAAGACATCAAGTCAGATAACTTTAGTTTCAGACACAACCATTATCTCCTATTGGCTGACACATCACAGAATGTTCCTTCAAAAGATCAACATTAAAAAATAAAAGCCGACTTCAGTGTCTCAGTATCTCTGTGTGGTATTACAACTGCAATTACACTATTGTTCTTCTTTATTATTTTTATTTTTCCACCTGATTTTTGGACCCTCTACTCATCTTACAGTTTGCAATATATTAACATTAGTCCATTATTCCAACATTATTCCATTATTCCAACATTATTCCATTATTCCAACACATCTCAATCTGGCATACATCTTTTGGAAAGTTTTGTGCAAAAAAATATGTGGAAAATGTTTCCAACAGTAAGCGTACAAAAAGGTGTATGGCTGAAACACAGGAATACATTGAAATGTGTCTCTACACTTTTACTAGCTTTTTCTAGATAAAACCACTGAATATAGCACAGTCCACCAATCCATTATCTGCCGCTTATCTGGGGTCTGAGTTGAGGGGACAAAGAGGCCAAGACCTCCTTCTCCCCAGCCACCATCTTCCAGCACTTGTGTGAGGATTTCAAGGTCTTCCCAGGCCAGCAGAGAGATATAATCTCTCCAGATGACTCACAGTCAGACATGCCCAGAACATCTCACAAAGGATGCAACCAGGAGGCATCCATGCTCCTCTACATCCTCCTGATGACTGAACTCCTCACCCCATCTCTAAGGGAGAATCCAACAACCCTGTGGAGAAAGCTAATTTCAGCCGCTTGTACTCGGGATCTCATTCTTTCATTCATTACCCAAAGCTCATGCCCATAAGTGAGAGTTGAATGTAGATTGACTGGTCAATTGAGAGGCTTGCCTTTTGGCTCAGTTCCCTTTCACCACAGCAGACCGGCACAGAGTCTGCAACACTACAGACACTGCACCGATCCACCTGTCAACCTCCCACTCCATCTTTCCCTCACTTGTGAACAACATCCTGAGGTACTTGAACTCCTCCACTTGAGGCAGGAACTCATTCCCAACCTGGAGCGGGCATTCCATCTTTTTCTGAATATCATGGTCTAAGATTTAGAGGTACTGATTCTCACACCAGCTGCATCACACTCGGCTGCAAACTCATATAGCAAGAGCTGCAGTTCATGGCTCAATGACCACATCGACCACAAGACCACAAGACCACATCGACTGTAAAAAGCAGTTGCATAATCCTAAGGCCACCAAATTGGACACCTTCCACCATTTGGCTTCACCAAGAAATTCTGTCGATAAATATTATGAACAGAATTGGTGACAGGGCAGCCCTGGCGGAGTCCGACTTGAACTGGGAACCAGCCTGCCATGCAAACCAAGCTCCTGATCCATTTGTACATTGAGGGCTCATGGCAGCAAGCCCGGTACCACATACTGCTGGAGCACCCGCTCACAACATACCCCAAGGGACAAGGTCAAATGCCTTCTCCAGGTCCACAAAACACATGTTTTGAGCAAAATCCCATGACACATCAAGGACCCTCGCAAGGGTAAAGAGCTGGTCCGGTGCTCACAGCCAGGACAGAACCCATATTTTTCCTCTTGTATCTGAGGTTTGACCATCAGCCATGCCACCAAGGAGTTTTATAACTACCCTGTGTGATTGATGAGTCCCCAGCCGAGCTCCCAAGCTCTGCTTACTCTATGGAAGATGTGCTGGTGCAATTGATAAGATCCTCAAAGTTTTCCTTCCACTGCCTCATGACGTCCACAGTCGAGGTCAGCAGCCCCCCATCCCCACCATATACAATGTTAGTTGGGAACTGCTTTCCCCTCCTCAGCTGCCTGACAGTTTTCCAGAATTTTATTTAGTGGAGAGAACCCCAGTTTACAGGCGGACCGCTGATCTAGGCCTCTTTGTTTCCAGATCCCACACTGTGTTGAGGTGAGACCAACTGTATCTATTTGGTACCACTCAACCTCATCCACTAGTTCAGAGAGGTAATATTCCATGTCCCAAGAGCCATTTTCAGTAGCTGAGGATCGGAATACCAAGGCCCTTGCCTTTGGCTACTGCCGGATCCAGCAACAAACACCTTAACACCACTTAGCAACACTATAGCAACCAACAGCTAAGGTATATCAAAAGTTAAGCAAACCTAACAAAACCTTAGGAATCCATTAACAACCAACACCTATACCAAAGCAACACCTTAGCACACTGATACCATAATAACACCATAGCAACTGCCAAGCAAAACCAAAGTAAGCAACCCGTTACCATACCACTTAGTGACATTGTAGAAACCACCTAGGAACACGTTTGTAACTAATGGCTGAAGTATAGCAACACCTTAACCCCACCTAGCAACATCTTAGTAACCATCACCAATAAAAAAGCAACACCTTTGCAACCACCTAGCAACATTGTAGCAACCAATACCTATACCATAACAACACCTCAGTAGCCACCTCACAATTTCTGCAAGAACTGTATTTCATTTCACCAAAACAGTTTTTACCAAAAATGGGCCTTGTCTCAGTGGTCTTGTTCAGTGTTTTCAGTGTTTAACTTGCTTTTATTGTTTCTTCTTTCTCTGGACTTTCATCTACAACAACTTAGAAAATGCAAGAGCTTCAAAAGCTTTGAGTTCTTACATTAAATCTGTGAGAGTAAAGGTTGTTTAGATGATGAAAGCTTGAGGAGACATGAAGTCTCACAGTTTCTTTATTTTCAGCCTTTCTTTGGAGTCCTTTGATTGCATCACAGTCATCATAACAATGAGCTGGCTCACAGTACATCAGCAATGTGGCATCATCAGTCTTTCCGTGAGTGAAGGACATCATATTTCAGCTCCACTCTGCTCCACACAGAGCATCTGTATTACTGCACATAGACAAGTTGTTAAGTCAGGAGTTGTCATGACTGGATTCCAGCAATTTGATGAGCTCAGGAGTATTAATAGGGATTGTGTTTCCCCTTTGCCGCAGTCACAGCCTTTAAACCTCTTGTAAACCTCTTGTAACCTCTTCTGGGAAGGCTTTACACAAGATATTGGAATATTGCTGTGAGGATTTGATTGCAGCCACAGGCGCTTTAGTAAACTCAGCTTGTGATGTTGGATGATTAGTTCTGAATTACAATCACCACTATTGCTCCTCCCAAAGGTATTGGGGTGAAGCGCCATCACTGCAGATAATGCAGTTCCACCTGCTCCATAGCCTAATGCAGCAGGGTTTTATACTTTTGTCATTGGGCCTGGTGACCTTAGGCTCATTGCTCAGCAGCTTTCTATGGTGCTACAGGCTGTGTACATGCATTTGAAGCTGCATCAGTAAGGTCTGCAATGTAAAGTAATTGAATTTATTACTGTTCCATTCATGGAATTGTTTTTATTGTACTGCTGTTATAATAACAGTTATGATAAAGCCATATTTATGGTTCTAAGTGAGCTGTATAGGGACTAAAATGTAAAGTGTGATGTAATGCAGACATCCAGCACTGCTAGTGTGCTATCTACTATGGTGTATATCGTTGCTGTCCAATGAAAACCATGTATCTCCATTTTTTGTTCTTAGTATTCTAAATCCAGCTAGCTGATGATAACATATCTAGCTACAGAAATTATTTATTTACCACATAGTCGGAGGAAAACAAACCAGATAGAAAGTAAGGTAGTGTACAGTAGTGTAGGAACCATGCAGTGGAAAAGTTAATTATAGTACTAGTGTCTCAAAAAATTAGGATATCAATAAAAAAGCTCATTAGTGATCACAATTTTATTTAGAAAGGTAAGTTGTCATATTTTATATTCATTACACTTTTTTGTTTTACTGTTAGTCATTTTGGAAAACCACAAATCCAGAATCTCAAAATATTAGAACATTAAAATTCAAATTTGAATAAATTCCCAATCACAGTATCAATTTTAAAACAAAACAGCTTGAAATTTATCAATTTAAAAACATGACATTTTATTTTTCAATTAAATGATTCACAGTTTTCTAGTATTCTAATTATCATGTTGTGCTGTTAGTTGCATCAACTGATCCACTGTCCCATACAGTTTTTTTTGTAGTTTTAATTTTTATTTTACTGATTCTTTTGTAGCAGCTTGGGGGTTAAACTGAAACTTGGAAGCTTTGGATTATCTCAGCTGCAAACATTGCAAACAGCTGAGCCTCAGTTGTGTAATTTGATGGAAATGTAAATTATTTCATAATAAAATGCATGAACTGCACTTATACTGTTGAAACATAACACTGACTGGGTGAACTGGGAATCCAGGGAAAAATCCACTTTGCTTTTGGTCCTTTAGGGTGCTCTATAAATTCGTTTAAGGCAGACTTAAATGCTTGATCTGGGAGAAGTGGTTGAGTGTACCACAAGTAAGTCTGGCTCTGCCTCCAGCCTCTACTACTCAGATTCAAACAAAGACTACTCAGGCAAATTTGACAAAATGCTGAACAAGTTTTGCTTTATTACTATAGAACAGAAGGAAGTGGAACCATTGCTTTCTACATATATTGTTGTAACCTGTTAAACACAGCAATTTTACAAATAAAGACTTAAGAAAAACAAAAGCCCACCTCAGACTGGTATTGAACGATGGTTTTATCACTCAATCAATCAACCTTTATATTCACTCAGAAA
The DNA here is from genome assembly GCA_034509495.1 of Acestrorhynchus altus. Taxonomy (NCBI): domain Eukaryota; kingdom Metazoa; phylum Chordata; class Actinopteri; order Characiformes; family Acestrorhynchidae; genus Acestrorhynchus; species Acestrorhynchus altus. The sequence goes on along the minus strand of CM067504.1, from coordinate 7,274,120 downwards.
TACATTGAGGGTAACCTCATTTCCAGTGCAGCCAAGCATTTATCAGAAATCAGAAATACTTTTTTATTAATTCCAGAGGAACATTGCAAATTTACAGCTAAAAGGAACTGTTAGGTTGAAAGAACTACATAAACTAACAATAAAATCAGTTTAGATAAATGACAGAATTTATATAAATCAAGAAATTAAAACAAAGGCCAAACCATCTAATAAAAGTTTAATAATTAATAGTAAAAAAACAGTAATGGAATTAACATAAAAAATAGAATAAATAAATAAATACAACAAAATACAAGTTTATTGAACTCCAGATTGAGGTGATGCTGCCCAAAAGTGATGTAATATGCTTTCCATAATATTATGCAAAAATCTGAAGAAACATATAGTAAAATTTCATGACTTGCATTACTTTTTGAAATATACCTAACAAATGTTAAAAGCGTGTATTGTGAAATTAAATAATAAAGAAGTTAAATAATAACAATGGAAGAATTTCCAGAAAGCTGGACAGATGTTGGACAAGAGGGCATGGTTCACAATCTCATGTGTTGTTGATGAGTTCAAGGCTCTGTGAAGGCTAGTGAAGGTCTTCCATACCAGGCTTTCTTTGTGTACTGTGGGGAACATAAAAGGGCCTTCCATAAATTGCTTCCACAAGTTGGAAGCATACAACTGTCCAAAGTGTCTTGGTCTGTTGAAGTATCTATATTTCCCTTCACTGAAACTAAGCAGCAGAGGCCAACCCCTTAAAAAAACAACCCAATAGCATTATCCCCCCTCCACCAAATGTTGTAGTTTCCAAAATGCAGTCAGGTTGTTCTCTTGGCATTCTCTAAACCCAGACTTGTACAGCAGATTGCCAGTTTAAGATGTGTGAATCTTCACTGCTCAAGAGCCCAGTGGTTGTGCTTCACACCACTCCAACCCACCTTTGGGATTTTGCTAGGTCATGTAAGGCTTGCATGCAGCTGCTCGGTCATGGAAACCTATGACACGAAGCCCTGGCTGACACACTTTTCTTTGCAGATGTTAATGTAAGAGGAGGTTTGGAACTCTGCAGTTACTGAGTCAGCAGAGCGTTGAAGACTTTTCTGCTCTGTACTCCTCAGCACTCAGTGACTCTGCTCTGTAACTTTACATGGTCTGACATTTCATGGTTGAGTTTGTGTGGTTCCTTTTCCATAATACTGCTCACAACAGATAGTGGATTATCTAGAAATTTCACCAATTCCAGTGTCATCCTGCTACAGCATCATGCTGAAATTCAGCCAGGCCTTTAGAACAGCTGATACTTTCAAATATATGTAAAGGCACATTGACTATGGGTGTGATTTTATACACATGTTGCTATGAGATTAAATGAAACACCTGAATTCAAGGATTCAAGCGGTGTACCAATACTTCCATATAGTGCATACAGTCCATATTGTACCTGTGTCCAATAAAACAAAATAAGCTGGTTTGGCTATCAAATAATTAATCAGATCTATTACACTGATTACTTCACTGTAACTCGAAGAACCTGATGCCTGTTCTTAGCTTGTGGCTACATGCTGATATTATAATATTCATAACTCAGGATCAGAGTAACCTACAGACATGATACACGTATAAAAAAACAGCAAAGCTAATGACATTGTCCTGTCGTCATGACTGTCATCAAGTTTCACAAGTAATCCACTTCGGTGAGGAGCAGGGGATCTCACTTATAATCAAATACACAGTTGTAGTGACACATGCCTCAACATTCTTAAAAATCAACAGATTGCATGTTTATTTACAATGTAGTAAACCAGAGTGAAATGATACACTAAGTTTAAGTATTGTTACCAGTTATCATAACCAAAGAAGTTGGACTGGTGCATCCCTACTAATAAATGGTCTTTTGTACTTCAGTCTGATTGTCAGTTTGTACTGTTCCGTGTGTGTTAATGTGTGTATGTGTGTATGTATGTGTGTGTGCCTGGTTTGCAGGTTCGAGCGTGAACAGACTCTGGTGAGGGACGAGTTGGCACGGTTGGCCCGCAAAGAGAAAGAGGCAGGGGGAGATGACCTTAAACCTGCTGTGCTCAGAGAGAAGGCCAGTACCAGAGAGGACCTGGAGAAAGCACAGAACCTGGTGAGAGGCGCGTGCACACACACACACACACACACACACCCACACTCACACCCACACACACACACACACACGTACACACACATTACGCTTAACTTTCTTTGAATAAAGCTAAACACATGTAAAAAAAGAAAGAAAAGTCTTCAACCATCTGTCCCTTTTGTCTCTGTCCCTTGGTTTCTTCTCCTCACTTAAAATTGATTTGCTCCATGTCGCTCCTCTCTGCTGGTGTTAAGTGAGCGTAATGATTATTGAGTGCTGGACACTTCTTCTTTTCCTGCACTTGTCTACTGAAGCTGTAATGGTGCAGGATTGTAATGAGGCTATTCACTGTGGCTGATTATATTAGCTTTCTCATTCACAGACAGAGGCGTCGATACTAGTTAATGTTCACATTCGCACCAGAGCTGCTGCTCACACCGCTTTTATTATCTACCACTCGGACTTTGCTTTCCATGACAAGCTGTAATTGAGAAACTTTGTGATGCCCAAATTGAGTGTTTGATTATGTGCTCGCAGCCTGATCAGGTCATTATCGGTAGATGTGAAGAGTTGGAGCTACCACAGTAGAACTTGGGTGTGTCTGGGTCCCTTTCTCCACCACTAGATGGCAGCAAAGCATTTGAAATCCAGGCCTTGTGCTTCCAAGTGCTGGAATGTAAGGAGTGGCCCATAATAGCAGAAAACTGGAAGAGTACAATTATATTTCATCTTCTGACTTTCATCTCCATTCTTTTGTTGTTTTATATCCTCTCTACCAGTCACAGATGCCCTGCCTTGCTTGTTCATCTGAAATCTATCCATCTTTCTCTCAGGCTTTGCTGTATATCAGCCTTTGTCTTCATCCATCTGAAGTTAACCCAGAAGGTCTAGCTTTCAAGCATGTTCACTCACTGAATGTCTGCACTGATCTGACAGTAGCTGCTCCATTTGAAACAAATGAGGAGACACACAGAAAACAGCCAAACAGCAAGAAAGAGAAAAGATTAAGTTTGAGAACAGGACATAGAATAAAGAACTGTTAGAGAGAGAGAGAGAGAGAGAGAGAGAGAGAGAGAGAGAGGGAGGGAGAGAGAAAGAATGGTGTTGATGAGATTTAAATGCATGCAGAGTGAAGGTTTTTGCCATGCTCGGCGTAGCATCGCTTGTTAGCTGTGAGCCAGAGTGAGTGAGTGAGAGAAAGAAAGAGAGAGAGACAGAGACAGAGAGAGAGTGTGATTGCTTGAGGCAAGAGACAGAGAATGGAGAACGTGCTGCCTATCAACTGGAGGAATTCCACAGAGAGAGAAAGAGAAATAGAGAAAAGAGAGAGAGAGAGAGAGAGAGAGAGAGAGAGAGAGAGCACAAGCTAAGTAGAGAAAGGAAGGTTTCCGTTTTAGAGAAATGTCACAATCATATTCAAATTCTGTTAATGCATATTACACTAAAGTTGTCAAATGTAGTCAGGTTCTCCCACTGTCTCTATCCCTCCCCCTCTGTCTCTCTCACCGTCACTTTCCGTCTTGCTGAAAAATGGTCTAGGTAGTGACTTGAACAGCCTCTTTAAAGTTACCTATAATTCCTCTCTCTCCCTCTCTCACTCTCTCTCACTCATCTTTTTCCCCTCTCTCTCTCTCTCTCTCTCTCTCTCCATTTTCCTGTCTCTCTTTCTCTTTCTCTCTCTCTCTCTCTCTCTCTCTCGCCCCCCACCCACTTCAGTTCGATTCCCAATTAAGGCTGGACAATGTGCAGTTCACATTACAATCCATTTTTTTTGCCTTTAAGGGACCAGATTTGTTTTTTCAGATTAGAGACACTTTCATTTGTGGCTCATATATGTGTTCCTAATTTGGAGACATGCAAACATGTGTGGCGATGGCGGTGACACCCTACAATACTTTAAACTGAAAATCAGATCAACATCGAAAAAGCATATTTTATATCACTGATCAAGTCTGACAAAATCTTCATGAATAGTCTGTATTGCTTGGCTCAATAAACATTTTTCATGATTTTTCAGCTTTTCTGGGTACTACACTTGCGTAGGTCTCTATATCGAGTTCAGATTTTCTCACATCCACATAGACCCACCTCGGCTTGTGGCGTAACCAGCACTGTGATTGGCTGTTTTTAGTATCACAACTGACTAATGAAGCTTGTAATGTGGACGAAGCCTAAAAACCTCATATCGGTATATACTTAAGAGAACTTGTGATATATGTTATGATAGTATAGTTAGTCAGCGTGAAATTGATAGTCAATTTTGTATCTTGTTTAAACTAGTTTGCAGTATATTGATATGTACGATGTCTTGCCCAAACTGTTTTAGTAACAGTGTTGCCAAAGCACAATAATAATGTGATGTTAATAATCAACTAAGAACAACAACAATACTACTCCTACTACTACTACTACTACTACTACTACTACTACTACTACTACTACTAATAATAATAATAATAATAAAAATAAATAAAATACAAAAACATACCTAGACTAATCGTAACACTATAAAATAATAAGTACTTATTTAAATTCCTATTTACAGTGGTTTTATAGGGAGTGGGTGGGGTTACAGGTGTTATTCTGGGGCTGTGTGGGGTTTTATGTGGGTGTGGTGAATTTGATGTAGATGGAATATCTCTTATAAGTGTTACTTACTGTTCTTCAGGTGGTGGCATGTGGCCACATACTTAGCAGCGAGAGACTGTTTTAAGGAAGAATGTAAATTGGAATGAGTTTTCAGACTTTCAGGCTTTTGGGTTTTTGGGTGAAACTGTCTAGAATCATGTTGAATTTTGGCATTGGGCATTTCTCTCTCAATTCTCTCTCAGTTCTTTCTTTCTCTCTCTCTCTCTCTCTCTCTCTCTCTCTTTCTCTCTATCTTACTCTCTCTGTCACTATCTTGCTCTTTTACCATGCTGAAAAAATCTAGCTATTTGTACTAATTGAACAACCTCTCTCTCACATTATCTTATTTTGCTCACACGCACACTCACACATTCTTGCACATTCTGTCTGTCTTTCTCTCTGTCTCTCTTGTCATCTTGCTGAAAGATGTTAATGTATGTAGTGAACTGTCTTTAAAGTTAACTCTCTCTCTCTCTCTCTCTCTCTCTCTCTCTGTGTCTCTCATGCTCTCCTCTCTCTCTCTCTCTCTCTCTCTCTCTCTCTCTCTCAGTTCTTCTCTCTCCCTTACTTTTCACCTTGGTGAAAAATGATAATCTATGTAGTGAATAGAACACCCTCCCTCTCACGCTCTCTTGTTTTTGGCCTTGTGCACACTCTCTATGCACTCTCGCTCGCTTTCTTTCTTGAACTGGCTGTCTTTCTTCCTCATTCTATCTTTCTCATCCTTGTTACTGCAAAGATATCTGCTGCACATGTCAATCAGTCCACTCCAGCACTCCGGTGAGCTTCCGCTGAATTCCTCGGAGTGTTTGGGTCTCTGAGGTGGAGCGTTTCCAGATCGTGGCAAATGATTCGTAAAGATAAAAACGATTTTGTTGTCTGTGGTCATGCCCTGCGAGTGTGTTTGAAAGACTTGCACACTGCACCACTGGAACTGGAGTGCAGAGCTCGAGCAGGAGCATGTGTTTGTGGTAGCACAGGAATGCATGGTAGATCTGCTGCTAATATCTCTCCTCTGTATGGCAATATGCTAATATGTCTTTAGCACAGGAGTAATGAATGTGCTAACTGTGCTTACTGCCTATCTGCCATCACAAATCTCAAATGCTGTTCGGTTGAATGTAATACTGTTAATCCTTTCACTCGAATCTCTCTCTCTCTCCCTCGGTGGGTTTTGCACTGGTCATGATAAGACTTGCTCTGACTGCGTCTGGAGAAAAATCTCTTTTGGGCAGATTACATTATGTTCAGCTTTTTATTAGAGCAGGGAGAGCTGTGATCTACTCGTTTAATCATGGAGGGATAACTCAGTCGCTCCATTTAACCCTTTTTTATTGTATCAGTGCTTACACAGCCTAGGAGCCATATTAGCACAACAGCACCATGAATCTGAGCCTAACCCAACTTAATGTGTTGTCTCAGTCAACCTTTTTCTAGTAGGCATGTACCGATCAATATTAGGGACAGATGTTGACTCATTGTCCTGATATTAACAAAAGTAGCTGGGTCTACAAAGGGGATGTCACAGTCACACAGACATACATGGCTGTAATGACACTCTAGCTCCAAAAGTGTTAAATGTCAACAGTTACACATTCATTCATAATATATTGGAATATTCCAGAATCTTCACTTTGGGGATGATTAAATGCCCTGTTTCTGTCTGCAAGACAACAGAAGGAGCTGATTCCACCATAATGTTTTTACTCTCTGGCAGTCCTGGGAGGGACCTTCATACTATTGGCTCCTGCTTTTTTCAAGATAGTAGTTGTTACTGGCTGTCAGTGCTTGTCGCACAGAGCCAAGAGTAAAGGTGGGCTGTTGCAGTATGATGGGGTATTTGTAGGCTATTTCAGACTGAGCTCTATTCCTTTGAAGAGATCTTTTCATTGCACATGAGAATGCTTTTCCTCTTTTCACATGTGTGAGGAAATGACTTTTAAAGAGTACTTCTTTCCTCACGTGAAGTGTTTTTTGCCCTTTTGTGATTTTTGACATTGTTTTGATGCCATAAACAAGCTATTGTATTTTAGGTAGTGAATTAAAGAGCCTCTACCTATACCTCCATCTTTCACACTCTGTCTATCTCTCTCTTTTCTGTCTTTGTGGATGATAAGGTAGTGAATTGATCTGCAGGTGGCACGGCGGATCAGGTAGCATATGTGTTGCATTGCTGGGGCTTGGGGTTCAGAGTTTGATCCGTTCACTGCCTATGAGTGCATGAATGGTACCGTATCCTGTTCATATCTTGTGCGCAGTGATTCCGGGGCAGATCTGGACCCACCACGTCCCTGACCAGGGAGAAGCAGAATGGGTGATGGAGGGATGGATGTAATTGAGTTGCCTCTTTAAAGCTATATTTCTTGCTCGTTCATGCCCTTTCTCTCTTTTCTCTCTTCCTGGTTACTGCACACATATCTACTGCATACGTCAGTCAGTCCATTCCAGCACTCTGGTGAGCTCCACTGCATCTGGAGTGCTTGGATTAACATGAATCAGCGCCTAACCCAACCTAATGTGCTCTTCTCTCTCTCTCTCTCTCTCTCTCTCTCTCTCTCTCTCTCTCTCTCTCTCTCTCTCATATACATACACACACTGTATCTCCTCCCTGCTTTCTCTCTCTCCTTGCTCTATCCTGTCTTCTCTATCACTCTGTTGTCCTATCTTGACTGAATCTCCCTCCCTTTTTGTTACAACCCCCCCCCTCCATCTCCCTAGTTGTCTTCTCACACTTTAATATCCCTCTTTTTTCTCTGTCTCATTTTCTCTCATCCCCCGACACCCCCCCCCCCTTGCTTTTTTGCAGCAGCCAGCTGAGCTGAACGCTTGGGTAAGCAGAAGCTGCTCCCTGTTAATCTTACTTTTCTCTCTCTTTATTCAAATGGCATGTTTTCATTGTGCATTATAACAGAATGGAAGTGCAAGCACACACACACACACACACACACACACACACACACACACACACACACACACACACACACACGCACACACGCAAACAGATGACACCTCCATCACAACACTTGGAGCTATTCAGCTAGAAAATTGCACATCATCTGCATAGCAGAGTGAATGGAACCTTCCTGCCAGTAAACACTAACTGAATGAAGAAAAATAGGCAATATGATTACACTCTATGCAATTATGTGTGTGTATTTGTGTGTGTGTTTGTGTGTATGTGAGTATACCCTCTAAAAGCCAGGCCATTGTGTGGAATTTCATTTGTGTCATGCAGGCATTAGATGACAGTCCTACAGGTGGCATTCCAGTGGACGTTGGCTACATGTATGCATTTATCGTGTAGTAACGATGGGTCAACAACTGAAATTCAGCATATAGTGTAGAAAAAAGTGCAATATGGGCACGAGGGCTCATAATTCACCCCTGTCACACCTTGGCCACTTCCGTCTGGCATTTTTATAGTGCTAAATTTCTAGCTGTCAGTAGCCCAACATTACATTTTACCTCAGCCGTGAATTCTACTGCGTCTGTTCAAAAATAAAACTGCTTCAAATGGTACTTTGAGTGATGCCATATAAGAATTACTTTTGCCACATATACCACTTTGTTTAGGTAAAGATTTATGAACCTCATTCACCAATACACCATATGTCCAAAGGTTTGTGGACATCCTACTAATCAGTGCATTCATTCTTTAGTTGCACCCATTGCTGAACACAGGTGTGCAAATGTACACACACAGCTTGTCTAGTCTCTGTAGAGAAGTACTGCTGGTAGAGTAAGACATGAGTATGGTTTCAATAGTAATTCTTAATTTCAGAAGAAACAGTGAATCAGTCAGTTTATCCAGTTAACCATCATGGAACAGAACAATGTGATCAACTATGATCACTGCTCAGTTTCTCAGTGCATCACAGTGTTCCAGTCAGTATTCTGGCATTACAGTCATATCATAAGAGGAAAAAATACTGTTACATCATCAACTTTATTATCCTGGTGTTTGTTCACCTTGAACACATGTGATGCTCAGTGTTTAATTTGGAAAATTGCCGGTACTCCCATTTTTACCTATTGTCTTTCACTGACTGATTTCTCTGGCTGATAACAGACAGCTGGAATGCTGGATGACATTCAGCTCTACATTCGGCCTCTGTCTGACCTAAAGTCACACGCTGTGAACAAGCACATAGATTTAGTTTGTGCCTCACAGTAAAACCTTTTACTGGACTAATAAGATATTTTCATATAGTTCAGTGTTTAATTAACGGTAGACCTCAGACACATTGGACACTTCTGGTCTTGACAACAATTTGTCGATAACTAAAGTCCACCGCACCACAAGACTAAGACGAGACTGAGACTGCTCGTTCCTAGTCTTGACATTGGTGAAAGGTTCTTTGTGCATGATCCTTAATGGAATCAAAAGTGGTACTTCTGTGTCATCACTCAAAGAAGCATGTGGGTTAACTGCATTGCCTCACAACACGTGTTGTGTTCTCTGTTCTTCATCTCTTTCCGCTTTGTTCTTTCCGTTTCTCTCTGCAGAATTGTCTCTAGTGCTTGCGCCTGCGCTCTGCTTGCTTTTCTCCATTTTAATCATTTCTTTTCTGTTCTCTTTATGCTCACTGCAAAGGTCTTTATGTGCTGGATGGCTTTTTAAGGTAGCATCAGTCTTTCTCAGGTACATCTTGCTTCATACTTCAACTTCATACCGTGTGACTGGGTTCATGTTGCCATGCAAATGGTACAGCATCACATAGTTCCATTTCACCTTCAGGGCTGATCCGAGAGCAGTTTGAAATAGCACCAGAACATGTTCTGCTTCATGAAAACATGACAGCTGGTCTCAGATCAGCCAGATTTTCCGAGACCGTTGCACACCTGAGAAGGCTTCACTCATCACATGCAGAAAATCCATCAGTTCCCAAATATCCTAAACATGGCCCTCAAGCCTCTTTCACACTACATTAGTTTTGCCAGTTGTTCAGGCAGTGGGTAAGGGGAGTTGTGTTCATTTAAATCTGGTGTGAATGACGTTCAAGAAGGTTGTGGCATGTGAGTCATGTAGAGCCAGAACTGGTTGCAGAAATTTGAGGTAGCAGTGGGAAATAAGGCATAAGATCATATTGGATTTCTGAAAACAAAAGTAAAAACACATGGAATACAGGTCTGTTTAATGGAAAATGTCAGAGCAGGTGAGATTACATGGCTATAAGTGTCTCTATCTGCGTCTCATTGGTTCTTTTGCTTTGTTCTGTCTCTCCAAGGCCAAGCAACTGGCGAGGAAGGATGCAGAGTTGAAGCATTTGGCTGCTTTCTACAAAGAACAACTGCAGCTGATGGAGAAGAAGGTAACACATACACACATTGACACAGAAGTTTGTGAAATGCTTTATACTTCTGCATAAATTTTACCTAAAAATAATTAAACCTAAACAAAGTTTTACACACACACACACACACACACACACACACACACACATCCTAAAATAGATAAGGAGAACTAAATTAAGTGAACGAGTGCAAAATATTACACTTGCTAAGGGGAACTGATGATTAGTTATGAACTGTATTCCATTTGTTTGTACCAAAGAGCTTGAACTCTTTTTCTATTTCTGCTGGATTACGGTCAGAACATTGACTGGACCATTCCAAAACCATTCCTGGACCATTTTCACAGAGGTTTATGCTGGAATGCAGGGTTTTCCTTTCTACAGACATAATGATTCTTTAAATGAATCTATTTTGGCATCATATGTCCACAAAAGATATGGACAGTAATGTTCTTTCTGGAGAGAAGTGACTTTCTCCTTGCAGACCATTGTCATGCATTGTTTTCCTGGTGGTAGACTCAAGAACAATAGCCAATGTGAGAAAGGCCTTTAGTTCCTTAAAGTTAACTTGGATTCATTTTTGACCTTAAAAACAATTAAACAACTTGCTCTTGGTGTGTACAATGTGGCATGAAGGCAACATCTCATCTTCCTCTTGGCAATACCTCATCTATCCTCTGTGGGCTCCAAATTCAGAGAGTTGGCTGGCCAATCATGGACAGTAACATCATGGCTAGCAAACCATTTGGTAGCAGTTTTTACACTGTGGGCAACTGGAAAAGGAAATTGGAATCAGAAACATTTTTAGCTCTAACAACAAAATGGACCAACATCACCAGGTGACATTGCTCCCCAATACCATCACAGACTGTGGTAATGTCACAGTGGACTTCAGACACCTTGCTTCCCTATGCTTCCCCACTGTTCCTCCAGACTCTAGGAGCTTTAGATGAGACTCGGAGTGCAAAATTTACTTTCATTTTTTGGGCCACTGAGCAACAGTCCATGTACCTATGAAATTGAGGACACTTCCTTTATCCTAGTTGAACAGATCCACCAATTTGGGAGGTGGGGGTGGGGGTTACTCTGCTGCTGGGAAACTTGTAAAGGAGAGAAGATGAGGTTATTTGATCTCGTATACATACCTGTATCCAAACATGGATTGTACCAATGTTGCAGGAAGAGGTACAGTAATGTGATGTGTATATGTGATTTGATAAAACAAGTGTAATTTGTTTTACCCATTTGGCCCCATGTGGATCCCACCAGGGTGGGGCTACCTCTAAGAGCCTGGAGGGGAGCAAGACTTGGAGAGTTTCTCATCTGATATTTTGTTTATTTTCCCACAGCTGTAACCCTCCTACTAACTGTTTGTGGTAGAGAGGCACAGTGGATATGAGCATGAGGTTTTTGCCCTACCTTTTTACATAGTATTTGCACAAGAAATTGCACTTGGGTCACATTTTACCTGTTTATGTCCCATCATTATCACCCCATCTCAGTCGCACAGAACCTAGTCAAACAGTTTGCCAGATGCTACTCATGCAACAACTTCACAAAGACACTTCTGACATTGACTATCCATCAGGAGGGGCTTGATATTAGGAATGTTGCATCTTCCTGAAGATGTATGTGTGTGGTGTCTCTTGATCCACTGACAACAGCCTCAGTCCACTCCTTGTGAAGCTCTCCCAATTTCTTGGTCAGTGTGGCACAACAGACAACACCACCAGTGAGCCACCACACCATATGGGAGTCTGGATTTTGATTCCCAGTCTGAGTAACATTGCTGGGCTACACCAGTATGAGTCCTTGGGCAAGACTCCTAACATTACTCTGGCCCATTCTATAATGCAAAGTCACTCTGGACAAGAGCGACAGACAAATGCCGTAAATGTACAGTACATATTGGATTTGTGCTGTTGATAATTTGACCCTGGCTGGCAGATTCAAACCTAAAATATTTCCAAACGTGACTTTGAATTGGTTTGTTTTTCAATGAGCTGCAGCAGACCTGTTACCTCTCCAACTTTTGATGCCATTCCTCATGCTGCTGTCAGGGTTGCCAGGTGCAGCAAAAAAATCCAACCCAAAGTCTGTCTTAAACCTCTCCTACACAAGCTAAAGCCCAAAATCTAAGGTGTCACAGACATCTGAAGAAAACATTCAAACTATAAATTTCATGAGAACTACCAGTGTGGCACCTTAAATCTCCTTTTTTGAATTTATGTCCTTTCCTCTACTGTACTTTCTTCTATCATCCAATCTCTTTGTTGTTTAACATTTTCTCTTTACATTTCTTATTTCTGAATTCCTTTCTTATTTCTGAATTCCTTTCTTATTTCTGAATTCCTTTCTTATTTCTGAATTCCTTCCGTCATTAGAATTTCAGGTTACACGAAGAGCTATTTTGAACTGTTGGACAGTTCCTCCCATCCGCTTTCTATTGTCACTCAAGTTCAAGTTCATACAGTTTTGTCTGTTGGCTGTTTATTATTGTCTTTTCTTCTGTCTCATCAACTATTTTACATTGTGTCAGTAATACATCACAAAAAATCTTTATTTTTTTATCATTTTTGTACTGTTTGTAATGAAAGCATTTTGGCAGCCAGGGTAAATTAGTGAAAGTAGCTAAAATAAAGCCAAGAGCTAAAATAAAAAGCTCATCTTTGCATTCACGCTGCAACACTTTCCCTTCCCTATGTGTGAGGTGGACAGGAGTATTCATTGACGTTTTCCAGTTGAAAAACCCCATAACTCTCCAATAGAAATGCTCCTCCTAGGGCTGTCATTCTGAGCCCTTTTCAGACTGATCTGACTGGTTTGTTTTTCATTTGCCTGTGTTTGAATGCAAGTGCTTCTGAAAGTACAGTAGCGGGTGTAATCCAATTTGGTTCACTTTGCGGCGTTGTGTTTATCAACCTTGTTCGGTGGTGCAGGATTATCAAACAAATGCAACCCGAGCTTGAGATGGAGAGTGATGACTTCTGTTGTGCTTTCAAGAAATTAGGGCTGCATATACTTTAATGAGTCAGCGAAGGGTTGTGTGTCTGAAAGCCACCGCAGTGACGTTCGTACGAAAGCGCTCACCCAGCAGCACTCTCAGAGTAAAAGCCCTGACCTCGAGCTTGAGATGGGCTTTGTCAACACCCACGTCCTTCAGAGCACTCTGGAGTCTAAATAGAGAGAAAGATGCAGGCCAGAAAGGGAGACACAGAAGGGGGGAGAAAATGAGTGATTGAGTGAGGAAAAATACAGATCGAAACAAAATTGAAGCAGACACAAGTAAAGGATGAATAGCCAAGGCAATTTTAGCCATTTCTGCTGTTCAAATCCATATTGTACACACATATAATTTTATACATATACCTCTGTGTGGAAAAATATGTATTGTATGGAATAAAAATGGAAAAGCACAGAACATTACCTTAAGATTCATTTTCTTCAGTTGATTTAATTTTTTTTATTTTTTGTTTTATATTGATACACTATGTCTCCAGTTGTTTGGACACGCTCTCTAATGAACACATTCAGCCATTTTAAGTTGCACTCTTTGCTGACACAAATGTGCAAGTACACACACAGCTTGTTTCGTTTCTGTAGAAAAGTACTGCCAATAGAATAGGACTATCTGGAGCAGAAATACACACATGGGGTGGAGGGGTATAAAACCTTCATTGTGCTGTACAGCAGTGGAACTGTGTTCTGTGGAAAGATGGTTGATGGTTGGGCATGACATGGCATGCTGGTCATCCAACATCCTGACCTCCTGATGCTCTTATTATTGAATGCAATCAGATCCTCACAGCAATGCTAGTATAAAGCCTTCTCTAGACAGTAGTGACAGTTACTAAAACAAGAGTAGAGTTAAACTTAATATAATTCCCTTGATTTTGGAACAGTCGAGTGTCCCAATAATTTTGTCCATATAGCATACATTAAACTTTTAATGTAACATATACATTTAAATCAATATACATTCATTTCTTGTGTATAACTAGCATAATCAGTAATGTGCCACTTGACTTAGAGAACCTCTAACTCTTAAACAATATATGAACCCTCATTATCAGCATGTGTCCTACCTGCTTCATTAAAGTAAAACAGGTGAGCTGCTGGAGGAACTGAACCTTTGGTGATCTGTGTTCATCGTATCAATAACTTAATTGACAAAACATCACAGTTTGTCACTTGTGATTATATCTTATCTGTTCATACTTTTATGATATGTAATGTTTTTTTTTTATGGGCAAAAAAAATCCATAAATCTTAATCTTGTTTTAGAATAATAATAATAATAATAATAATAATAATAATAATAATAATAATAAATAATCATAATGATCTTTGAATATGATCTTTATTATAAATGGTCTTTGAATAATTGAATATTTTTGTGTAAATCTTAATGAATTAATCTAGTTTTTCTCCCCCATTATAAAGGTGCCCTTACCCCTTAACCATGGTCCATTCCTCTGTAGTCTCTGTGTAAATGAAGGGAGGCTGGGTTCCTCTCTCCTCAGCTGTCAGTCAGTCAGCCTTAGAACATGGTGAAGCTGAGTGCTTAGTCTTCTTCTCCAAACACATTGATGCACTAAGCAGTCCTGTGTGGACAATTGTTCAAACAGATGCACTGACAGGCTGTATATACATCAGAGGGGTGTGTGGCCCTCACTCACACACACACACACACACACACACACACACACACACACACACACACACACACACACACACACACACACACACACACACACACACTCTCATGCACACACACTGGGCTGCTCGGCCGATATGGAAGAAAGGCAACAGGAAATGGCTGAAACTAAACAGAGGGCAAAATGAAACTGTTATGAAAGGTTTCGCTGTAAGATGGGATGTGTAGATTCATAGATACAAGCAATTTTGTAACAGTTCATCTTGTAGGTAAGAGTATTTTTGCATGTAATACAATACTGCATTAGAATACGCAAACAGAATACAACGTAAATGCAGAATTGTTGGTCTGTAAAGCTGATATTTTGATTAGAAGGATAGAGGTTTGTGTTTTTGGGAAAACAATGAATGCTATTGTCCTGTTAAAGGGCTTGATGTATCATCTGCCTTCTCAGAAAACCTTTGTGGTACCACACATTAATGAGGTTAACCTCATGACCACTCACAGAATGATTTTGTTCATCCTATAACCGTGGCACGTGAGTGTTTGAAGTATATACTCAAGAGTAAGTGACATTACATGATATTTACAGATGTTTGCAGATGCTCTTATCCAGAGTGAATTATAAAAAGTGCTTTGCTATTTATATATAAAATATCCTTATCTTGTTTCAATTCACGTTATTTTTTATGGCAATAACAGAGGGCCGTCTTTCTTTACTTTGTGTACAAATTCCAGGATGACACTGAACAACAGTGTTATGAACACAACACAAAGATTAAAGATTAGAGTGTTTTTAAACTCCATGTAACTACTTGCCACCACCTTCAAAGACATGGACCTGCTTGTGATTGATGGAGCTAAACGTAAAAGTTAAACATCCACCAAAACATCCTTACAATACAGTGGAGGGGCAACCAACACCAGAACATCTTTACCCAGAGAAGGTGTTCGGTTATAAAGCTCCATTGAAACAGACGTGTCATTTTAGAGCTATTTAGAGCATAGCTAGCTCTCAGGCTTGAAATGTCCGCTTAACTGGAGTTTCATAATTAAGTAACTAAATTCTGTGGAGGGGGAACTAACACCAAAACATCCTTACCCAGTGAAATCGCTCGGTTATGAAGCTCAAATAGATGCTTTGGTTGAGGATCTCTGGTATGAAGTTAGCCTAAAAGTTAGTTAATTAAGTATGTTCTTAACAATTCTGTCTCTCCCCAGCATGTCTGCTTCACTGGAGCTTCATACCCAGATCATTTCTGTAGGCAAGGATGTTCTGGTGTTGGTTTTCCCTACACAGAATGGTAAGAGTAGACAGATGTTTGAGTAGGTGTTTTGAACCACAGATACTCTTATTTTGATTTAAGTTAGTTATCTGGTGCTTATTAACACTCTTTCTGTGATGTGTTTTTAAAGTTATTAATGCTCAAATTGAGCATATTATACAGCTCCTTCTCTGTTCGCATTCTTGTGATTGTAAGCTAGATCAATGGAGCCGCTGTCATACTGGATGTTTTACACTAAAGCGTAAGAAACTCTTTAATGTGAGCATGGTGAAATAAGGTGTATAGTAGGCTTGGGCGGTATATATATCGATATTTACATTAATCGGGATATGAACAGTGTGATATGGGCCGAGGTGATGTTGTTTATATATCAAGTCTAAGTTTTAAAATGACGTTCTGTTTTGAGCTCGCAGAAACTTTCTGCTCCACCCCTGCTCTGAGCTCCTCCTCTACTCTGCTCTCCTCCACCCCCAGTTGCACTTTCACGTATACACTATGAGTATAAACAGGAAATGAAGATCAAATTTCATTATGTTTAATCATAGAAAAAAAAGATAAAAGAAGAAGTGTTTCACGGGGTATCACCAGTGTATAGACTAGAATCCAAATGCTATCTCATGCTTAGGTGCTGCCAAAGTCAGTATGGATAACTACATATACAATAGCCAGCACTACACTTTGCCTGAATATCAGACCAAGTACAACTGTAATCCTTTAATAAATAAAAGATAGGTGCTGATGAAAGTGCTCTTTAAAGAGATGACATCACATCACACGACTCAAATCTAATGCTATCCTGTAAGACTTTTCTGAGATTCTGAAATATTATCTTAAAGTCATACACTATCTGAAACACACAACCAGCTACCTGTCTGCATTTATTATATTTTTTAGTAATTTCACTGCTGTTGCTCTGTAATTATTTGTATTTGAGTATTTGGACATGATGCTGATTTAAAGGCTTCTTCTGGACAGGCATCTTTGATTTGACCAAAACAGAGCAACACAGAGAACAGAGTAACTGCTCATTTCTATTCTCTTTGAAGCCGTGCATGTCGCATTTCACTCCTTTTCCTGGCAGTAAGATTTTATTTTAGACACTGTTAGACCTCTTTTCCTTCCCTTCATTCTTCCGAGATAGAAAGAGAGGGAGAAGGAGCGAGGGACAGAGAGAGCTTGTCATGAAGTGTGTTTTGCAGTGCTGGAGTGAAATGGAGCAGAGATATTGGCTACTGAGAGCCACCAGGGCTGCCGTTCTATTTGCACAGTGAATTAACTCAGGCTCACACAGCTGAATTGTTTCGGTTTTATTTCTTTCTTTTTTTCTCCTCTCTCGTTCATTCTTCCGCACCTTCATAACCGCTGCTCTTGTGCTCCCTTATCACCCTGCAGCATTCCGGGGTATTTAACGTGTGAGTAAACCGTTTAAACGCTACAGTTAGCACTACTGAGAGAGTGAATGAGGGAGAAAGAGTGAAAGATCAAAAAAGGAGAAGGGAGAGAAACAATGGCATTTCCTTTCCAAAGATAAAACAGTTTCCTTTCTCTCGCTCAAGTGTTGTTGTAGTAAAGCAACTATAGGTTTGTCAGTAGAGGTATATACATAGTATTATTTGCAGACTTGAGGATGAATGCTGCATTACCCTGCGAGTTGACCACACCCCCGTTAAACATTCAGGTAATTGTGCCCATTTCACTGAAGACTTTAAACTTTACAACATCTTGTTTTCCTGTGTGAATCTAACCACAATATGTTCCTCATCACTGTGATGATTGTCAAAACCTAAACATGCTTTTTGATCCACAGTGAAACTCTAGTGAATTCACACACTGGGGGCACACATGCCCGGAGCAGTGGGCAGACCTCTGCTCCGCGCCATGGGAAGATAAGCGTTGCTCAAGAGAACATCAACCATGTCCTGCAAGTTCAGGATGTCAAACTGGCAACCTTCCAGTCACGAGACTGGTTCCCTAACCACCAGGCCATGGCTGCCCTTAATACAGCAATACATGTCAGAAGTGGAATGTGTCCCTGCATTAAGGGCGGTTACATTATTGTAGGGCACTGTATTATTAATTATGAATAGATTTCTGATGGAACAAATGGAATGTTTTTAGTAGTGAGTTTTCTTAAGCTTTATTGATGGTTGGGGGATGGTTTGGCCAACAATCTTGAGTCACATATTTAGTTCATCTTCAAAGACATGTTTGGGGTTTTGATTCTTTACTGGAGCCACAAATTTTCTGCACTCATCACCCGTGTAAAATAAATCACCATCTAAACGATACACTGCCCTCAAACCATGTCATATTGTTAAGACATGCTTATGTGATTGAGTAATGTTGTGGTAACTATTATCTTGTCTGTAAAAATATGTTTTTGTAGCTATAAACAGGAGAAGCCATACCGAAACTAAAATTATGACACATTGCCCCAACTGATGGTGTGGTGATATGAGGGACACTACGGCTCACAAATATGTGCAGGACCTCCTAAAGCCATGTGTTGTCCAAAAAAGGTAGCCCTTGCCACAGTTGATATCAAAGTGCATGCATAAGACTTTCATGAGAGATGTACAAAGAGGAAACCCTTGCTGTCAAAAAATTGTGTTTGTGTGTGTGTGTGTGTGTGTGTGTGTGTGTGTGTGTGTGTGTGTGTGTTGTGTTCTTTGAACTTTTTGGCACATTTGCACCAACAAAATCTTGGTTCACAGCGGAAACCAAAGATTTCAGCTCAAACTGCTGTGGGTGTTTAGTTGTACAGGAACGAGGAGCAATGGCATTCAAATGGCATGTTGTAGTCTTGTACATATTCTGAACTTTAACTGGGCCATTCTGTCACATGAATATGCTTTGGCCTAAACCAGAGGTGTCCAAATTATGGCTTGTGGTCCAACTGCGGCTTATGGTCCATTTTTGATTGGCCTGCAGCAAATTCTATAAATATAATGGAATATGGCCCACAGATTCAACTGTAATTGACTGTGTTGTACTTCTTAGTTAAAATGCTAGGTGGTGCTAGTGGGTGTCCAGAAATGAACCAAAGAAACGCAAGATAGTGAGTGCAGAAATGTTTAGACACAATGAAAAAATGTTATATATTTTTTATCAATGTCAAGAGATGAGAGTAGAATGTATGAAGACACTATGAAACCAAACATCCAACCTACATGTCATGTACTGGAGCCGAGTGAGAAGATAAAATTGAACAGATGTCCTGCTAGCTCAACCACAGTATTTTTTTGTGGTAACAAAATAGAAGAAAAGGCCACAATAGCCAGCTATGAGGTAGCTCAGCTCATTGCACAACATGGGAAAACCTTTCTCAGATGGTGACTTCATAAAACAGCGCCTCATTAAAGTATCAGATAAAGCTTGTGCTTTTGATTTTTACTCGAATGCATGTGATGAAAACAGATGCTACAGACACGGCACAGCTGTTAATCTTTTGCAGGCAGTTGAAGATAACTTCTGCATTACGGAGGAGCTGTTTGATCTTAGGAGTCTAAAGGGCACAACAATGGGTAAGGACATTTTTGATGCTGTGTCAAATGCAATTGACAAGATGGAACCTAAATGAGAGATGCTGTGTGGAGTTACAACGGATAGGGCGCCAGCTATGACAGGCGAGAAGAACTCTGTGCTAAGATTTAGCTCTGTGCTCCAGTTTGACGATATGAGGAACACTGTTGTGAAAACTGTCAACCTAATACGAGCACGAGGGCTGTACCACACATAATGTCAGGCTTTCCAGTCTGAGGTTGATGCTTAATGCGGGGACCTGCTGTACCACTCTGAGGTGTGCTGGTTGAGTCACGGCTCCGTACTGCTGCGGTCTTGTTCCCTGAGATCAGAAATGGACCAGTTTTTGAAAGAAAAGGACCGACCTCTTCATGAGCTAAGTGGCCCTCTATGGTTGGCAGATCTTTTTTTGTTGATATTACTGGTCATCTTAACAAACTTGAACAAGATCCTACAAGGCAAAGACCAGCTTGTGCCACAATTTAACATGCACTTGAAATCACTCTGTGCGAAGCTTCGTCAATGTTGCACTCTTCCCCACACTGTCCGAAATCAGATTTTCCTTAGGCAAACCTTTGTGCTTAAAAGGGGAAATATATGTTTATGATCACATTTCTCATGACAGAATTCAGTCAGCACTTCCAAGACTTTTCTGCCTTTGAGAAAGACATGAAGCTGTTCTCTGCTCCCTTCCTGATCGATGCAGAAGAGGTGGAAGAGAGTCTGCATTTGGACGTTATTAATATGCAGTGTGAGGATTCTCTGAAGAATCAACATCAGCTCTTCTCCCTACCAGACTTTTACCAGAGTTTGGAAAAGGCCAGGTTTCCTCTGATGAGACAGCATGCAAAAAGAATGATGAGTCTGTTCGTTTCAACATACATATGTGTGCAGCCATTTTCTCTGTTAACTCTGAACAAAACCAGACTGAGAACCAAAATGACCGACTGCCATCTGTGTGATGTCCTTTGCATCACAACCACCAAACATGCTCCTGACCTGCCAGCAATTCTTCAATCCAAAGCTCAGCATCACTGCTCCCACTAAGTGCAACATTGTTCCCATTATAGGTGATTCAAATATATATTCCACAGTGTTCATGCGTTAACAAGGCCAATTTATTAAATCAATTCAGTTCATAACATTTTCTAACTAACAATAATTGATGTTAACAAGCCCATAACATATAACATAATAAGCTTAAATATGCCAACTAAAGCATATTTAGTTATCAAACATAACATACCTACGAGGTGATACACCTCACCTCAAGTGAGTGGCCCTTCCCTTTTTTTCTGTATGTGGCCCTCAGTGAAATAGTCTGGACACCTCTGGTCTAAACCATTCCATTGTAGCTAAGGCTGTATGTTTAGGGATGTTTTCCTGCTGGAAGGTGAACCTCTCCCCCTCTTTTGCAGCTTCTAAAAGGTTTTCCTCCAGGATTGCCCTTTATTTAGCTCCATCCATCTTCCCATCAGCTCTGACCAACTTCCCTGCTGAAGAAAAGCATCCCCACAGCATGATGCTACTACCACCCTGTTTCACGTTGAGGATGGTGTGTTCAAAGTAATGTGCTGTGTTAATTTTCCACCACACATAGCATTTTGGATTTAGAGTTAAAAGTTCAACTTTGGTCTCATCTAACCAGAGCACCTTCTTCCATGTTTGCTGTGTACACTACATGGCTTGTGGCAAACTGCAAACAGGGCTACTTATGGCGTGCTTTCAGAAATGGCTTTCTTCTTGCTGCTCTGCCATAAAGGCCAGATATGTGGACTACATGACTAATAATTGTGCTGCGGTGGACAGATTCTCCCACCTAATCTCTGTACCTCATTGAGAGTGACCATGGGCCTCTTGGCTGCTTCTCTAATTAGTGCTCTCCTTGCCAGGGCTGTTAGTTTAGGTGGAAGGCCGTGTCTTGTAAAGTTTGCAGTTGTGCCATTCTCCTTCCAGTATTCCTGGATGGAAAAGTTGTCTGTGAGATGTTCATAGATTGGGATATTGTTTTATAACCTAACCCTGCTTTACACCTCTCCACAACCGTGTCCCCGACATGTCTGGTGTGATCCATGGTTTCATGATACTGTTTGATCAATAATGTTCTCTAACAAATCTGTGAAATAAATTGAATAAATCTGAAGGCAGTTGGTCACACTGGATGCATATATATATATATATATACACACACACACACACACACACACACACACACACACACACACACACACACACACACACACACGTTCAGAGGTCACCTAATTAGTAAATGAAGTGAACCTTTGTGTAATTTATTGCACAGGTTTTGTGTGTGTGTGTGTGTGTGTGTGTTTGTGTATTGGCACTCCTTGTGCTAGAACATAGAACATCATTAGTATAACAAGTTTTGAGTTTGTTTTTGTGCAACTTTTCCCTGTACATTTCTGTAGCTCTACAGAGAGCATCTCTCTCTCTCTCTCTCTCTCTCTCTCTCTCTCTCTCTCTCTCTCTCTCTCTGCCCCCCCTCTTTCTCTGCCCGCTCCGCTGTGTGATATTACAGAACAAACATTTTGACAGCAGCTTTGCTCTGACTTTGAGCCCTATTAGGACCAGACTGACACCCTGTAGTCTATTTACCTCAGCACACACTAGCTTCTCTACTGGCTTATTACGCACACTCACACACAGCCACACACATACAAACAACCATCACCCCTTCAATCCCTCATCCATGCATTCACTCTATCATACTCACCCATGAACACACAGATATGTTCATGCACACACACACACACACACACACACACACACACACACACACACACACAACACACACACACAACACAGGTGTACATGTTATTCTGCTGTGCTCTGCTTGCTACAAGCAAATGGAAACATGCAGGAAGACACTTCTTTTTTTAATCTCTCTTTCTCTCCTTCTCCGATTTTTTCTTTCCGTGCTGCCTTGCTCCCTATTGAGGTGAGCCCTTAATCTCCTCTCAGTTGACACATATGCATCGCACTGCTGTGTGTCTGTGTGTCTGTGTGTGTGTGTGTGTACAGAAAGTGTTTTGATCGACAGCTCAAACACACAGGCTTTTTAAGATTCAGTATACACACTAATCCGAATACTTTGTTGGGTTCTGCCAGAGAGGGATCTGAGGTGCTGCAAAGGCAGCACACACCACACACACACACACACACACACACACACACACACACACACACACACACACACACCAACTCCTCTAATCCTTCTGGGTCTCCTCTCTGTCATCACTGTGTGTTCTGTCTTATATATTGCATATATTTACTGTCATATGGTGAGAAAGAGGTGCATGTTTAATATGTCTGTTTGTATTTGTACATATTCAGGGCAGGAACAGCAAAATGGTCCTGCATTACTCTTATTGTGTTCCTCATTTAGGAATTCTAGCCATTTTTACACAGCCCCTCCATTTTCGCAGACTCAAAAGTAATTGGACAATTAACTGATAAGCAGGTTCATAGCTAGGTTTGGCCTGTTTTCTCATTATTCCGTGAAAAAGTAAAGAGATAAAAGGTTTGACGTTGATTCCAAGTGTTGAAATTGCATTTGGTCACTGTTACCAGTGGCCAAATTAACAATCTGGTACATTTTTTAAAAAGAGCGAATTTATTGGGGAGATCAGGCAAATCTAAGGGCCTGAAATCCACTCATTAACAACTGTTGGAATCAAACAAACCTTTCAGTGTGTGAATGTACTGATGATATATGTAAGTGATTACAGTATTAGAGTGAAAGGATAGGTTTATTGGGGAAAACTGTACAATTGCAAGGAGGCTCTAATACCCCGTGGGGCCTCTATTCTGGAAACAAGACGAGATACATTAAGGCTTGCAGGCGTACAATTTCTGCATGGCATCCTGCAGCACATTTGCTCACAGATTTTGTAGAATGTTGTAGATCCTGCACACTCATAGCTTGTCAAATATGGCGACCTGACCATGGAAGTGTTGCAATTTGACAGCAACCACCACTTTGCCATTTGCCAACTTCACATTTAACCCATCCTTGTAGTGAACACAGACACAAATACTAGTGGTTGGGTCCCTTGATGAAAGGCACTTCTGTTGTAGCCTTTAGGTTCAGAAATGTAAACCGGCAACCTTCCAGTCACAAGGCAACTCCCACAATGATAACTGGCTTGGTTAGAACAGTGTAAATGGTAGGCAATTCATGAAATATATTGTCCTTCTTCTCAGTCCAATGATACACCCCTTGTCAGATATTTGGGCAAAATTTCATTGTAGAGGCATGTCAGTGACTTCTAACCAAGAGGAACACAACAAAAGTAGCTTCAGAGAGCTTTATAGGGCAGTGGGGGAAATACTTTTGTGCCAAGGCCCTGTGTCTAATCAGGCAACACCTCATTTACATATCTGCCTGAGACAGAAGTGCACGTCATGTTTTTCTACAGTTCTATCTGGGTGCTTTATATATTTTTTGTTAACGAGCTTTTTATGGTGGACAACTACATTCAATTATTGCAAAACTCTTTCTTTAATGAAAAAAAAACAACATCACAACATCTCTCTCAAGGAGGTGAATGTATCATTGTCAAAGTCTACGATTAAGAGTGTCTTCAGGAATATGAATACAGAGAGTTTTCTAAAGATCCAAACCACTGATTCCACTTAGCTTTAGAAAAGCCAGATTAGATCTTGCTAGAAAGCATCTAAATACCTTTCCAGTTTTGGAACAAGATTAGTTGGACAGGTGAAATCAAGATTAACTTCTGCCAGAATGATGAGTGTAGTATGGAGAAGGAAAGGAAGGGCTGATAGTCCTTGTCAAACATGTATCTGTCAAATATTGTGGAGGCACTGTTATGGCATGGGCATGTATGGCTGAGAGTGGAACTAGGTACTGGTGTTTACCGATGAAGTGATGCTGATGGAAACAGCAGGATGATTTTTGAAGTACATAGAGCTATATTTTCTAATTTTATAATTTTTTGTGAGTCACATGTTTACAAATATAATGCAAATATATTAGAAATTTAGGCTGGAATGATGATTATGGTCCTAAAATATAGTCCTAAATTGATCCACAAACATTATTTAAATCATGTAGTTAGATGAGTAAACATTAGTATGCCATTCTTGTAAAACTGACAGTGCTGAAGTTGAGCAGAAAGTGCACTGCATGACAGTTTACAACACAGAATTAACCTGTTTCTGCTGTCTTGGTGTCTGTTTACTGCATGAATCACTATCTTGAAATATCTCTTAATGGCTCTAAGCTTATGGTTGCCACTAACATCTGGCGCGCTGGATGCCGGTATACATCTGTTACTGCTGGAGCCCCTAAAGGAGTAGCTAACTTGTCAGACTATAAACAGAAACCTTCTAACAGGCTGTTTGACACACAAATTTGGAGGAAAAGTGTTGTGGCGGGGTTGGCAATAGCGTCAGCATCATTTTATTTCCTTCCACTTGCTTCCTGTGTTTGCTTCCATTTATAAAAGGAAGCAAATGTAAAGAAGGTGATTCAGTCTCACTGCAGAACTGCCTTTACACTTGATGTGTCAAATATGATGCTTAAAGCAAAAACTCAACTGAGATTTTTTCATATTTGAGGGCAGAATGACTTGATAAAGTAAAGGCCTCTCAAAGGAGAAAACTCAGTATATGGTTCATAGGTTCTAGACTTCAGGCCAAATTTCACATATACAGTAAGGTATTGGAACACCTAATCATTGTTTTTTTCTTTACAAAATCAAGGATCTTAAAAAGAGGTTACCCTGTGTCTAGGGAAGACTTTCTGTTAGATTTTGGACGATTGCTGTGAGGATTTTATTGCATTAATGAGGTCAGAATTTTGCATTATTGATTTCCAGAGAACACAGTTCCACTGCTCAATGCTGGGAGGCTTTATACCCCGCTAATCCCATGCCTGACATTAGGCATAGTGCCAATAGGTTTTAGTTTGTTTTGCTGTTCCAAAGAGTACTGTTCTCTACAGGGACTAGACAAGTTGTGTGTGCATTTGCACATCTGTGTTCTCAATGTGTGCAACTTCAACTAGCTGAATGCATTCATTAGAAGGGATGTCCACGAACATTTGGACATATAGTGTGTGAAAGGACATACAGGACATATATGACCCCACACTCTGACAGTGTACAAAAACAAACCTGTGAGTGTGTGTACACATACTGCTGCATGCATTCGTGTACTTGTCACCACTTTTCAAACTGCTCTTTTAAGCACTTGCGCATTTGTAAGCGACAGTAATAAAAACAGACTCAGCAGCTTATCTCCTCCGGATGAGGCTTTTGGAGAGGGGGACTGTGGCACGGATATCTCTGCCAGCAAGAAAGACTTTACCTGGGCAGAAGGAGTGAAGGGTCCCCCCCACACACCCCACCACCTCCATCCACACCCCCAGCTTAAGCCACCAATCCATGACGCTCCACTCCAATCTTGCATTCATTTATTCCTAAGCCTCAGGGAGAGATAGCGGTGCATTCTCATTCCATATTCCGCTTTTTATGAATCGCATTGTACGTTTTTATTTTATCCGACGTAAACATTCCTGAAGGCTTTGGGAGTGTGGTGGTGGGGGTGAGGGGAGTTACTGTAAACCAACAGAACCACTTCATCTGCGGTGGCACACCATTTAATTAAGGAGACACGTTTGCAATAGCAATATCCCAGGCCTGGCACTTCTGCCCGTGTCTTATTCAGTCTTGCTGGAGGTGGGATATCGTTGCCTTCTTGTTCGTTCGAGATTACAGCTAATCCCTTTTAGCCTCCAGAGTTGCGGAAAAACATTGGGTGAGTTCACAGGTGCAGGTTTTAATGTAATAAAGAGGAGTGAAAGTTCAGTGGAGGGAACCAGGGTGGAGAGACGGTGCGATGGAAGAGACGTTGTGATGGAAGATTCTAGATGGAAATATGGTTAGAGAAGGTAAATGAAAATGAACAAGAGCACAGCTCCCATACTGCGGAACTGGAATGAACTCTCCTCATATTTCCCCCTTCAGAGACTAATAGGTGAGAGTGGAGGATTATATGAGCTCAGCAAGTGTGAAATGTTAAAATTAACCGAGAATCCAAGGGAATTTAACAGCAAGATTTTGCATGATGGCTTCTGATCCCAGCACTTTTCTCGCTCTCTTTTCTTCAATTATTCTTCTTTCTTTCCATTGCATTGCTCAGTGTATTCCAACTGGGAATAGTGGGAGTAATTATCCTGCAAAATGAAATAGCCCCAGCCATTTCCACCTTTATTTGGCATTAGGGCTGAGAGTGAAATTTGAATGCCACTGTGCTGCGTGTTTTGTGGCCCCCCCTGGCTCTAATTGTGTTATATGCCACTTGAGACAGAGCAATGTTTAAGATTAAAAATTAAAAATTGAAGTCTGTGAATTACAGACACCAAAATGGCCTTGCTGATTGGAAATGATGACTAATTAATAAATGTAAATGTCTAATCTAAATCCCAGTAATATGGCTGCTATGCAGCAGTATCAGATTTGCTTGAGCAAAAGAATGCTTCCTTTGTCATTGTAGGTGAATGTAATACAGCTGCTGTTGTAACTCTGCAATGTGCCTTATGATGTGATGTGGTCTGTAGATAAAGCCAAATGGGGGCAGTATAACTTGCTACACTCCTCTAGTCTGTCACACTCTCTCCCTCTTTTTCTCTCTGTTTGCATCTGTCTCTCTCTTTCTCTCATGCACTTTCTAACTCTCTCTCCCTCTTGGTCTGTTCCTCTCTCTCTTTGTCTGAGCAGTAATTGCAGTTTAAATGCCTCTGCTTGTCTCACTGAATAAAACTTTACTGCGCCTCACAAACTCTGCTGCGCCACAGTGATGAGCTGATGAAGGCGCAATCCCCATTTAATGGCTTTATTTAACAGGGTTGTAGCTTCGGTCTTCTGCAGCCCAGAACTGCATCCTCCTCTACCATTGTTTCAGACAGGAGACACATGGTTTTATTATCCTATTCTCTGACGGTATTGGAAGTACATTGAAAGTACTGGGTAGACACTGAAGCACATTATTTAAAGTAATTTCTCTCAGCAAGAGAGAGAGAGGTTGAGAGAGAGATGTTGAAGTGTGAAAAATTTAGATCACAGAAAAAGTAATAGGAATTTCTCATCTTCAGGGAAAGTAGCTGACATCTTGTGAGCTAGTGTGAAGAACAAACATACTCAGAGTCACAGCGATAATAAACATACAGAATGAGCAGTATAATATACTCAGTCACAGTGATGATAAACATACAGAATGAGCAGTATAATATACTCAGAGTCACAGTGATGATAAACATACAGAATGAGCAGTAAATTGAATGTTTTTTTTTCAATGTGTATGTATGTATGTATGTATGTATTTATGTATTTACTTATTTATTTATTTATGAATGAATGAATGATGCCAACAGTAAATGACTTTTCTTTTAGCAACAGGATCTTGTACAGGTTCTAAAGACACAATGTAGAGAATAACTTTGAGATTCAAATTATAATAATACAGGTCTTTCCTGACAGCAGTAGTATACAAACACAACTGTGATCATATTGAAAGTAGAAAAATAATGTATGTAATGTCACACTACACTTTTATTAAGGGTTAAGTGGAAGCACAAGAAACATGAAACATCTTTTCTCTTTCACTCTTTTACCCTGTCTCACTCTCTGTCTTGCATTCCCCCCTCTCTTTCTCTCCCTCTAATAGAACATGGACTACTACCAACAGACATCACAGATGTACAACGAGGCAGCAACTACGGCTGAGGGCAGCATCAAGTAAGTGCAGAGTAACAACCCTTCCACTCCCTGTCCAGGGTCCAGAGGCGCAATTGGAAGCGAGAAATACAGAGAATGCAGCTGATGAGAATTTTAATTAACAGTGACATAGATGGCTGGTTTAGCCAGACGTTCAGGGAGGGTCTGAGTGGGTTTCCTCCAAGGATCTATCTTCCCTTCCTTTTTTTCCACTTTCTCGCACACACTCCCTCACCGTTCACATTAAAGTGCTTCAGACTCTCTGACTAAAATAAAGTTTGAGGTGTTGATCAGTGGAACTAAAATCAACTTTGTAAACAAGCCCTGGTCGCAGTGATACTCCAGCACATCCTCTATGTTTGTTGTACTGTTTTAAAGAATGAGTCGCTAACCTAACTGTGAATAGAGCGGCATCAATATCACATCTGATGCCTGTCTGATGCCTGTGTGTGTATGAGTGTGTGTTTGTATTTGTGTGTTAGAGACAGTGTGTGTAGTTGTATTTTGAAGCACAATGGGTTTCTGGTCAGTAGAGAGATGGATAACTGAAGCCAATTAGGCTGCACATACTCCGCTGTCTCTTCACACAAACACATTCATTATAACAGGCAGGGGTGTCCATTCTGCGCATGCACACACACACACACACATACACACACATACACACGTACACACAGCAAACTCACGTAGCAGTATGAAAGTATTTTTCACTCCTAATAGTTGTCAGTCTCTTCACTACATTTCATTCGCTCTCTGGCTCTGGGCCTTCTCACCAGCATTCTTCTTCTGCGTTTCATTTACTTTTTCACACACTGTCTCTCTCACTCACTTATCTCCATCTACTGTCCCACCACTGAGGTGGAATATTGAGTGAGTAGATGAAACCCTTCATCAGAGTATAACACAGCTTATCTTGTGCCAGGACACAGCTGGCTGAAGCAAGTTTGTAATATCAGCTCAGACTCTTGATCCAGCATCTTCACACAGTGGATGAGTGTGACATTTATGAGGTTTATGAAATCCAGCCGTAGGGGGGAGTGATACACATGTTTTCAGGTTTGGTGATTTTCAGTTTTGAGATAATGAAAGTCAGTTTGGAGCACTTTTTCACCCAGTGTTTTTATTGATAACCACATGTCCACATAAAGTGAACCAGTATAAATCTTTAACATATCTTTATAAAATAGCTCATAATAATTTACCAGCCCATATGAAATAATCATATTTGACAATATATGAATTATCTCTATATACCATATGTGTGCATTCTTATGTTTGATTATGACCAACTCATGGTTTCTTCACATACTGTTTATTATTATCATTATCTTTTAAAAAACATAAACTGCCTAAAATAAACTGTAATTCGAAATACAGAAAACTGAACTACCTAAAATAAAATCCTGTTAAAAAAAACAAAACAACAACTTCCGTTTAACTACTCTTCTTATCTCTCAGTATATGAAGTTCTTGGACTGGCCCTTTTGAGGAGTGTTTGCTTAACATAAATATAAAAAAATGTCAGCATTGTGGTGCAGTGATGATGTCACAGACCTTTATAAGGCTACGTATGACACCCACTAGCTGTGATAAGTCAGTATGAGCTGCCCTGCAACAGATCTGATGTCTATAACTGGTTCTAATAAAACACCACAGGTTTATTTCTGAGCAGTGGAGGTATGGACATTATCAGTTCATTATGTAACAGTATAAGGAAAAATGTGACAATGAACTATTATTGTTCAGTAACAATAAAATGTCCTTATAACCTATTAAAAAAGAAAATACTGTGTGGTTATTTGTGTTATTTGAAGCATTATTGCAGTTGTGCTGCAAACATAAACCAGGTGGGAAGAGAATTGTTTAGGTTGTTTATTTCCAATAATTGTTCAGTGGATTTAAACATAATTGATTGTATGTAGCTGTGAAGGTAAATTAGAAATTATCTGTGAAATGGAAACTCAGTCATGATATCTTTTTTTGGATAATATAGTGATAAATTATATTATTGTCATAATAATAATAATAATAATAATAATAATAATAATAATAATAATAATAATAAAAGCATAATATGGCAAGTACACCTTTTAAAAAACAATGAATTCTTGTTAAGCTGACAGATTGATGACATATTTGTGGTCCTATATGAATGACCACAGCATGCATGTGTGGCCAGAACCCTCTTTCAACCCTCTTTGCTGTAAAGTGTCATGTACATGTCCTTGTAACTCTTGAATAAACAATGTGAAAGGTTACAGCAGCAGTAAAACTGTTTTCCATGCTGTTATGGTAAAACGTTTGGCAGTTTATCTGTGATTCACTTTTGTACTGAACCATTGTACTTATTTCCTACATGATATATGTTGCTGTCTGCTGACTGCATGCAGAGAGCAGATGACAGAAGAGAACAGCATAGTTCAATGGGTGATGTTGAGGCCAGCATGTCCATTTTTTGTACACTGTCAGTACATCCTGTCAGTAATTATCATGTAATTATAATGGAATTATCATAACAGGCTTAGTCAAATGTAAATTATTGGAGAAAGATCTACTGACTATGATGTCCAGCTAAACATTGCTATCTCAGTTACTGGACAACTTTTATGTCATGTTAAAGGAGTCTGTTTTAAGGTGAGTTTGGGAGAATCCATGTGCACTGGCCATAACAGCAGCATAACAATCTATTTTCTCCAAGTCTCTTTGTTTTCCCTCCACGTTGAGGCACATACCATTTACCGACTTCCATCTTTCTTTTTATATCTCTCCAGAGTCAGTCATTGCCTGTCTTTATCGTAATAGAAATGTAGTTGACTCACTGTTCATAATGAGCACTGAAATGTTTCAAGCCCATGTGCTTTTTCCATTGAATTTGCTCCTTTACAGCCCTCTATTAAAGTTGCGTTATCGATCATATCTCCATTCTAACATTTAGTTCCAGGTTTATTTTTTAGATTATTGGAATAAACCATCAGAAATGCTCCAAAATCACTTGGAATAAAATGTGTCAGTTTAAAATGTTTTCAACTTCTTAGCCATTTTGGAAATTTGCGCAGTGACTACATTTAAAACTTGTAAGTCCCTTGTAAAACTTTAAAGTCCCCTTTAAAACTTGTAAGTCGGCTGATGGAGAATGTTCATTGATCATTGTATTGTATCAGCTAAATATTAGGATATGACCAATATTTTGTGATAGTATGGTGATGCATCAGTTTGATGTTGTGCAAGATTAATGTTCACAGTTATGGAGCTTCACATAAAAAACTTTGTTGGAAATAGCAGCAAGGAAATAACAGTAGCTAATCTCCAATACTGTTTCATTTGATATATTGCCTTGACGTTTATGTAATAAATCTAAAAAGATGGGAGCAGCTGATACAGACAGAGAAATGATGGCTATCAGTTTGGTGCTGTGTCAGACCAATAAATGAATGGTGTCAGACGCCATCAAAACTCCAAAGGAGGACTGTTGCACCAGGTTCTTTATTACCTTATCTATCGCCATATTTGTAGTTCATTGTTTTGCAGCTTTACATTGATTTTCTGTCTTTTCATTCAGGCCCAGGAATACACTTCCCATCTGTCCTCAGCTGCAGTCTCAGGTGCTGAACTGCTATAAGGAGAACAGACACCAGACTCTGCACTGCTCTGCACTGGCAAAGGAGTACATGAACTGCATCAACTCTGCTAAGAAGGTGTGTGTCCTCCCAGATATTTTCAGTTATAATTGACATTTAACCCTTAACAGTCTTGGGCTAATTATTCTGTTCACCACTCATTGTCAAAAACATATTTGCACCCAGAAGGTGTAATGCATGACAGTGCCAGACTCTGATGGAGTTACTCAGAATGGCAGCGGGTCATCTTCATGACAAGTCCAGATCACCTTTGGTCTTCATTAGAGGCACTTTGAGGTCCTGTAATTTGTGGCCCTACCTTTTCTGAACCCACACTCTGGTACACAATTCCAACAGGACAATGCTCATCCTTTATAGAGTTTGAAGTCACAGACACTGTGCCATGGCCTCTCACATTGTCAGAGCTATCACTGATTAAAAATGTATGGGATGCTATTGGACATTGTCCAATACATGAATTACTGTCTTGTAATATCTCTTACTGGCTGTTGTCCAACTAACCTACAGCTGCTGATTACCAACTATCTGGCTCCTGGTAAGCTGCTGACTACTGGAGCCAAAAGCTTAAGGAGTAGCTAATTTCTTGTGTCTGACCATATTGTCTCTTATAAACAGATCTCTTTTAACAGGTTTCTTAGCCGCTGCTTCGCCTAGCAGGACAAACCTGCTGATGCACAAAGCGGTGGAGACTGATGTCGTGATAGGCTTTATCAATATTGTTAGTAGTAGCCTTTGATTTCTGGCATTCCGGGCCCTGAAGTCAGATTTGAGGGGTTGCTAGCAAGATCTATGCCACCTGTGATTGACTGATTCCTGATTCCTGAATCATTCCAAATAGTATTGCAATCTGACGCGTCCCTCTGGGTGAAACCGTTTTTTGACAGTGAGAGTATGTTTACAACTCAGAACTCCTAAAAGTATACTATCTCTTTGTCCATCTCTTGTACTTCTCTGTCACTCCTCCACTCAGTGCACACCTTCCTAGTATATTCAGACCTGTAGAAAATAGGACAAGAAATGACAAAGATATGAAGTTTGCGAAGTGTGGACCATGCTCACAGTGGTTGAGGCAAGGCAATACATGTGCATACAGATGATTTCTTCTTGGTCTATCAACATCAAACATGAACTATCATGGCATTTCATTTCATTGTCAGTACAGCAACCTTCAACATGCCTTTTTTATGCTGTGACTTCTTGGACCAGCCATGAGGGTTAAGTAATTTAAGTCAAATGACTAACCTAAATTGGTACAAAGGTCAGTGACCTCAAATTGTACAAAGATAAACATTAACTTCTAGATCTTTTGAGGGAACAATTAACAACTGCTAAGGGCTTTTTAGGGAACAATTCTTCAGACTTTTGTAAATCGCTCTGGATAAGCATGTCTGCTGAACGCTGCAAATGTAAATGTTAGTGTACTAATAGATGTAAATTAAGCTTTGAAATAAGCAGTTTGACCGGCGAAGGATGTTTCTTCATCCATTTCTGAGTTTTTCTTTAACACTGTTGCCCTGTGTTTGCTCGCTGATTGCTTCTAAATCTTTAATTAAGTGATATACAAACAATAAAGAAACACAGATAGAGCATTATACCTCATCATACGCATGTATATTTCCTTTAGAGAAATTAAACAAAGTCAGAGTGTATTGAGTTAATTTTCCTCCAGCATCAAAAGACTGGAGAAAAACAGTTTTCACAACTGCGTCAGATGACTGTTCACTTTCTGAGTGAACACACATGATTAGCTGAACTAGGTACTTTATGTTTGCAGAAACATAAAATTTCTAATGTGGCATAATGATGAAATGATTACTTTCTAATCATTAGATTTCTGTCATTACTAACTGCAGTTGCAGCATTAATGACCTATACTGTTACTCTCTCTTATAGAAACTGCCCAGTTATCAGTCATTTCAGTTTTTAGCTACAGTTGAGAGTAATATCTCTTGTTTAGAGTTACAAAAGAATCTCAAGTGTTAGATATGAATAATCTGTTACATAGATGATCTTATTTTTAAATAAACACTTTTAACATAAACATATGATCATTAAGAACATTTTAGGCTTGTTTTTAAGTGAGATTGTACAATGGATGGTTTAATAATGACAATAAGCCATATTTCTTTTTTCATAGAATGGAACTGCTGCAGGTTAAGGTGGAATGGAAAATGAGAAAGAAGTCACTTAATTTCTGATCTAAATGTGAGTGAGATATCGTACATTTATTAAAAACAAGAGACATCTCAGTTAGTTGGTTTAGCAGGCTGTAGTAATGTTTACGAGTAAAACTTAGCTTAATACAACATACTTTGAAACTACTGGTCTAGAACTGCGACTGGCTCTACGGCTCAGCAGTTTGATGCATTTTGAATTGTATTGTGGTTTTTTTTCCATGTCGCATCTCCATTGAATAGTTTTGACACAAAAAGTTTCAGTTTACCTTATTGACAAACTATTAGCTGGGAAAATACACAAACCATGAAATTTTCCTCCATTCCCACATTATCTTACCTTGCATTCGCTATAAAGTAGTGGATGGTGGTCACAAAGTGACTCATGAGTTTTTATATCAAACAGCAAAACAAGAAAAATAAAAATCAAATTAAATCAAAATGTAATTGTACAGCACTCTTCACAACTGAGAGCAGCTTTACAGAAATCAAAAAAATAATTAAAAAGGTTAACAACATAGATACAGAGTACAAGAAATAGAAATAGACCCCCAGTAGGCCTGTCACTAGACTACTGTCAAGAATTAGGGGTGTTCTAAAACTTTTGACGTAGCATATTTACGTTTGGCATAGTTGCTTATAAGGTCCTCTTGAATGGTGCTTTCCCATGTTAAAGCTAAAAGCCTCAAATGTGTAATTTTTCCTGAGCTAATGTGTGAGAGGATGTTTGTGTCTCATGAAATGTGTTTTGATAATTTTCACTGGGGATATTGAAATGCAGTGGCCTGTATTATCTTTGGTTTCTGTGTGTGTGTGTGTGTGTGTGTGTGCGTGTGTGTGTGTGTGTGTGTGTGTGTGTGTGTGTTTGACACCTAAAGCCTTTTATCTCTGTGTACAACACAAGGCTCCTTTTAATACAGGCTCACTCATGCATTTTGCACTGGGAGAGAGAACAGCTTTCATTAAAGACAATGTGTGTGTATGTGTGTTTGTGTATGTGTGTGCGTGCGCACAAACACATTTGTCTCTCTGTGTGTATGAGCTTATTGCACGCGTGTCTCAAAGACTGTGCGGGTGAATGGTCGAGCCCTCAAGCTCTAAGGCAGGCGTGTGGTGTGGCACAGTGCCAACTAGAGCAGGCAGGCTGCCAGCAATAAAGCTTCAGCATGGAAACTCAGTCTAGTCCTAAAGAGAGACTGGAAGATCAGAGTCTAGTCCTGAAGAGAGACTTGAAGATCAGAGTCTAGTCCTAAAGAGAGACCGGAATATCAGAGTCTAGTCCTAAAGAGAGACTGGAAGATCAGAGTCTAGTCCTAAAGAGAGACTGGAAGATCAGAGTCTAGTCCTAAAGAGAGACTGGAAGATCAGAGACTAGTTCTAAAGAGAGACTGGAAGAACAGAGTCTAGTCCTAAAGAGAGACCAGAAGATCAGAGACTAGTTCTAAAGAGAGACTGGAAGAACAGAGTCTAGTCCTAAAGAGAGACTGGAAGATCAGAGTCTAGTCCTGAAGAGAGACTGGAAGATCAGAGTCTAGTCCTAAAGAGAGACTGGAAGATCAGAGTCTAGTCCTAAAGAGAGACTGGAAGATCAGGATCTAGTCCTAAAGTGAGACCGGAAGATCAGATTCTAGTCCTAAAGTGAGACCGGAAGATCAGAGTCTAGTCCTAAAGAGAGACTGGAAGATCAGAGTCTAGTCCTGAAGAGAGACTGGGAGGTCAGAGTCTAGTGCTAACAATGACTGAAAGA
Organism: Acestrorhynchus altus; assembly: GCA_034509495.1. Lineage (NCBI taxonomy): Eukaryota > Metazoa > Chordata > Actinopteri > Characiformes > Acestrorhynchidae > Acestrorhynchus > Acestrorhynchus altus. Next base: position 7,238,317 of record CM067504.1, on the reverse strand, counting down.
AGAGGGTAGTGCTAAATAAAGACCGGAAGATCAGAGTCTAGTGCTAAAGAGAGACCAGAAAATCAGAGTCTAAATTTAAAGAGAAGCTGGAGCATAAGAGTCGTGCTAAAGAGAGACTGAAAAATCAGAATCTAGTGCTAAACAGAGTGTGTAAGATTTGTGTTGGTCTCCAGGAACACCTATTTTTCTTGTTAGCAAAAGTATTGGAATGTGGGACTGATAGGTGTGTTTTGTTGCCCAGGTGTGTCCTGTTCCATTGTTTATTCAGACAATAAGTAGTGCTGAGTGTCCACACTCAGAAGATGGAAAATCAATCAGAACCATTTCAAAAATATTGGCCATAGCCAGTAAAACTATTTGGAATATCCTGAAGAAGAAAGTCGTCACTGGTGGACTTAAATGTCAAACCGGTAGACAACAACAGCAGTTGATGACAGAAACCTTGTAAGTGCTAGGGACATCAGCACGAACCTCCAGAGGGTCAGGGAAGGCCCGGCTGGAATTTGCGAAGAATTTCAGAGACAAATAGACTGGTGAGACAAGATGAACCTTTATCAATGTGATGGAAAAGCTAATGTTTGGAGAAACAAAGGATCTGCTCATGATCCCAAACATATAAGCTCATCTGTGGAGCTAATGTCGTCATGACTTGGGCTTGCGTGGCTTCTTCTGGGACTGGCTCATTAATCTTCATTGATGATGTGACACATGATGGCAGCAGTAAAATCAACTCAGACATCTACAGAAATATTTTGTCTATTAATTTAAAGAATGCCTCCAAACTGATTAGGAGATCCTTAATTATTAGGAGATCCTTAATTAAGATAATGACCCAAAACTACAGAGGAGTTCATTGCAGGCAAGAAGTGGAAGGTTTTAGACTGACCTAATTTGTCCCTAATTTGGGACACACATAAAACTTAAAGTGATAATCATAACAGTTGTGAATACAGTTTTACTACAGTTTGAAGTTACCATCCTTTAATTAAATGAGAGTCAGCTTGCTGGTTATGCTTCTGTCTAGGGTGTTGAAATAAAAGTCTTTATATTGCATTTAAGTAAAACATTTAAGGATTTTTTTTTTTAATTTTTATATTCTTTTTAATTTTTTATTGCTACTACTTAACAAATCCTTGTTTTGTGACAGGAAAAAGATTCTGAATTTTTATTTGTCTTTTATATTAGCAGATTTGCGAAGGATTATTTGACTATAAATAGTTGTTAGTTGCAGCCATATTGCTGAAGCATTCAATGCAAAAAACAAAAATAAATAAATAAAATAGACTTCAGTGCTACAGAAAGTACGAGCCTAGGACTGTTGCACCAGAGAATAGCAGAGTCTTGTGTGAAAGAGAGATGAAAGCAGTGTAGGACTTTATGAGGTTAGATGGTGCAAAAAGAAGAGCAGTCATGAGGAGAGATGGTGCAAAAGAGAGCACAGTAAATATTCCAGCAGTATGACCTAGAAAGGGCTCCAGACGTGCTCTGTTGAACACCCAACATTAATGCTGTGCCATGCGGAGGAGCACAGTATTTCACTCCTTTTCTGAGGAGAAGTGATTTAATCTGTCTTCATTGGAAGATTCTAATGAACAGCTCATGAAGGCCTTGCTTATTAGTGGATGTGTTAATCCAGGTGTGTTTAATATCGCTGAAGCAGTGCTTTGGCCCTCCAGGGAATGGAGTCTGACACATGTGGACTGCATTAACATATCCTGTTGCTAAAGAGCAACCAGGTTTCCACATGCAGCTCATCCTAGAACTCCAGAGAGACTAAAGTACTGGTGTCAATGGGGTGCCAAAACGAGACCAGTCACCACTGGGCATTAGCACAGCTGGAGACAGATTGCTTAAAGCTGGAGAAAAGGGAAGAGAGGTGTCATTAAAAGAGAAGCAAGGCTAAAAAAAGACAAGCAAGGACATAAACATTAAAATGTAATGTATCAGTGACATTTCCGTTGGCACACGAGGCCTATATTTCAGGCATGTCTCGGGACGTACAACTGTTTTGCTCATATTTTTAGCGAGCCTGACAGGCAGTGTTTCAGGCATCTTCCTAAGCTGCAAAAATGTTAAGACTGTCCATGTGAACCACAATGGCTGTGACATTATCTCAATATTATCTCCTCGTGGACACCACCCGTTCCCCTGCCTGCCTTGTCTTAAGGGTATCTCATTGCACCTTTCCACTGTCTGAACTCAGCTGCTGTAATCCTGCTTACACAGGATGCCGCTGGCTTTTTGTCTGATAATTTAGGCAGCAGGACCAAAGAGAAATGTCAACCAAATGAGGGGTTTCCCTTTGCTTTTTTGTCGTTCCTTTGTTTTGTGTCATTCTCTGTGTCTGCCTTTGTTTTGATCTTCTCTCCTCGCAGTCTCCCCCTGACAGCCTCTCACTGCTATTTTCTTATCCTCTGTTTGCTTTGTACTAGGCAAAGCCAGTATGAAACAAACTGACCAGAGTTGGCTTTCCTGTCGCTGTCTGTCTGACTGCCTGTCTGTCTATCTATTTATGTAAAGGGAGAGTATTTACATGCACTTTCATCACAGTTTTTAACTATAATAATATGTTTGACCAATAAACATTTACATTCTATTAAGGATAAAATTCAACTTAATAATAATGTAAAGAAGAGGAAGAAGAATGATAAAAATATACAGATGTGCTGGTTCGTTAATGGTTAACAGCACCTATATATTCATAAACTCACAAGTTCATGAAAAATCAGTGTATATTTTTGAAAATGTGATGCATCACATACACTTTATTCAAAGACAACAAATTCAAATCTGTTATTATGTACATTACCTTGAACTTAAGAGAATTCTTAAAATTGTGAGCATTTCCCAAAACCATTTGTAAGTACCATAATACTTAAACTCATGTATATTGTTGAGTATTCTGACCCATTCATAACTCACTAAGTACTTAACTCATAATGTGCAGGTTTGCCTAAAAAATTGATAGACGTGACAAGAAACATGACAAAGGTGGGATAATTTAAGCTACCATCACATGGTATCAGAATCATGTTAAATAGGACTTCCTAACTTGAACACGTAATGTCTACTGGGTAATTTAGAGATCATTTTGATACCCAAGTTCTTGAGGTCAGGTGACTTCAGTGTTTTAACGTGGAAGAAGTTGATCATGAACTTTATGTCCACAGTTTTTATTGTAATTGTAAAGCACTTGAACATGCTCATAATTCAGACGTCACAAGTGAGAAGTAGAATCTTACAACCAGCAAGTGAAGACAGCATTACTACAAAAAGACAGAAGAGGTGTCCGTGTGCATAAACCTTCAGAAAACATGCATTAATACAAATGAAATGGACACAGAGGACAGCCAGATGTCCATATCTGTGCACGTAAGCAACTCTTGCTCTGAGTATAAATGGGCTTTTAAATTTACGTAATTCATAAAGTTGTCACAAAGTGCTATGGGGAAATGCAACCCAGTTGTTTTCATCATCACAACATCTTCTTGCAGTGTTTGTTGGTCGTTTGTTTCAGCACTATTCTACACGCTTTAAAAATAAAGGTGCTTTAAATGGTTGTTTGAGTGATGCCATTGAAGAACCACTTTCAGCTCCATAAAAACCGTGCATGTTTGTAACAGAGATGTATGAGTGTGAAGACCAGTAAATTAGTAAAGAACCTTTTTTGTCAAGGTTCTTGAGACCTTTTAAAGGTTCTTCACACTCACACATCTCTTTCACAAGCATGCTGTCTTTATGGAGCTGAAAGTGGTTCTCCAATCCATCACTCAAACAAACATTTGAAGCACCTTTATTTTTTAAGAATGTCCCTGTCCTCCCTGTACCTGTCCACAGTCCACACTTACTCCTTTATCCTTCTGTAAAGGCTTTTTCAGAGCCCCTTGTTCTCTGAGGATTTCTCTGGGCAGCTAACCTGTTTGTATGCTGAGTGCTATTGAATCGCACGTCAGCGCCTTTTAAAGTCTCAATCTGAGGTCCAAATGTGGAGCTTCAACAAAAGTGGCTTTAATGGCTGTCGTCGCCGAATAAAGACCACACACCATCTTGCAGACAGATTGTAATGACCAGAGGCTGACCTTTTTATGGAGAGAGATGGACAGAAAAAAAGAGAGAAAAAGAAAGAGAAAGCAAGAGGTAGATCTTCAGTTATTGTTGACTATGAATAGGCTCAGTATTTTTTGTCTATGGCAGGGGTTCCCAGACTTTTATAACTACTGGCCCACTTACACCACCAAGAAATGTTCTGTGGCCCGTATTAAAATGGCATTTAAAATCTAAACAGATATGAATTCATCACAGTTGCAGTTTTTTTTCGTATTTTACCAAACTAAAGTTTGTAGTATGTTTGTAGAAATTGTAGGACGTTTGTAAAGAAGAGCAGAAACAAAACACTAATATATATATATATATATATATATATATATATTCACTGCTATATTTCCTTTGTTTTTCTTTGTGCCTGATTTTCTTGTTCCGAGATACAGTGGCTGTATTTATTTACACAACCGTTTACACAACCTTTGTCAAATTATCTTCATACATTTTTTTGCAAAACAGGAAGAAGAAACAAGGTGAAAACCACTAGTCTACAGTGTTTCAGTCATTTCAAGAATTCTGTTGACTGTGTTTGATTACCAACCAACCTTTTTTTCGTCACCGTGAAAATAAACCACACAGTGCTGCAGTCAAATCAAAGTGCAGGCACAACATGTGGGTGTGTTTGCTAACTTGCAGGTTCATGAACACAATTGTTGTTGGGTTTTTTTTGTAGTTGATCTTTTGGCGAAATAAAGATGAAACAGCTTGTATGAATATTTTGCAACTGAAATCTGACATTAATATGACGTTGAGGGACATTAATCTGGTTGTGATGTTAGCTGGCCACAGTTTTATGTCAGGAAATCTAATGTCAGTTTGATGTGGACGAATGACAACATCTGATGGTATTTTGTTGACTTTAAGTTGTGATGCTAAGGAACCCAAATTTAATGCCAGTTGTCACGCGTGAATGTCATAATTGCCATAAAATACCAACATGTAGTGAAGTGGGATAACCAAAAACCAAAAACCAAATTTCTACACAATATGAATTTTTAAAGTTGATGTGTTGTTGGTTTTAAGTCTAATGTCTTAAGCTTGAGATCAACCTATGTCGATTTTGACCTGATTTTCATTTCAACTAAAATTTAACATCTGTTCTACATTGTTAGAGCCCAACATCTTTCTGACACCTGACTGGACTGATTTAAATATAAAATATATATTAAAAGATAAATGAATATTTAGAAATATCAGTGCTTAATAACAAAATAAAAGTCTTTTCTCTTTGTGGATTTGGGGGAGTTTAGTTGTAACACAGTCGAGAGTATCCTAGCTAGCTCTCTCTGTGAATAGTTACATGCTTCAAAATGGTACAGCAACATAAAACATAGTTAAAATACAGCTCTGAGAGTGAATCTTTAGGACTGTTTAGTCCATTTGACTGCTGTCAGTGTCATTTTATTATCTTGTAATATGTTCTTATTTTATTTACATTGATTCAGTATATGATTGGGGCCACCTGAAGGTTAGAGAAGAAGCTTTGTGAAATGAAGGTTGCCACTTCGCTCCCTCAAACCAACAGGACACAATTAAAGTGCCCTTGAGCAACACAACTAACTCCAAACTGTGTAATTGTGTGAGCTCTCACTAGTCTATATACATTATATGTACAAATGTTTGTGGACACCCCTTCTAATGGATGCATTCAGCTACTGTAAGTCACTCACATCGCTGACAGATGTGCAAAATACACAACTTGTAGAGAAGTGCAACCAATAGTATAGGACTCTCTGGAACAGATAAACATGAAACTATTGGCACTTTGATCTATAGGGCTATAGTAAAAGACCCAATCATTGTGTACCCCCCAGAACTGCGTTCTCTGGAATGATGGTGCTCTATTTCATACTTTTGGGATGAGTTTGGAAGTTGGGAATGAGGTGAGATGGTGACAATTAAACACCTTGCTGACCTCACTGAATGCAATAAAGGATAAAGTGTATAATAAAGGATAGCATAAAGGTCATGAGTCAATTGTGTTCACTGTTGTTATCTATAATTAAATTTGTGGTCTTGCGATGTAAAATCTTGTCTTGTGATGTGTTGTCTTGTAAATAATAAAACAAAAGAAAGAAAAAGCGATATTCTAGCATTGCAGTGAGAATTAGATTGCATTCAATGACAAGACCTTATTGGATGGAGCATCATTCCAGAGAACGCAGTTCCACAGCTCAATAGTGGGGGGTTTATACCCCTCTAGCCCTGGCATTATTGTCAGTGTTGTGGTGCCAATAAGTTCATGTTTGTTTATTTGCTCCAGAGAGTCCTATACTATTGGCAGTACTTCTGTACAGGGCCTAGACAATCTCTCTCTGTATTTGCACATCAGTGTCAGCAATGCGTGCAGCTGTAAAAAGTAGATGAATATATGCATTAAAAAGGATGTCCATGAACATTTGGATGTATGGTGTATCATTTCATAGATAAAAGAATTCATTACAGCAGTGTTACTATTTTAACACCCGAAAAGAGATGAGAGTTTGACAGCAGAATGGGAAACATCTGAATGAAAGTTCCTAGCATACTTCTGCTGAAGGAATACAGCTGTAAACATCAATTAACTTGGTTTAAATGTGCTCGAAAAATCCCCTGTAGGCACCATATAGGATCATCCATGTTTTTCCTTAGGCTCTTCTTAAGGCCGTTTCTTTCTGCTGCGGTGAGACCGATCTGTCACAGTGGATGAGTGTGGAGGAACAGAGAAGGAATGACGGATGGATGGGGGTAAGGAGAAAGAGACTGATGGGAAAGAGAGAGCCATTAAAATAATCTCATACAGAGGTGACCTGGGCAGCTGGCGAATTGGCAGTGATTGAGAAAGATAAAAAACGCACACACAAGCGCACATGCGCGCGCACACACACAAACACATGCACACACACACACATACATGCTTGATTTCTCTGTCACAGTCTGCATTGGCTCTTTTAGTCACTGTCTTATCCCCTCACACTCCTACAGAAACATAAACACACACACTCACACACATGTGCGCTCCATTGGAGTGCTTGATCAGTGTCACTATAACACAGCATCATTACCCCTCCCACTGAATGTATGACACACCATCACAGCTCTGCTTACTGATAATGCACCTTCAACATTACAGCGGGGGAGATACAACAGGGAGCCTGTAGACAGGCAATAACTAATACACACACACACATACACACACAGCCTGTAGAATCTGATGAACTCGCTGATCTATCTATCATAGGGTCACGGCATGGTCACACTAAAGATGACAAAGCACTGCCTCCCTTTATTATTGCTTTAATAAAGAGGCCATCTCCCTGACCCGCTCACTCTCTGCCTCTCTGTCCCGCAGTGTTCTTTCCTCCTCCTGCTCCTCTAGATTGTCCTTATTAATATTTGTCCAAGGGATGAAAAGTGTATTATGGGTTGTTATGTAAAATAAATAAAAATAATTTTTAATAATAGAATGACATTTTCAGATTCATTTAGATTTTTTTTTCTGGTCTTTGTTTAGCAACACACATCACTGACAAAAAAAATAAAGCACCCAAATCGACATGTCCGATCAGCATGCAGTTCTGTCTCAAATATGCAAATATGAACTTGTGGTCTGATTAGACACTGGGACTTGGCACAAGAGTATGTAAGGTGCTTCCCTGCTCTATAAGAAGACTTTTAGATCTACTTTTGGGTGGTTGGCTGCAAGACATGTACTCATTTTGCCCAACTGACTTTCAGAATGCTTGGGATTTGAGTATGGAAGCCTTGTTGTGAGTGCTTCAAATTTGCCGTTTCAACAGAATAATACTCAAACACACACATCAAGGGTTTCTATGTAAGGTCTCTGCCAGATTGCACCACTACTTGGTCACCAGATTTATTGCTAATCTGGCATTTATGGGACCAGCTGGATCATGAGTGTACAGGATCTACAGGCCCAGCTGCAACATATGTGGGCAGACATGTCATAGCTAACCTGTAAGCCATCATACCCAACTGTATCTCATCTTGCGTCCAGGCTAGAGGCCCGACAGGGTACTAGAGCCTCCTTTCAATTGTACAGTTTTTGCCAGTATGTTTATCCTTTTCCTCTAATGTTATAATCACTTACAGCATCCCTCTGTGTCTGTATTGTTATTGAATGTAGCATTGTTGAGACCCAGAACTCCACTCTCCACAACAAGGGATTGGGCTCTTTTTAACTAGGCTGGTATTGTCAGCTCACATCTCATCTCATACTAGAGGAGTCACTCATGGTTTGAGATGTAAAAATCAAAAGTTCTGCATATCCTCTGATCAGCTCTGATCACCAGTCTGAAGGTTTAATACTTGTTGCTGCTCTCACACTATGTGATTATCTGCATGACAGTCACTTCTAATTCCGCCTCCAAACTACAAAATCATTTCAATTTTCAAAATTTGAAGGTCAAATTTGTAGGAAAATATGTCGGACATTATTCAAATTGCATAGTGTGTACTAGGCTTTCAAATTCACAGAAGACATGCTGTACTACTGCATCTAAATGTTTATAAATGAACTTTTATTTTGTATTTGGAAAAAGTGGAAACCTATTTACTAACTTTTTAATTACATTTAAAATGACATTTCAAAACTTCGTTTTAATATTGATACTGCTTGATTAATAATTTGTCCATCCATTCACCTTCTTATCTGCTTCATCCTAGGTAGGTTTGGAACCTACCCAGAATCATTTGGTACAAAGCTGGAATACCCCCTGGTTAGGATGCCACTTTATTGCAGTGTAGCACAGACATACACATACTGATGTAATTCAGATGCTTCACATGTTACTTTACAATAATTAAAATAAAATCACCCATTTGAATTAAATTATGAACATGATTTTTCACAATATTCTACTTGTTTAACAAACTGCCTATTTAATGTGCTTTTCATATTTTTATATTTTAATAAAAAGGCTTATGCTAATAAGTGCTCAGCATAAGGAACTGGAGGGACATATGGAAGAGCAGCTCATGTGCTTGAGAGAACATCAAGCATGTTTAAAGGTCCATCAAGACATAAAAGAACTGAGATAAGATTGATCAGATTTTGATGTTTGGTTAGCTTTGAGTTCTTCTCTGCTGCATTTTCTGAACATGTGTATTTAAGCTTTTGACTGGTAGTGCACAGCTGCTGTGTAAACAGTGCTGTCCCTATATCCATGTTCCTTTTTATTGAACCAAAAGATTTAATGTCATATCCAGTAAGACAGGGGTGCAGGTCTTTGTGACCTACCACCCTGCAGAGTTTAGCTCCAGCCCTAATCTAACAAACCAGGTAATGAAGTGTGAGCTGATTGTTATTCTCCAGGGTGGTATATATCCAGGACCAGGACTGAGCAGGCCTGTATTAGGTGAAAAGTCAGGACTGGAACAACATTATCTTCAACTTCTTCTGGGTTTTTTTTTTGTTCAAGACAGTCAATAATGAGAACAGAAGATCAAGATCTTATTAGGCTTGTTGGAATTGAACTGTGCCTCACCTTGGTGGCCAAGAAACTGCAGCACCTGGCTCAGAAATGTGCAACTGCCTCACTCTTGAGATTACTGTGGCCTGTCATTGTCACTCACTGGTGGCACTGAGTCAAGCTGGACACAGAAGCCTAATTGGTATGCATTATACCAAGCCAGGTGCGGAGCAGCGTTAACTCAAACACACCTATTGTCTCTCGGTAAGATGAGACAAATGGTTGTTATCATGGTCTGTTTAATCTACTGCGGACGTAATTCCACAGTATAATATCCTGCCCTGCTGCTGAAGTGGAAACTTATAGATGAGTCACGTTAGGTACTGAGAATAAATGCTAAATATTTGGGACAGTGTTCTTGCTTGCACAAGAACAGCTAGTTGACAGCTACTCAACTTGTTAAATGTCATGCAATTGTGACTGTTTAAATCTCAGAGGTTGCTAATCATGCCAGCAAGATAAAACCGTGGCTGGTTCCAAACAAAAACTTGCATTGAAAGTACTGGATTGAAATGCCATGTTCATTCACGTTTGATGTCCATAGACAAAGTAAAAATGGAGAAAATCATTTGCATGTCCACGCAAATGTAGCCCAGATGAGATGAAGTGCTGCATTTTACGTTATATTTTATCTTTGTCATTTCTTGTGTACTACAAAATGAAGTTACACTTAAACATAGAACAAGATAAATCACTCAATACTTGGTTAACTTTAGGTGAACCTTAGCCATATGGATATATGGATCTTGAAGGTGGGAAAAGCTTTGGGAATAATATAACAGTTTCTAGGATGGGCTGTTTTAAAGCTTCTTGCAGCTTCCCTCTGAATTCGACAGGCTAGTGTCGTCTTGCATCATCCACTACATCCGTTTCCAGTTTCTCCAGGCAAAAAAGTTGCTGACTGACTGAACAGACATCACATGAAACAGTTTTTTCCCCCTAAAACCACTGCATTGGAAAATGCTTATTAACATATACACAGTTAAAAAGGATGGTTCTTTAGTAAAGAAAATGGTTCTATATGGAACCGTGAACACTTAAAGAACCCTTTTGATGATTTAATCCAAGAATCATAAAGGGTTCTACTATTGTTAGAATGTCAGACTTGGAATAATAGAAGAATGTTTTTGGTGCAATATAGAAGCCTTTTCAAAAAGGTTCTATATAGAACCTTCCATAGCAGATTCTCCATCAATCTGTGGAACCCTTTCACAAGGCAGAGAACCGTTTTCTTTATTAAAGAACCCTTAAAGCATCATCTTTTCTAGATTTGTACTATATCATTAAAATAGCTAGAATAATTGCTAGCTTGCAGTCAAATGGCCAGATTTTTCAATATTTACCCGTAAATATTTCCACACTGTGGCTACTCTGCCTTTCACATGTGGTACTGAAATCCAATACATATACAATAAAAAAGCAAAGTGACACTCAATGTGAGAAATTTTGACTAAATTCCAAACTGACATCAGTCATTCAACATTTGTTGACATTGACAATGTGTTCTCTGTGATGAGCCCTGCTGTCACATATTGGAACACATTAGAAAGATGTGAACAGCCTAGAAATAAAAACAATTTGGTACAAAACTCAGATTTCCAACATAGCATCTGAGACACACCTCCAGTCCTTCCTTTACGGGCCAAAATTCACTCAAAAGCAGTTGTATTTGTGATGCTCCTCCCATTTTCCCATCTAGTAGCAGTTTTCATCTGACCAGCGTATCCCTCTCAGAAAACCTTGTCATTACCTCATTTATTGTGATATTGAGATGTCATGTCATCATATTGTCCACCCTCTGCCTTTCTCTGTGTATATAGAATACACAAAGTGGTCTTTCATGTAATGGGGGTTGGGGGATAAAGTCAGGTAGGTATGCGCTTCTAATAAAGAATTAATAAGAACGTACATGTTTGTCTCTTTCCTCTGTGCAGAATGTAATGGTCAACCATGGATCATGAGGATGAAGACAGCTTGGAAAAGCAGGAGAAGACAGATGGAATAAAACACTGCTTGAATTCCACATAATCAATTCCATTGTGTGTGTGTGTGTGTGTGTGTGTGTGTGTGTGTGAGAGAGAGAGAGAGAGAGAGAGAGAGAGAGAGAGAGAAAGAAAGAGAGAGAGAGAAAGGGTGTGCGTCAGTGTATCTGAATACACTTCCTTGTATGTGCACTTAGGGGTGCTGTGTGTGTTTAAGAAGAAAATGCCCTTTTTGTTCGGGGAGTGACAGCAGAAAAGGAGTTGTATTTGACTGATTTTGTGTGTGTGTGTGTGTGTGTGTGTGTGTGTGTGTGTGTGTGTGTTCGCAGATGATGTTGATTTGCTGTGATGTACTTGGCTTTGCAGTGGCACATCTCTCACAATAAAACATCTGCACTACAATTCACTTCATAGTGAGCACTCAACCTCTGTCCTTTAGCAAAAGGCTGCATTTTAATGATTCTCTCACTCTGTCACACACACACACACACACACACACACATGTGTGTGCACGCGCAATGCATCGTGATGATATATCAAAAGTTTTACAATGGAATATATTATAATCTAATATACATCTTTTATATTTGACCAAAACATTTGAGGCATTTTTAAACACATTTTTATTAAAAAGCATGCAGCACTGTTTTGAATGTGCAATCAACAATCTGATGTACAGTCTGATCAACGCTTAAATGTGCACTCAGGTAATCAGATAATGAGAAAGGTATTAATATGAAAGGACATCCCCCAGGACACCATTTGCTGTCTCATTAGGAGCATGTCCAGGTGTTGCAGGAAGTGCATATTAGATACATGGTGGCCATACACACCTTCATCCTGAATCATTTTATACAGTGTAAAAAACTGGATTCACATTTCAAAAAGTGAAAAACACCAAAAAACAAATACAAGGCGTTTGCTGTACAACAATAATGTGTATTAACAGAATTCATTGTCTTTATTGCAAGATTTTTATGGAATTTTAACTTGAAATAACATGTGCACAATAGCACTGTGTCCATTCTAGAGGGCAAAATTGGCCTCGCTCTCTTCTAAGTGTGAAGGATTACCCCCACCATCTCAGCCAGTGTGGCTTTCTGTTAGCTGATGTAAGAGTACTGGAGGCTTGTACAAGATCCTTGAGGAACTTAGTTTTAAACTGTGGAGGACTCTATTGTAACTCTATAGTTAGTTTAGTGATAAAACTGTATTAATAGCAGTTTGAAAAGGAATCACGTGCTAGCAATAACTGGAAGTTACTAAATTGGAATGAAAAATGTCTTAAAATATATACAAAATAATTAATAAAATTGACTACAGATTAAAAAATCTGAGTGACTTTGATTTCATTAAATTTTTTTATATGGTGATAGTGTTCTGAATGGTTTGGAGATCTGTATGTATACATATACATACCACCTGCACATTCAGCGATAGGAGATATCTGCTGCCTGTTTTAATGAGATATAAATGTGACAATCGACATTCTGTTATCAATGAGTGAAATTATTTCCGTTTAATAAGACCACTGTGACACACACACACACACACACACACACACTTTCATGAGATTTTGACACATGCGGTTCTCCTGTGAGCTGTTCTTGTCCCTTCACAGCTCATCTCAAAAGCAAATTATCTCTGGAAATCCTTAATGAACTCACAAAGGTCTGTTCTGCAGTAACCCTGAAACATTATTAACTTAGTCTGTCTCTCTCTCTCTCTCTCTCTCTCTCTCTCTCTCTCTCTCTCTCTCTCTCTCTCTCTGTCTATTTTCTATTCATTTTTTTTCTCTCTCTCCAAGCCTCTGTGTAGGAACGTTCAGGTAGCTCTTACAAGTTTTGACATCCCTTGCCATTGTTCAGGTAATGTTGCCATGGTAACTGCAGTGTGTGTGTCTGTGTGTGTGTGTCTGTGTGTGTGTGTGTGTGTGTCTCATCGGTAGTGGGGTTCAGAGGAAGTGCGATAACCTTTAGCCTCCGAAGTGCAGTGCTCTCCCAGTCACAGATTCCTTTTATTAAATGCTGCTTTCTCCTCACTCTCATCCTCCTTTTTTCGGAAGCTTCGCCTCTCTTTGTGCCTGAGCACAGCACTGAGAGTTTCTCTGAGCTGTGTTTTGACCCCAATAAGCGCTGCTTTGGTATGGAGTATTGAATGTCTCACTCACATAAATGGGAATAATTTGCCCTCAGACCTCCATGTGCCACCTCCATCTTCTCCCTGTTGATGTGTTACAGGGGATGCCATGGCAGCTTCACAGCCTGGCAAACCCAGGACACATCTGCAGCTCAGACAGTACAAGGGACTGCAGTTTATAGCAATAAAACACCAAAGGTGCTCAAAGCAATATTAAAATCTGATTTTTACATTGCATTAAAGCCAATTACTTGCTTTATGCCTTCATTTGAGGAAACTCTGTTCTCACATTCGTGCCCTCGTGACCAGCTTTTCAATTTGTGGTTTCTGAAATCTCAACATCTTAACAAAAGCTCAACCACTTTCATTCAGTTTACACAGAAACCAACTTAATTGGATTAATGTTATAAATATATTAGTGGACCAGAACCAGCTAGAACGTTTGTACGGCAGGTTTTGATATTCAGATTTGCAGACTGGATGTTGATGAACACCTGCAGTCACTGCTGGCCAATCATATAACTTACTGTTGCTGAGATCAATTTAAGCATGAGTAGACCGATAAATCACTGTGCTGATCAGTTATTTAGCTAAACGTTACTAAGCTGTACTAAAGCATGAGTAGACTGATAAATCACTGCTGATCAGTTAATTATCTCTGTTACTGAGCTCAGATAAAGCAGAGGTAGACTGATAAATTACTATACTGATGAGTTATTTATTCCAGCATTATTGAGCTCTACTAAAGCATGAGTAGACTAATAAATCACTCCGCATCTCAGTGTTACTAAGGCTACTCAGTAGTGGACGCGTTTACTGTGTAATATGTGTAGCATAAGTGTTGTACTGAACTTGTGCATTTAGTGACAACATTATGCAGCTGCCCACTTCATATGGCAGTTCCTCAAACATTAAAAGAAGAACCAAAGGAACCTGTCGTTTAGTAGCATGGAACAGTCTGAGAGTAAAAATAAATAAATAAATAAATAAAAAGTAAGAACCAGCCCTTTTACCTGCATCCCTTGCATGTGAGGGGACAATAAGTAATTTGCCAATTCAACACAATCTTTTCATTTGGAGGTACTTGGTTGCAAACCTTTTTCTACTGATGAATATCTAAACAGAACTGAGCAGAACAGATGCTGGGCATTTCCCCTAGTCATGCTCTACAAGGCCTCGAATGCAGGCATTTTCTATCCCTGCCTCTGTGGCTGCTTTTTGCCCTCAGTCTGCACCCTCACTTTTATGAATGCTCTCTGTTATGCAGTCTGGTTGATCAAATTAAATGATGTTTTAGCAAAATTGAAGGACCATTCAGTTTAAAAAAATACTAGTTAGTCATCCTATATTCTAGAGTGTGCA
This sequence comes from Acestrorhynchus altus, assembly GCA_034509495.1. Classification (NCBI taxonomy): domain Eukaryota; kingdom Metazoa; phylum Chordata; class Actinopteri; order Characiformes; family Acestrorhynchidae; genus Acestrorhynchus; species Acestrorhynchus altus. The sequence goes on along the minus strand of CM067504.1, from coordinate 7,223,262 downwards.
ATTGCAAATAACGTAAGTAAAAGACAAACAATATGAATGCCCTGGCTAATGTGTTTTCGTATATTTGGCTTCTGCATTCTGCCAAAACACAAGCTTCCAGCAAATCCTTTGAATCCCGTAGTCTGTGAGGTGGAGCCCCCATGGATCAGACTTGTTGTTTCAACACAACCCACGCAGATACTTGTTTGGAATCAGATTTAAAGAATGTTTAGGCCTTTAACTGTTTGCCATGTTCCTTAACTCTTAGACCCAGAGATCTGCACTTTGTGGGCAGTTGCATGCCATTTTCTAGGCTTCATAACTCAGGATCAGAGTAACCTATAGACATGATATGCATTTCATTACACATTACACTTGGCCTATCTAACCTGATCTCATCACTGATGAACTATCAGTAAGTAATTCAGCTCAGAACACAGCAAGAATTCACTTGTTTCCTACTGAATTAAGTCCAAGTTTAAATGTCAAAGGAGCTTCCAGTGTACGTTTATTACATGTACATGCTCAACCATGTAGACTCTTACTGTTCAGAGGGCCGAGATCAAAAGATTTAGTCTCAGCTCCAGACCTAAACTCTCTTGTGCATGAACTAGTTATGCATCAATATGGCTGAAAAGCATGTGAACAGCCATTTGCCCATTGACTTTGGTCTTCTGAAATAAGAGCGTTGTGTACAAAAGGGGTTTACATTTCTACGCATTTCAGATGATTGATAATACCTCCAAAATAAAGCTGACATTCTGCACTTCATAGTTGTTGTTTTATCATGTATCCAACATCCTGGAGTACAGAGCCTCAACAAGAAAAAGTGTGTCACTGCTCAATTACTTACTAACTGCACTGTAACTGATTGCGCTATGGTGCCATAGTAGGTTAATGACACTCATTTACTGTTTGCAATTGATTTATGAAGATCACAGTCACTGAAATAAATTTTAATGTTGCAGGCTTGTAGCACATGCTACATATTGATGAAGCTTCGGATATGATTCATGTCTTTTTTTTTTTTTTTTCCCAGTGTCTCTGCCTCCCTAATACACATTCACTTTTTTATGAAGAACATACAAACACGAAGAGTCGGCCTCTGTGTAGCTGTTGTCATAGTAACAGCAGTGTGTCTGATTGGTGAAGACAGCTGGATGGTAACGGGTCAAAAAATGGGATCTCGCTTTTCCTCAATGCGCTTTATTGATCTCCCATCGCGAAAAAATTGCCACAGCTGTGTGTGCATGTGTGCGTGTGTGATTGTGAGAGAGTGTCGAGCAGTGATTTAAAAGTGCTGCGGAAATTCGTTTCACACATGCTGACGCCTGCAGCCTCTCACACCGTCTCCCTGTGTTGTTGGTTTTAGTCGTGACTGTTCAGTCCTGCTCTAAATAAACTCGGCCCAGTCATTCTGCCCAGCCTCAATGGATTCCAATGTGTAGAATGTACATGGAACACCGTGTATCTGAAACAGTTGGAGCTGATCTATACATTTCCTTATGTCTTAGCAGGGTTCTGAACACTTCAGAGCTTGAAGCACCATCTTACTCGGGAGCAGGGCAGACAACTGCACTGCAATCATATTATTTTATGTGGAAAAAAAATGGGCTCCTCTAAGCAGCTAGGCAACAATTCCATATCAGCAAAGGACCTGCAGGAAGGTTTCTCCAACACAGTAGTGGCAGTACACTGTTCTACTGTGCAGCATTGCTTTTACAACCTTGTTCTGCATTGAAGTGTCTTCAGAAGGAAGCCAGCTCTATATTTATGGACAGAAAAATATATTAGTTAACAACATAGCAAGTGATAAAAATGATACATGTATATTGGTGTCTTTCACACTGAGTCAGAAACTGATGGACCACAAAGTTATGTAATATTTTTAAGCCTGTCCTGTTTTTCAGTTTGGAAGCATTAAGTCCAACCTGACCAGTCAGAGCTTTATTTTGTGTTTGGAGACAAAACAAATCAGCATCAAGATGGCAGCAGAAGACCTTTTCATAGCAGAACACAAAAGATTATAGGACAAGCAACATGCTGACTATTAACAGGCAGAGGTTTACATTTACATTTAAGGCATTTGGCAGATGCTCTTATCTAGAGCGACTTACAAAAGTGCTTTGCTGTTCACAGAAGATATCCTTAGCTAGATATTATAGGCTATAATCCAGATATTCCTCGAGCTTAAGTGCTGCTGAAACATATGTCATATTGGACACTGCCATACCAACAAGATTAAGTATAATGATAAACCTTTAATGAGTTAAATGCGCTTGAGAAAGATGGGTCTTCAGTCTGAGTTTGAAGACGGCAAGTGACCAAGCCGTTCGGACCTCCAGAGGAAGTTCTTTTCACCATTTTGGTGCCAAAGGACAAGAAAGAGTCAGGATGCTTGTCTTCCTTGAATCTTGAGGGATGGTGGGTCGAGCTGTACTTGATGCTGGAGGGCTCTTGGAATAGATTGGGTTTTGACCATTGACTCAAGTATGGAGGGACTAGTCCTTTTTTTGGTTTTGTAAGCATCAAGGTTCTGAATCTGATGTGGGCAGCTACAGGAAGCCAGTGAAGAGAATGCAGCAGAGGAGTTACATGACGAATCTTGTTGACATTGAAGATGAAGGGTCTGATAGTCTGCATAGGAAGGCCAGCAAGAAGGGAGTTGCAGTGGTCTAGTCTTGAAATGACAAGAGACTGAACAAGCACATGAGTGGCTTCTCTAGATAGAAAAGGTCGAAATCTCCTGATGTTGTAAAAAAGAAATCTGTATGACCAAGTCAGGTTTGAAACATGAGCTGAGAATGATAACTGGTCAGTTACAACTACACCAAGACTCTGTGCATCTGCCAATGAAGTGACCAGTGAGTTCTTAAAGGAAATGGCAAGAACAGGGTCAGGACCAGTGGCTCCAGGAATGACTAGCAGTTCAGTCTTGCTGGGGTTGAGTTTGAGGTGGTGGGCTGCCATCCATGATGAGATATCAGTGAGACGTGCTGAGATACGGGATGAGACTTGGGTGTCAGAAGGTGGGAAAGAGAGGATGAGTTGAGTGTCATCAGCATAGCAATTGTAAAGAAATAAAAGACAGTGAGAGGATACTTTGCCAAGAGAATGAGCATAGAGACAGGAGAGAAGAGGATCAAGCACTGGGCCTTATGGAACACTAGTGGAGAGTCTGCATGGAGCAGATGTGGCACCCTGCCATGTTACCTGGTAAGATCTCTCCTCCAAGTATGATGCAAACCATTGCCATGCAGACCCAGTGATTCCAGTGAGTCCAATGTGAGGATTTTGTGGTCTGCTCTGTCAAAGGCTGCAGGACAGCAATGAAAGCAGTCTCTGTTGAGTGTGCTAGTTGAAGTCAGATTGGTTTGCATCATCTAGATTGTTCTGGGTGAGAAAGTCGGCTGATTATAGACAGAATGTTCAAGGACTTTTGAGAGAAAAGAAAGAAGAGAAACTGGTCTATAGTTGCTGATGTCCATGCTGTCGAGAGTTGGCTTGTTCAAGATTGGGACCACTCTGGCAGCCTTGAAGGTAGATGGAACATGACCTGATGACAAGGAACTGTTTATAAGGACAGTTTTGAAAGGAAGAAGGTCTGAAGCAATTGTCTGAAATAGTGTGGAAGGGATAGGGTGTAGTGGACAGGTGGTTGGATTGTTAGATGAATAACGGATGTCGTGTGGAAAGTGAAGAAAAACAAGACAGAGATGTAGGAGGAGGAGGAGGATGTCTGGTGGGAGGAGCAGAGGTAGGTAGAAAGGATTTCCAGATGTCAACCTTCTCTTCAAAGAAAGTGACAAAATCTTCTGGGGTGAGAGTAGTTGGTGGAGGGGGAGTAGGGGGGTTTAAGAGAGAAGAGGAGATGGAGAAGAGCTTGCGTGGGCCAGACGCTGATGCTTCCAGGCTCCTTGTAAAAAGATCATTTTGCAGCAGTCACATCCACTAAAGGTGAACTCTTGAGAACTGCAGTTTGCAGGCAGTTACTTGTAATTTTCTAGGATTAGCTCAGGATCAGTGTAACCTACACACATGGTGCACATATCATAACAACACTTACCCTATTAAACCATGGTCTCATTCTTGTGTGATGAACACAAAGGAAAGAGTGGACTTTCTAGCCATGTTTAGAGAATAAGGTATTGGACTTGGTGAGAAGGTTAAAAATTGTGTCCATTTTTTCAGCCCGAAAATGTACTTTGTGTGAATATGCTTTAGATGGTGGGTTATAAATGTAACTGGAAATAGTTTGCAATTTGTGCACAATTTATAAATGTCCTGCCATTCTGTAAAAATGGTTTGGTCAAAGGCCTTCAGACACCTATGCTTGAACCCGTGATGCTTTTTTATGAATTGCAATGTGAAGGAAAACAGTACAGTGGCTACAATGCTATGGTTGGTGAGATGCAGCCAGTGGAATTGGCCCTTGATGAAAAGGGCAATTCTCTCTTTCCCTCCTCCACCACCCATCTCTCTCTCTCTCTCTCTCTCTCTCTCTCTCTCTCTCTCTCTCTCTCTCGCTCTCTCTGCAGGCTACAGATAACACTCTCCGCCTGAGGGAAAGCAAAGCTCTGAAGTGGAGGACTTATCGTTACATCCCTCTATCAGATAAGACCAAAGTGAGGAGAGAGGGAAAGACGGGGAGAATATGTGAGTGAGAGAGAGTGAAAGAGCGAAAGAAACAAGAAAAAGAAAAAAGAGGTGAGCGGGCTTAGAGATTGAAAAGAAAGATGGCAGAAAATAAGCACCTTTTGTAGCTGGAGATGTTTGGCAGAGACTAGAAGCCTCATTTACTGAAGCCTTTGACCAGGCAAGAATAGCTTACTTCTTTTATTTTAGATAATAAACTGGAAGTGCTCAGTTTCCATACCTGAAATACACGTTTAACTGTATTCGTCATAGAGGGTGAATCGATGTCACCACATAGGCACGCACTTATGCAGAGGGACAGCCAGAGGGTGTGTGTGAGGCTGTTGGTAATGACCGTGCAAGCACACTGCTTAGTGCTGTGAGGAATGTGCCCACAGGCAGGGTGACTATATGCCAATCACCAGACCTCCCCTGTGAGTGTGTGAGCTTACAGACACGTCAACATTCCAGTGACACATGTTGTTTACTAAGGCTTTGTTTGACACTGCAGGGCAGAATTATTTATTTGCTAAATCGGATTTTTAGTCTAAGACCCCGTCTACACCTGATCGGGTAGGGCTTATCCACATTAAACTGCAGTCAATGTACCCGAGGTGGATTTAAAACAGAATCAAATCTGATCACTTGAGCCCCTTCAGGAGGAGGTCTGAGACATATTGAACCAGATGTTCTATCGGTGTAAATACAGCTGTCTCCACAAGCTACATTCAACAACCAAACCACCTCCCAGTACAGAGACAGTGCCTTTTCCTCTGCTGTTCTGCATAAGGGCAAGGTACCACCCCCTGAACTGCTGCCACTTACCCGAAGCACCACTGCTGGTTCAGGGAGTTTCTCCTCTGAGTTTAATTCAGGGGCCTACTCTACCAGCCTTCCCTTTGTGAATGTGTGAATGTCATGAAGATATATGTTTTACAATAATAGAGTGAAAGGAAGCTTATTTTTATTATTTGTACATTATTATTATCTGTACAATTGAAAGGAGGATCTAGTACCCTTATGGGCATCCTGAGGCTCATTTGCTTGCAGATGTTGCATCTGGGTCTGCAGATCCTGCATACTCGGAGATTGCTGAAGCTGGCATCTCAGCTCATCCACTTATGTGTGGGTGAGAATTATCCTGATGAAAGAAAAGAAAAAAAAAGAATAATCCTGTAATATTACTCAACCTTTTTGGTCATCATACTTCTTTCCCTTCACATGCCAGTTCTGTATCTCACTCATAGATGCCTATAAAGTGGTGGGGGATGTGGGGTGGTGCAATTTATTCTTATAGCAGTAGTGTAAAAGTCACTTACCCTCTATAAACGTCAACTCGGAAATGAATAACAGCATGCAAAAATGCGATTCTTGGGCCAGGAACCATGGTTTGAATAGAACAGAACCTGCAGTAGAAACAACAGTAAAGACCACTGGTTGTTGCTCATGAGCTGATTTGTATATTTCATGCCACATATCACATGGACTTCTGTCCAACTAAATAAAGATGCATTTAGCTGGGTCAAAATCTTATTAAGTTAAATTCCATATCCACCCCTAAAATCTCTAACCCCAGTTCCAGACAGAACAATGACAACATGTGAAAGCATGTTCAGTGGAAATATTATGTAGATAGTTCTTCATAGAATATTATAGAAATAGTTCTGTATACCTCTAAACAGTGTTACACTGCTGAATGCAGCATCAGTGCAGAGTTCTCAATCAGACCTGAGTGAAAGGGTATAAAGACTTGAGAAACAGACAAGAAATGCCATAATCCATTTGATGAAATATCCCATAATCAAAGCTAATCTGATTTAATCAAAAGGCAATTATCTCTTTAATCTGCTGTATAATCAGATGGCAGTAAATTAGATTACATTTGATTAGATAAAAATCCTGTTTTAGGCCCAAATCCATTCTGCAGGTTTCTGATTAGCATTCTATTGGTAGTGCATGCATTTGCATAAAAATGTAAGAATATTCACCATGAAGTATGTGTGTGTCTGTATGTATATGTGTGTGTAAATGTGTGTAAATGCCCTATTAGCTGGGTCCCTGTTTTTTATTCTCAGTCTCAAAGCACATTGTTTATCCCATTGACTTTAGAAAAGCATCTCTTAGAAAGCACCACAGGTATAATGCCTCTGCTGGCTGGTTGCAGTATGATATGTAACTCCACCCAGCCTCATGTCTCAACACAGCAATTCCATCTCATTTTTCTCCTCTAAACTGTATCTCCATCTTCAGTCAACAGTTTCCCGTGTGCTAATATTGGCCATTGTTTATTTTCTGTAGTTTGTTAAACATTATTCTGATATAGCAGAAGAAGGTGGGGTTCACTGTTAGAATACAGCGATTGACAGGATCTGCGTCAAACCCTTTCTGTTCATTACATAGAACAGCTGAGTTGTAGTAGAACTTACATGAACATTTATATGTGCCCTTCCATTCATCCTAAACCTCACCCGTTTCAACTCTTTCATAGAGAAGTGATTGAGAGGGTTGTTCCTGCAGACACTGTAACAAAGTTACTGGTATTGAAACTGATTAAATATTGTGCTGTTTCCGGCTGTTGGAAAGAAAGTCTGTGAAAAAAGGGCTTCCAATTGCCATTTTTCAGCATGATAACGCTCACCCACCCACAGCAATGTTCCCAGGAATGTTTCTGCCAGATTGCGATACATCTTTGTCCTGCACGGTTGCCAGATTTCTTGCCAATCCACCATTTATGGGACCAGCTGGGACACCAGCTTTGGCAATCTTTGAGTGCACAGGATCTACAGGCCCAGCTGCAAGATATGTTGGGAAATGTGCTGCAAGGTGCCATATGTAACCTGTATGCCTCCATGCCCAATCATATCTCATCTTGTATCCAGGCTAGAGGTCCAACAGGATACTAGAGCCTCCTTTCAATTGTACAGTTTTCCCCAATAAAGGTATGCTTTTACTCTAATATTGTAATCACACAAATACCATCATTACATTCACACAAAGGGCTACATTAGGAAGCACTTTTACAAAAGTAAAGAACACAAATAACTGAGGGTTTTTGAATATGTGATGAAATGCTGTAAAACATGTGACATAGCAGGCTGTAGATGGGTCACGTGGGACATGTGATTCACAGATTTGGCTCATCATGCCAATAAAATGACCATCATGCCGTAACATCCCCCGAAGAGTGCCGGGCCACATTTTTCCCAAAATGATCTACTAACTGGGAAGAGAGTACGATATGCTTCTAGGAAGGGTAAATGCTTCATGTCAGCAGGCTTCCAGTTAAACCCCAGTGAGCAGAATAAGAAGAAGTGAGAACTGGTTCACATTCAGAGAGACAAAAGGACAGAAAGGAGCGATAAAAATAAATATTGCTGTTTCAGGTGAGAGGAATCTATGGTTAGGCTCACGCCCTGTCACACACACCCTTTGGTGGAGTATGTAAGACCCTGTAGGTGTGGGTTAGGTGTTAAGTGCGGGCTGCTTACCAAAAACACACACACACACACACACACACACACACACACACACAAACACACACACACACACACACACACACACACACACACACACACACACACACACACAGCAAGAGAAATGCACAAGACATCTGGAGACAAGAGGAGGAGCAGGTGTACCCTCAGAGGAAATCTGATCTACACACCCGCAGTAACACCTGTGTGTGTGTGTGTGTGTGTGTGTGTGTGTGTGTGTGTGTGTGTGTGTGTGTGTGTGTGTGTGTGTGTGTGCCACCTGCTGTGCAGTGGGACACCCCATATCTAATCACACACTCAGTTCTCAGTGGTTTTGTAAAGATGTAGAATTCTGATTAAACTACTTTGACTTACTCACCTCCACTTTACCTGTGCCCCTGAACACTTTCAGAATGGGATCAAACACATTTGTTCGATGCTCAAATCCCACAATAACGAGACACGACTGCCAAACTGTGTCCACATGAATTAAACTTAGTGCTAGTCAAAAGCCTCTCTTGTGTTTTCTGTTTTTTCCAGATTTTAGTGAAGACATTAGTGATGTAAAATAACATATGGAATTACACCATGACCAAAAAAGACCCCAAATAGGAATGTCCAGTATTTAAGGTTGTTAAAACCAGCTCTTTTTTTTTTGCTTTAAATGCATCTGCATTCAACCAGGAGCCACCTGAGGTATGCTTCATGTACCACCAGTGGAAAATGTAACACAGTTTGAGAACCATTGCTTTAAACTGTTCACAGTCTTCCGAAGTAGGACAATTTTAAAGGAAAACTTTTGGTTACCGGAAGTAAAATGGTGCTGTGTTAGTGAGTTTGTGAAAAATAAAATCAGATCTTTTCCAGGATGCATTTTAATGACGGGAAAACCATGTTATTCCAGGTGTAAACAGGCCCAGAATTAGACTGTCCTTAAACGGCTCAATCAGTCACCTGACCTCAACCCTACTGCACAAGTTTTTCATTTCCTTAAGACAAAAATGAAGGCAGGTTAATCCAAAACCTTAGAAACTAGTAATGTTGCATTTAGTGATGTCCATGAGTTCCAGAGTTTTGGTAGTTATTGAGCACAAAGGATTTGCCTCCAAGAATAGTCATAAAAACACCACTTATTTAAATAATCATGTTAGTTTGTCCAAGTATGTTTGAGTCTGTGAAAACTGAGGATTTAAATGGCATAAATTAATGCTGAAGTCTACTCTTCAATTACATCTTAATTGATTCATTTGAAATTCATTAACATGGTGCACGGAAGCGAAAAGTCAACATTTATGGCACTGTCCAAATACTTACAAACCTCACTGAATATGTTGCTGAAAACTATATATGGGGTATTCTGTTAGGCATGATGCCCATAGGTGCGTATTGTTTTTTATTAAAAGCTAACAAAGTACAATGATGAAAGAAACCAATGTTGAGTAGCTAATTTGATTCATTATTAATAATAACTGCAAATTGCAATAAGCAATGTAGTTTGTTCAGGGTAGGCTGTGGTTGCCAAGCAACATAACAGTAAAGACTATCCCATGAACAGCAGAGTGGCTTTTAATAACCTGAATTGAACTGATGTGGTCAGTAGTGTGCACACATTTTTTAAGAGCCTCGTGAACATGGCTTAGTTCATGACTATTATTTTGAACATCCACAGCTGACTAGATCTGTATTTAAATGATGATAAATGTATTTTCCCTCAGCACTACAGCAGCCCCACAGTCAGAATGAGTTTGGAATTGGAACTCTGGGTGGTTAGCTTAGTGCCGGTGTGCCTGTTGCTGATAGTGTTACAGCGGCCTGAGGGGGCCATTAGAGATGGCTGTCATTTCTGCTGATGAGCTGAGGGGAATGGCAGGATGGAGCTATGCCATGAGATGAAAAGCGTGGAAAAGACGTTAACCTGTGGCCCCCAGCACTCCTTGTGAACATGTACGGGTGTGTGATCACCTATCACTTTGTGTGTGTGAGAAAGTTTGCCCTCTGCATACCTCTTTGGTGGATATGATTACACATCCTCAGGGCTATAGGCACATCTAGGTCACTGTAAGCCCTCCTACTCCACCACCTTTTTCCCACTCAAACATCATAGAAACCTGATCCATCTGCCCTCATATCATTTTAGGAAGTTATTATAAGATTAAGTCATTCCCACAGAGATGGAGCTCCATATACAGTATGTCTTGTTCAGGAAAGGGCTTTTTGCGCGTTCTCCACCCCAGGCAGAGCTCACCTTTTGTAGGTAAAAGCTGCTACATCATCCCCCCTCTTCTCTCCTGCTATGGAGCTGGGACGGCCCTAGGGAAATCACGCTCGTTTTCCCTGACTTCATCCCAAAATTAATCCCGCAAACTAGGCAGGAGAGCCAACTGAGCCGATCAGAGAAATGGAAGATTATTAAAGGGGTGTAGACCTTGACTGATTGTCGCGTGTGTGTTTGCATGATGTGTGTGTTCATCGCTGACTCTCAGAAGAGCAGGATAAACAGCAAAGAGATAGAGGACGCTTCTTCTAAACTGTTATTATACAGATGTCACCGTGTCTAGTAGCTGCACAATATGGACAAAATGCTAGGAATGTACTGCAACATATTATGTGACTGAAATCTTGCAATCAGTAGACATGGTAACAAAATTAGCTTGTATTATTTTGATCAAGAAAATAGCTTACTTATACTGGATTGCATCAAAGCACCCACAGAGAAGCACATCTGGATTTGTCAAGATGTTCACAGCACACAGTGTAAACACTGGGTTCATTTGCATAGGGCCACTTTGCGGGATTTCAACATTGAACCAATATCGCAACAATAACTACCAAATGATATACTGTGCAACCCTAAGATCAGGAAGCATCTTCTGGAACTGAATAAAGAGAAGGCACAGAGAAGTCGGCTAGCAAACCTGTTCTAACCACCATCTCAGTTGGTCTTTACATTTGACATTTTATTGCATTTCAGTTTGTATTAATTCATTCTAAATAATTGTTTGTTTTAAGCCTGTGTGCAAAATCACAACTCAAAACAATTCTGGAGGCAGCTCTGCCTCTGAGGCAGAACAAACTCACTTGATTAAGAGAACAACCAATTAAAACAACCAGTAGGTGGACCTATAGAGTTCTGTATCTACATTAAAAGTGTACAATTCAGTTAAGAAATTATTTACTTTCACTCTTTCCTGGAAAACTAGCTCCCTCATTTCTAAGGCAGTATTTTCTTTGGCTGTTTGCTACCTAAGTAATATTGTGCAGGAAAACTGTCAAGAATACTAATTTAGCTACTGAACACATGCAACAGCATTTTCTGCTCTAATGCTGTGTGGAATTGAAAACTTGCCTCTTACTGCCTGTCACATGAAACTCCCTTGTCTGTCTCACGATACTCTCCATGTTGGCATTGCAGTAAAGAAAAGACTGGATAGAAGCTGTGGAATGCAACCTTAGAGGCTAATTGTCAATTTTCTGAGAAATTAACACCACATATAAAGAATTTCTTAAAAAAACAACAAAATCCCAAATTGAATTGCACACCTTTCATGCAATCTATTCGCATTTAAAGCTCTGAGGAGCAGATTGGAACACATTTCTAAATCTCCACCTACAGCTTGTTCTGACTGGATATTGTCTGAACCTGTTGTGTTTGTTCTGCCTGAGAGGTAGAGCTGCCTGCAGACCTGTTTAAAGAAATGATTTTTTACACAAACTTGTTTTAAACCATTGTTCATGGCTGTCTATAGAGACGTCTAGCATTTCACTGAGACGAGAACAGTCATTCAGTGTGTTTCGTAGGGCCTGGTATCGCCACTTATTTTCCTAAATTATTTGATTGATTTGATTCAATATTGATTCATTTTCGTGTATTTCAGTTACAATCAAATGTTTTGATTGAATACGATTTTTGAAGAGAGATTTTTGGAGAACTAGGCATGTTTAAGGTAGCCTGACATGCTTGGACATTTTCACAAATTTCTTCTACATCAAAAACAGTTCTACTTACTTCAGCACACTCAGTAACAACACTGTGAGAGCAGTTTAAACATTAACCAAACACCCATGTTACTAACATACTTTAAAACCACATTGCAAATATTCATGACGTTTTCTTTAGAAATCTGAACTTTGCAGATATGGGTCTTCAAAACACAGATGTGTTTACTGCTTTCAGAATTGTTACCATGAGTTTTGAAGTTCTGTGTGAAAACAACACAAACTTGTTTGTGTTCAGAGGGATAAAACTGGTGTTTTCACATGTTTTCTTATCTTATAATCCCCCAGTTAGAGCTGTCAGATTATGATAAACATTCTGTTATCATATAAATGGCTGAATTTGGTAATGGGTGGGCCATCAAGTCTCACAGACTAAAAAGTGCCTCTTGCTGCTTATGTCTTCACAACAATTTAAAAATATGTTTAGTTTCACTGTGCTAGACCCTTTATGATATCTGAGGATATGTTTATTAGGTTCCTAGGACAAAAACCCATGGAGTTATTGTCCTAGAAAGCACTCTGGTGAAATTTCTGTTTTTGCCAAGACCCGTCTCCAGAGGGATAAAGATTGATCTTGGCTTTACATGAATTGATATCAGATCATTTTAACGAAGGCCCCCCAGCCACAACATCCTAAATACAATGGACACTAGGGTTCTCTTTTTTGAAAACAATACATGGTAATTTTGCACTTTATCCCCTGACGTTCTGAAACTTTTGCTAGGAATTACTAATTAGTAAATAAAAGCAATGCAAACTGAGTACCAAAGAAAGCAGTGGGCAAAAAACAGGAAGCAAGAATCAGTAATAGTAGTAGGAGTCTTTGATTAGGGCAAAATGTGGGCTTGTGGAAAACAATTCTAATAGCTCTACTGTCATTGTCTGGTTTTATGGCACTGGCGATGGCTTACACAACAGAACCACATATTATAGCACAGACTAACACCAGATAGTTGTCCTCTTTTTGTGTCTTCTCAGCGTTATGTGCAAGCAACCTGAAGAGACCATAACCAGGCGAGCTTTTACGTAGTCCAGATTATTTTCAAGGGATTGGTCAATGGAAAAGCTCATTTTAGTTTTTAGTTTGGAGTGGATCCTTATTTTCCCAATTGGCTTTCATTTGCGCACCCTTATAATGAATGAATGATTTTGAATGTTAGGAATCAGCCAATTTTCCAGCCCTATTTTAGGTGTTTTATGTTGATTTTTCTTTTCAGTGAAAGGACATCAATTTTTGAGGTTCATGACTTTCCACTTCCTTGTACCTAACTGTCATTATGCCAAGAGTAGAAAAGAAAACAAAGTTGACATTTTAGAGCCTCTTTAAGGCATGTGGTAAATAGTGGCATTTAACATGCCCCTATATTTAAATTAAACTTCCAGTCACATTATTATTTGATTCACCATCTCTGCGAAGAATTTCAACTTCAATTTGAAAATTACATTTCACCTCAAGCTACTCAGAAGGACCTTTTTTTCCCACAGTTGTGTATGCGATCATTTCAGAAATCAATGGACATTCCTCTCAGACATTTGCATTGTGCTGTCAGGTGGAATAATGTGACATAGTTGAAGATTATAATTTTCAAATAAAATTATTTAATTAATTAATTACATTTTGGTGGATTATTCAAAATTGTGATCCAACAGAAGCACCCATATAGTCACTGTCAGATTAAAATGATTTATGATGAATAAATATAATATAAAATAATATTTCCAAAACACTAATTTTACTAACTTCACTATATTTCTTAGTAGCATTCTTAGCTTTCAATGGAAGTTACTGTTAAAAGTGTAAATTTGGAGCATTTCTATTGGTTCCTTCATCATGAAATTTGGATACAGTGCAAAGAATAATTTCTAGATACACATGTTCTTCTGGGAAAAAACAGCAATAACAGATATAAGAGATAAGAGATACAGGGTTTTTGACTGACAACAATGATAATGATCTGGTATTGGTCAGGATGCCCTATCAGAGCAGTGGTTTTCAACCCACAGCCCCACAGTGGGTTTCAGTGGTACTGCTAGGGGGGGCATTATATCTTTGACTAAGAGAAACAGGCACAAACCAACAGCAGTGAGTACATGCTGCTAGGCTTCAGATGTTCCAGCAGAAAGAGAGCAACTACTGCTCTAAAGTAAAGGTAGGTTGATATTGGATATTCAGCTATGAGCTTCTCATCTTTGCTCTTGTCCACAAACATCCTAAAATCTCTGGAATTGCATTTTTTACATTGTGGTGGAATAGAGATCAAACTACCATCATCATAATGTGTCCAAATTCCCGGAACCCTGACCAAAATAGCTGAAAGCCTGGCAGTAGGTGCCACTAAAACTAAGGGCCCATCTGTAAAGTGTACATACTGTTAAAAAAAATAAAACCTTTTTTCTATAAAACATTGCTACTGTGACAAATCCATGTGATATGACGATCTGAAAGGGCTGTCACATCTGATGAACATACTACAACCTTTAGTTGGGTAAAATGTTTTTGAAATTTAATGATTTTTAAAGTAACAAATTGCAACTGTGATACATTTGTTCAGATTTTACTTGTTTATGTGTGTGGTTAAGTGAGCAGCGTGTCAAAAAAAGTTTGGGAACCCCTGCATATCTTGTTTGCATATTTAATTTGCATGTCACAACTTTTTGATCATCAGTGCAAAGGCCAATATTACAATACTGACCATCAAAAGCATAGGTTTGGTACATTTAGAACATTGCTTGAACATCAATTATTATTATTATTATTATTATTATTATTATTATTATTATTATTATTATTATTATTATTATTATTATTATTATTATGTGTCTGATTGACTCATTCCAGTGCAAATCACACTAACATGCCAGTGTCAGTGTCATTGTAGTGCTAAAAATGAGTATGCAGAGAAATAGTATGCAATAAAGTATGCAGAGAAACAGATAAACTACAGTCTATAGTATATAGAACTTCAAAGTGCTCCTGTATGGTTAGTGGAGTTTACTAAAATGGTTGGGGAGCATAGAAACAAAGAGATGGTCATAATGTTGTGGTGGGTTAGTGTGTGTACTAGGCTAAGAACAATAAGGACAATGCGTTAGCATTAACCCTTCACAGTAATGCTGAACATTGTAACAGAACACTGTAACAGCTTTCTTACAGAACACCAGCTTTGCTGTGAACACAAAAAACATTATCCTGTTGCGGTGGTGACAGATGTGAGATGCAAGGATTGCAGTCTTTGTGAGCTCAGAACTTGCAATTTACACATCTGATGCATTTTAGAATTTCCAAAGGGCTCCATGCTTAAGTCCTCTTCTGAAGTGTCTGAATACGTTTTGAATCTCTCGTTGGATGACTTTGTCTCTGCATGATTTTGTTTGTTTTTCGCTTTTTTGGAAAACTGTTTTTTTGTTTCCACATTATTTTTCTTTTCCACTTCTTCCTCCAAGCCTTGCTTAACCAGTGTGTCTCTGTCTGACTCTTACTTTTTATAAAATGTGCTAAAACAATCCCCATGCCTGACAGCCATTGTTTAGCTGTATTAAAACAGTGGTTTAAAATATGCAGATATGAAAAGCCTCACAGTTTATCTAAGAGATAAATATAATACAAGTTCAATATTTCCAGCTTCAACAGTGTCAGTGCTAATCAAAATATAGGCTTGCACTTGTTCACCCAGACTCTGAGCAAGTAAAATTGGCAAAGCTCTCTCTGGGTGGGTAAGTGGCGCTCTCTCCCATATTACACCAAGAGTGATGCTAGTTGGCTTTATGTGTATCAGAGGAGGCTTATACTTTCTTATCTGAAAATCAGTGCATATGCAAAGTTAAGTGATCAAACATGAAAATTGATCACATGGTTATTAGATGATCCCTTACTGGTTAAATTGATGTCGTTTCAACCATCCCTGGTCCCCCTATAGTGTCACTCAGTGCCACTCATTATAACGTTATAGCAATTAAACACCAGGCTATGATTCCACAGCTAGATACTAAAGTTCTGATGTGTCACAAACAGCTCCTGATTCATCAAAACACCAACATAACACAAGTGCAACACTATGACTTGCTCACCATAATTGCAGCACAAAAATAAATCACAGGGAAAAAAATTACACCAGCATCATAGAGTCTTCTGTAATATTAATATTGCAATATCGCAATAAGATTGAGCAAACAATACACTGTGCCACCCTGTATGTGTGTGTGTGAGAAAGAGAGAGAGAGAGAGAGACGGAGCGCAGATTGGCGCAATGTCTTGCCTCATTGGGGATGTGATGTGTCGGCAAGCAGATGATGAGTATTAATGAGCAACCTTTCTGTGTGTGTGTGTGTGTGTGTGTGTGTGTGTGTGTGTGTGTGTGTGTGTGTGTGTGTGTGTGTGTGTGTGCTCCCCGCATGCGAATAAGGGCTGCTGAAGTTCATCAGTATGACTGTCTTGTAGCTGTGATCAGATCAAAGGCATGGTTCTTTTCATCATTACCCCAGCTTTCACACTGCACTGTCAAACACAGCTCCCTTTAGCACAACAAGCACACACACACACACACACACACACACACACACACACACACACACACTATTTCTGTTGTTGTAGCCTCTGGCCTTTGGCTAGGATTTAACAGTGGTGTTTTGGGGTTGAAGTAATTGATCTAAAATCTCAGTAAGCTGCAACACAGGTTTGACACTCACTGTTCACAAGCGTCAAAGAGACTATAACACACAGAGTGGCAGCACAGACCCCCTAATGTCTTTATTGGACCCCTCAGACTGCTAACGCTTCACAGGTTTATGCTCACAACATTGAAACAAGGTAAAAAGCAATGGTGGAAACAGCTTTATCAAGGAAGGGATGACAAATGGGGAATCAAAGTCAACGTCTGTACAGATAATTGAAATTTGGCTTTATAAGGATTTCAAATATATTATATATTTCAAATTGTGCTTTACAATTTATGTTAATAACAATGCAAATATCTGTTACATTGAATATTTCATGTTTATGTTATTAGTATCTAGTATTACAGTGCAATAATTTGTGTATAGTGTATGTATAGCATACGTTAAGTGTATACATGTGTATACAAGAACCCACACGACCACCACTGACATGCTGGTATTGTGTTAGTGTGTGTTATGCTTTTATGAGTGGACCCAACACAAAAGTGTTCAGTGTCACTGCTGGACTGAGAATAGTGCACCAACCAGAAATATCCAGCCAACAGCATCCTGTGAGCGCCGTCCTGTGAGCACTGATGACCAACCCAAACTGTGCAGCTTTACATGTCCAAGATGGATCAACTAGGTAGAGTCTGATAGAGTGGACGCAGTGTATAAACACTCCAGCAGCAGTGCTGTGTCTGATCCACAAGTACAAGTGCAACATACACTAACACACCACCACCATGTCCGTGTCACTGTAGTGCTGAGAATGACCCACCACCTAATACCATAAAATCTGCAATGTGGTGGATCAGTGGGGTCCTGACCATTGATGAACAGGGTAAAAGGAGACTAACAAAGTATGCAGAGGATCTGATGGTCTACAGTTTGTAATTATGAAACTACAAAGTGCTCCTGAATGGAGCTCCTGTACAAACATAATCTCATAATATGGCTGATTGGTGTATAATGTGTACAATTTCTTTCCCTCCAGTGCTGGGAGGGACTTGGCATCCTTTGTGAGTGAGAACAGCTGCCAAACAATTGACATATATTTGTTAAACATTTAATGTATATATGTTTACTATTTATTATTTGTGCAATATGAATATACATGAATGACCCATATATTATGCATATGTTATTATACTGTATCATACTGGCATATATGTATATAATATGCCATGCCATGTATATAATATGCATGTATATACTGTATGTTTTTTAATATATGCCCAATCATTTATGATATATATGCATATATCCCCAAATATCAGGTTTCTGTATGGGCAGTTTGGCACTACATCCTCTTGGAACTTGTTTTCTGTGGTGATAGTCAAGGACCTTGACTGCAATGTGGGATATCAGCTTCAGCTCTCATTAAATTGGACACTGGCCTCTGAACTGTTTGGGCTACAGATATGTACAACTGACAGAGGGCTGTCACAAGTGATCTACTGACTGATCTACCAAATCCCTCTTGTTTACTCCACACAGGACGAGCAAGACTCTTGTTTTTTCATGTGACCTTCAGGATGTGATGTGTCATCTTCGGGAACTTGTGACAATAATTTGCTTAAAATACTGTGAAGTGTTTGAATGAAACCCAGCTACAGAATGTAGAGCACATGTCTGACTCCAGTCCTGGTGGGAATTCAGTGTTCCCACTCATTAAACACACCTGATTCGATTCAACTAAATAGCAAGGCTTTCAACTGCAAGGAATTCAAGGTGCCAGACGCAGGAAATGCTAATCTCTGCAGAGCTGTGGCCTGGAAGGAACCCAGTTTGATGAACATGGCTTAACATTTTCAGTCCCACCAGTGGGACTGAAAATGTTAAGCCATGTTCATCAAACTGGGACTTGCTTAGGCTGGTCCCTGCATGGTATGGTCCCCTTATGGGATTCAAACTTTCAATGTATCCCATGTTCCATATACACTCCTATCTTGCTTTAGCAGCAACACTTTTATTTCAACCATCTTGCCACATAACCTCTGTACATTAATATTTCTGCCATCACATCTAAATGTAATGATTTACAACACTGTATTTAAATATGACCAGATTCATGGTACCAAGCAAAAAATAATTTATAGTTTTCCCCCTGTGCATGTCTAGTCATTCAGGTAAGACATGTCTGCTGTCTTTAGTTTTGACATTGTATATATGATACCTATATACAAAAGATATTATGTGTATATATGTAAGTAGATGATATGTATATTTTTATACAGAGCACCATTTCTGGGGGACACATGCAATGAC